>QLTV01002931.1:2875796-2887303 GCA_003457575.1 Thermophis baileyi | reverse complement strand
TCTCTGCTATTTAAAAGAAGATACAATAGCACTGGGCCTCTTCAGATCAAGCATTTATTTTAAAAAGCTTCTTCATTTTGTTAAGTTGTCTAGAACAATAATAAAGCAGTCTTTTAAAAATAAGTCTAATAATTTGAACATTCTATAGACATTTATAGTTATTGACTTACCTCCTTGCATCCAGTTTTAGCAGTCTGATTTGCACAAGAAAATAAAATGCTGCCTCTGCTTCCCAGCAAGTTGCCTCCTTGCAGTTCTAGTTTCACTTTCATTTTACCATGTGGGCCTGCCTGCAGCCTCTCAGCTGATGGTCGGAGCCATAATCACTTGCTTCTGCTAATCAGGCTCTGCACTGTTTGCTGCAAGGAGGTAAATTGCTGGGAGGCAGAGGCCAAAGGGTGGGGGTGGCTGGGTGGGGCTACATTCGGTGTATAAGACGCACCCAAGTTTTCACCCTCTTTTTGGAAGTAAAAAGGTGTGTCTTATACTCCGAAAAATACGGTACTAGCAAAGAGCCCTGGTGGCTCAGTGGTTAGAATGCAGTATTAAAGGCTAACTGCCCATGGCCTGGAGTTCGATCACGATACAGCTCAAGGCTGACATAGCCTCCTATCCTTCTGAAGTCAGTAAAATGAGGACCCAGATTGTTGGGGGAAATATGCTGACAATTGTAAACTGCCTAGAAAGTGCTGTAAAGCACTGCGGAGCAGTATATTAGTCTAAGTGCTATTGCTATTGAGTCAAGCCTTCCCAGAGAAACAGCTTACCTTTCTACCATACGATCACGGTATCGTTTTTTCTGCCTCTCTTGAGTTTTCTTCCCAGCCTGCAATTTGCGCTTAATTTGGCTGATTTCTTCTTGAATTGTCAGAGCACCTAAATATATATATATATATATACATACACATATATATTTCTATACGCATACATATTGAAACAATATCTATTGCTTTAAATACCTAAATCAGTTGTTTATAACAACTTTAAAGAAGCATATGAACATATTTACTCATGCAACCTTTGGAGTGATGTTCTTATTTGCTATTACAAATTAGCACTAGGTGGATTTAGAAACTATAAAACTAATTTCTTTTGGTCATAAAATGTAGCTAATACATCTTATAATTTGTTCATTAAAGATTGGTTACAAGCGCTATGTTGTTCAATGTGCTGATCAGGAGTTAGACATTATCTTACAGCAGCGGTTCTCAACCTGTGGGTCGCGACCCCTTTGGGGGTCGAACGACCATTTCACAGGGGTCACCGCGCGCGTTAGGCCGCCATCTTGGTGCCACCGTCACTGCAGGGGTGAAATGCTCCCGGTTCGGCTGTGCCTGCGGGTCGCCGGACAGCCGGTAGCGGCAGAAGCGGGAGACTTCGCCCACCCGCCCAAACGCCACCATTTGGGTTCTTTTACTCTCTGCGCATGCGCAGAACGCTTTGCGCATGCGCAGAGGGTAAAAGAACCCAAATGGCAGCGTCCGGGTGAAGTCTCCCGCTTCCGTCGCTATCAGCTGTCCGGTGACCCGCAGGCAAGCCCGAACTGGGAGCATTTCACCCCCACACCCCCTTTGTCACCTCATCCCGCGTGGGGAGGGGGCGGGGCGGGGGTCGCGGCGGTGGTGGGGGTTGTGGGGGGGTCACGGCATTAGAAAGGTTGAGAACCACTGCCTTACAGGGAATAGGCTTGTTCTACCACCATCAAATTTTGGGCTCACATCCCCAGGTGCCTTCAGATAATGTGATTTATATGAAGGATGCAAAATGATTTCATAGTTATATCTATAACCTCAGTTTTGAAATGTAGTAAGGCATCAAGAATTAGAATTTCTGCGTGGGAAGCGGCCAAGAGTTATTAACACAGAAAATATGAATTTACATCTGATTGCAATAGTAAATTACCAATAATGTACTTCTTTCCAAGCTTTTTAATTTCATATCATATATGGTCAAATGACTTCACTTGTAAATTCAGATGATATAATTTGTTAATATTGAACACTGAAAAATGAATTTAGTATTGTATTTTTTCTTTCTTCGTTGCTGTGCTATCACCATTAGTTTTTATTTGATAAAGAAAAAAGATGACTATTAATGATTCATTTGCCTTTTAAAAAGGGCAAATGAATCATTACATACACTCTTGCTACAAACGTTAGAATAAACATAACTGAAACTGATAAACTGATTTTAATATTTTTTTCTGCTTTAACGTTTTCTGCTGTAAGCTGCCCAGAGATGTTGGATACGAGATGGGTGGCAAATAAATTTTCTAAACAAACAAACAATGGTATTGCACAAAAAGTAATAGCTTTCCTGTTATGTACTAACTGTGGCTTCACCCAGGTCCAGCGTTTGAGTGGGAAAATGCTCAAACGCTATTGGCTGTCTATAAAAGAGCAAGCTGTCAGACCCTTGTTTGCTGGTTGTCTTGAGTAGTGCTGAATAAAGAGCTGTTCTGAAGTCTGTCTCCTGTGAACATTCCCACTACTTAACAGTGGCGACGAGGGCTTGGGACTAGGAGAATGAAGAAGAGCCTCTCAAGCGCAGCAACCAGCCAGGCGGACCTATTCCTTCTGCCTACAATCTGCCACGATGTCTGCTTTCCACCCGCCAGCATCGTTCGATCCTTCCCGGGAGAAGTGGGACTCGTACATACGGCATTTTGAGTGCTTCCTCGAAGCCAATGACTTGTTGGGTCTGACCGATAATCGCAAAAGAGCTTTATTTTTAAGTCACTGCGGCCCCGAGGTGTTTGACACCGCGGAGTCGCTGTCAGACCCAACCCTGGTGCACACCGGGCCGTGGCATGTTCTTCAGGCTACTCTGAAGACACATTATGCGCCCACCCCGTCCAAGGTCGTCCGGCGCTACGAGTTCAGGCAGCGGATGCAGCAGGAGAGTGAAATGATAAACCAGTACATCGTGGCCCTCCATAAGGCTTTCGGCCACTGCGAATTCCGCGACCTGGACGACATCCTACTGGACCAGCTTATCTGTGGCGTGCAGGACATCCACCTGCAGTGCCGGCTCCTGGCTAAGCCTAACCTCACCCTGGCTGCTTCTTTGGACGAGGCCAGGGCTGCCAAGTCTTCGACCAAGGCCGCGGAATCACTACATCGTTTTGCCGCCGCCAAGAAGGAGTCCAAGCCTCCTTTGGCAGTGCACCAGGGTGCCCTCAACGAGCCTGACAGCAGTGACGTCTGCCGCACTGACCGCAAGTGCCTGCCTGCCTCAAAAGACTCCCCCGCTGTCTGTGCCAGCTGGGGGGGCGACATCCGAAGGCATTGTGCCGTTTCCAGGACGCTGTATGCCAACGGTGCGAGAAAAGAGGGCATTTGGTGCGAGTTTGCCGTGCCATTTTTCCCGCCAAGGACACGCATGCACAGGACTCTGCTCGCGGCGAGCTGTCAAACCGATCTCGGTACAAAACTCAAAAACCGCGCCAAAGATCCTCCGCGCAGCAACCCGACACCAACCAAACGCGGGTTGCCAGAGCCAGCTGCCACAGTAAGAAGAAGCTGATGGTCACCGTCTCCATCGACGGAGCACCCATCCCAATGGAGATCGATACCGGCTCAGCGGTCTCAATCGTTGCTTGGCAGACACTGAAGCTCGCCCTTCCGAGTCTCCGGTCTACCCGCCTGCAGAAGACCTCCATTCGCCTCTCAGACTACCAGGGAAACCTAATCCCTGTCATCAGTCAAGGCCAGTTCTGGGTCAAGTTTAATGCATTCGAGGGGGCTCTCCAGCTGACCAAGGTCAACGGCAGCCTTCCAAGCCTCCTCGGCCTGGACTGGTTCGACGCGCTCAGTCTCGGAGTCACCGGCATCAACGCCATAGGGACCTCAGACCTTGACGACCTGTTCGACGAATTCCAGGACGTTTTCAGTGAAGGCTTGGGCAAGTATGTGGGGACTCCGATCTCTTTCAACCTTGACCCTAAGGTAGCCCCCATACAGCTTAAGCCCAGGCAGGTCCCTCTTCCTTTACGGCCAAAAATTGACAAGGAGCTAGACAAACTCATCCAGCAAGGAATACTAGAACCAGTCGACCATGCAAAATGGGAGACTTCCATAGTCACCCCCGATAAAGGGGACGGCAGCATCAGGATTTGCGCCGACTAGATGACCCCAATTAAGAGCGATGGCAGCATTAGAATATGCGCGGATTATAAGTGCACTGTAAACAAGGCTTTGCAGCAGAGTGCCTATCCGGTGCCGATAGTGCACTATCTGCTACACTCCCTGGGACCATGCCGCCTGTTTGCAAGATTGGATCTTGCACAGGCATACCAGCAGCTCCCTGTAGATGGCGCCACCGCAGAGGCACAGACCATTGTGACTCACAGGGGAGCTTTTAAATGTCACAGGCTGCAGTTTGAGGTCAGCGTGGCCCCGGGGTTGTTCCAGAGTGTAATGGAACATCTGTTGCAGAACATCCCCGGGGTCATGCCCTACTTCAACGATGTCCTCGTCTCTGCCTGTGACCAAGACCAGCTCCACTGTCGAGTCAGAATGGTCCTGTCAAAACTGTGCGCTGCTGGGCTTAAAGCTAAGCGCAGCAAGTGCTTGCTGGGGGTGCCAGAGGTAGGCTACTGAGTAAACGCAGAAGGGATCCACCCCACGGAGAGCAAGCTCAGGGCCATCCACGAGGCCCCAGCTCCTAGAAACCAAGCCAAGCTCCAAGCCTTCCTTGGACTCCTCAATTTCTACAGTCTGTTCCTGAAAGGCAAAGCCACCATTGCAGAACCACTCCTCAGACTGCTTGCCAAGAACACCCCTTGGGTGTGGGGCCCCAAGGAAGCCGCAGCTTTCAAAGCTGTCAAATGACTGCTAACTAGTGACAGTTTCCTCATCCAATATAACCCTACCCTGGCATTGGTCCTTGTCTGTGACGCTTCTCCAGTGGGGGTCGGCGCCGTTCTTAGCCACAGGCTTCCTAATGGCACTGAGGCCCCTGTGGCTTACTACTCGAGAACTCTGTCCAGTGCAGAGAGAAACTATAGCCAGCTGGACAAGGAAGCCTTGGCTGACGTGAAAAAATTTCACGAATATTTGTTTGGGAGGGATTTTGTTTTGGTTACGGACCACAAGCCTCTTTTGGGGTTGCTCGCTGGGGACCACCCCACTCTGGCTGCTCTATCTCCCCATTTCGCCTGCTGGGCCATTTTTCTCTCCGCCTTTTCATATCGCCTGGTGCATCGGCCAGGAAGGGACATGGGCAACGCGGACGCTTTGAGCAGGTACCCGTTGCCCGATCTACTAACAGACATTGCCCCGGACACCCCTGTCCTCCTTATTGACTTGGCAGACTCTGGACTGGTCACCTCTGCCGAGGTGGCTAGGCACACGGCCAAGGACCCCTCACTCAAAACTGTTTTGAGCTGGGTGTGGAGGGGATGGCCGAAGGACCCGGTCAGACCTGACCTTAAACCATACGAGCAGAGGCAGCACGAACTGTCCGAGCAAGGGGGCTGCCTCCTCTGGGGTGATCGAGTGGTTATTCCAACCAGCCTGCGAGCTGGAATATTACGACATTACATGAAGGCCATCAGGGGATTGTCCGGATGAAAGCCTTATCTAGGGGGTATGTTTGGTGGCCCAATATGGATGCAGAAATCCAAAATTGGGTCGGGTTATGCAAACCCTGTCAAGAATCTAGGCCAGCTCCACCCAAGGCCCCAGTCCACGATTGGGAACAACCCAAAAGACCCTGGTCTCGGCTGCACGCCGATTTTGCAGGCCCCTGCCATGGGCAAATGTTCTTAATAATTGTCGACGCCTATTCAAAGTAGCTCGAAATCTTCCCCATGGGCTCGACCACTGCTGAGGTCCTCATTAAGGTCCTCAGACACCTTTTCACAACCCATGGCATACCGGACGTCCTTGTAACAGACAATGGGCCACAATTTACGGCCACCAGCTTTGAGGGGTACCTGGCAGAATTAGGGATCAGCCATGCCCTGTCCTCGCCGTTTCATCCGGCCACGAATGGATTGGTTGAATGCTTCATGCGATCAGCAAAAGAAGCGCTGGGTAGATTAGCCCCAGGGGACTGGCAGGCCAGAATCGATAAATTCCTCCTAACCCAACACATTACCCCTAGTGCAACAACTGGCCGCAGCCCAGCCGAGCTTCTCATGGGTCGCAGGCTCCGATCTGTCCTGGACCGCCTGCACCCAAATTATTCAAAGAAAGAAAAAGCCGACCTCACACAAACAACCAGGGTTTTCGCAAAAGAAGACATAGTATATGCCCGCAATTACGCAGAGGGGTCCCTGTGGCTACCTGGGGTTATAGAGAAAGTAATAGGTCCCATGTCCTATGAGATCCGGCTACAAGACGGCCGCCTTTGGAAAAGGCACATAGACCAACTGCGCAAGCGGGTAGAACAACTGCCTCGCCAACAACTGAGCTGCGCAGGTCAGGGAGGATTCCCAAATGCCCCGCTTACCTGCGTGACTACGTTTGTCGGACTGCTCCATCTAAGAGGGGAAGGGTGTTATGTACTAACTGTCAGTACATGGTTTCACCCAGGTCCAGCGTTTGAGCGGGAAAATGCTCAAACGCTATTGGCTATTCTGTCTGACAGCTCTCTATAAAAGAGCAAGCTGTCAGACCTTTGTTTGCTGGTTGTCTTGAGTAGTGCTGAATAAAGAGCTGTTCTGAAGTCTGTCTCCTGTGATCATTCCCACTACTTAACATTTCCTAATAGCTTTAAGTGCAAAACTGAATTATAGTATAAACTAATCTTGGATTTGATCCCACATACAAGCTGTAAACAGAAAGGTCTTCTCCATCTATTGTCCTCTAGATCAGGGTCCTCAACTCCCGGGCCACAGCCCACTACCAGGCCGTGAGCTCTTCAGAACCAGACTGCCCAAAGCACAAATGGAGCTGTGCATGTGCACGTCCACTTGCCTGCCACTGTTGCGGAACCATCCCCTCTCCCCCCTACCAGTCTGCAAAGCCGGAAAGGTTGGAGAACTCTAGATATGTTGAACTACTGTTTCCATGCAATTACAGAAGTAGTTAAACATATGTCAATTGCACCAGACTTTCAGTTTGACGTCGCTGAGAGAACGGCTGGAAAATAGCGGGCTCTGCCGAGCCTGGCGAATTTCAGCCGGTAATCGCTGCTGGGAGACCCTACAGGGTCACAGCTGCCTTGTAGGGGTGGTGAAGGAAGGAGAGGCGCTTCGCTGACCATGAGGAATCCGCAATTTCCTCGTTAGGTCCAAAGCAAGCTCTCCCGAACGGCAGCAGGGACAACGGCCATTTTTTGCAGTCACAAAGCTGGGACAACCAGGACCACAAGATTTGTGCTGGAGCGGTTTATGGACAGAGCATTGGAACTGGGTGAGATAATGACCAACTTTTACTCTAAAGATCTGATGTAAAAACAAGAATATTAAAAGATAACTCCTAAGCCTAAGATAGCGGAGACTTAACAAACGGAGGAAAAAATTAAGAGGCGAAAGAAGCCCAAGGGAAGCTATAAAACATAGAAAGCTTGAAAAAAAAGCACAAACAATTTGAAAAGTGATTTTCGGGAAAAACTGTTTTGTCTATTTGTCTTTTTAAACCCCCTGGATTTATTGCTAATCAGCTGTTTTTGACAGACTGCTTAAGGTTGGTTTTGGGAATAAAAGTGCCATCTACTGGAAGAAGAGAAGCACTACAGCACTAAAGCCGCAATATACTTAGTGAAAGTGAATTCAATACACATAAAGTCTAATACACAGAATAGAAGTAACAACAGCTGGAAGACGACCTGACCTTGACTTCACACTAGAAGATGACTTGGATAACTTGAGAGTATTTAATGAGTCTCTTTTTTTTTCTGCTTCCCTTCTGAAGATTTTCAAAAGGAACTAACTTGCAAATAACTAAATTTTATTAAAATTGGCTATTGGACTATGAATTTGAAAGATTGGAGGAATCTAGTGGATTAACTTAGATTTGGACTATTATCGTTATTCAACAGAACACTCTACGAGTCAAAAGAAGAAAGGTGACAGAAGAAAAGAGGGGGGAAGGAAAGTTAAATAAGACTTTAGAATTTGGGCAACTGGGAAGATATATAATGGGAAACTTTAAGGTTGTAAATTATTAAAGAATTTTAAAAAGTATAAAAGGACTCTTAAAATATTGAGACATTGGAATTACAGAAATATACTGAATAATTTTGATTGTTATAAAATGGATTTTCAGGGGATGATAGAGGTATATGAAGAGATAATTTTGATGTTAAAAAGTGTGCGTGAATCTTTAAAAAACAATAAAGACACAGGAATGAAAGTAGAAATAAATCAACAAGGGGGGGGGGAGGAAGAGGTAAATGATATTCAAGGAATAGATGAGAAATTAGAAGAAACTCAAAATGAGATGCAAGAAACTAAAAATAAAGAAGAGAAAGGATTAATAAGTAGGAATCAATCAGATAACTCATCAAAAGCTTATAATAGAATAGAGAGAAAAGAGAAAAACTTTTCCCCCCCAAAAAAAGAAAAGACTTAAAGAAAAAAGAGAAAAACTTCTTTAAAAAAAAGAAGTCTTGTTGATGGGTGTTCAAACAATACAGCAGAAAGAGACAAAGGATATTCAGAAGGGAATGCTTAGCGGGCACAAAAATACCAAAAAGAGCTATAAGAATCCAAGAGAGAGAGAGCGAGAAAAGGCTGATTAAAAAGTCAATAAATGATGGGATCTTAGAAAGGTTTAGAGATGATGGATAATGAGAAGATATGTTAATAAAATGGGAAAACACTAACAGGGAAAATAGTAGTATATATATAAAATAAGTTAAGACTAGTAGATGGGAATTTAGGATTAGGAAATTTAATTTTATTATTAACATTTACAGTGTGTTAAAGCAGAGGTGGATTTCTACCGGTTCGCACCAGCGGTAATTTGGCCTGGGTCCCCAAACCAGTAGCGATCACTGGTTGCCCACGCCCCCGAACTGGTCGCCCAGTCGCCGCTCGCTTGCCCCGCCCAGTCACTCCTCACTTCTACTGTGTGGGATGCTCCTGTCGTCCCAGAAACACTATAAAGCCTCCGCAGCATTGTGTTGTGTTACCCGGCTGCCTCGGGAGCGAGGGGGAATAAAGAGGCCAGCTGGCAGGCCGAAGCATCGCTGGCTTTGCTGTCCTGCCTCCGCTCTTGCAAAGTGAAATGAAATGCCTTTTCTCTTGCCGCATGGCCTTCCCGATCTACAGCGGCTCCCTAAATGAGAAAGCTGGCTGTAAGATGAGGGGAGCCGAGAAAAGGCAGCGGAGGCGGGAGAGCAAAGCAAGCAAATGAACCTTTGCTTGCTGGCTGGTCTCTTTATTCCCCCTCGCTCCCAAGGCAGCCCTCTGGAATGGCAGCGGCAGCACACGCGGCTGCCTTTTCTCTTGTCACACAATCTTTGAGACTGCAGCTCCCTAAAGGTGCTGTGGCGTCAAGGGGGGGCGGTGCAGGCGGGCCGAAGAGGCGGTAGCAATGGCCTTAGTGTGCAGGAGCGAGGCGCAACTTGCCTTTGCGCTGCCCATTCAGCCTTCGTCCTGGTACATTTACGCCAGCTGGTGGCGCCCAAGGCAGCCCTCGGTTTGGAGCTGGAAGCCACGCTTCAGTTGCAGCCAATCTGGGCGCTAGATAGGAAGGCGACCTGCAAACTCCGTCGTCTTCCGAGGAGCCTGGCCGAGATTTCGCTCGCTGAGGCACCAGGACTCCTGATGACGGGATGGGGTCCTTCAGGCACTTACCTTGGCCACCTATTAGCTCCAGCCCCACCCTCCGCCTCAGCAAGTGGTGCGCAAAAGTTCAGCCAGGCTCCTCGAGAGACGGAGTTTGCAGGAGGCCGATCTAGGGGCTTGTTGTAACACAAACATTATTTCTAGGCTTTGAGATTCCTGGCTGCAATGGCAGCAAAGCTAGGTTCATCTCCCTGATCCAGCATCTGGAAAAGGGGGCAGAGAGAAACAGTCCCATTGCCAAGGTACGCGCAGGTCAGAGAGGGGGAAGAAATTTGAACTTCAGCCTCCTGGTGCGGCGCGGGGCTTTGGGCAAAGGCTGCAGGGAAGGGCCTCTGGCTCGCTTGCTCGCGTTCTCTCCCTGCCCATCTAGCTTGATGCAGGCAGAAGCTCACATTGCCTTTTGCAAGCCCGCTGTCAGTGAAGCTGGGCGCCGGTGAGGGCTGGCTTTTGCCTAACTTTGTCTGGCTGTCGGGGGGGGGGAAAAGGACGGGGGTGGGGGGCCTGGGGAGGAAGCCATTCCCCCCCCGACATCTGGACAAAGCTATGCAAAAAGCCAGCCCTCACCGGCACCCAGCTTCACAGACAGTGGGCTTGTAAAAGGCAATGTGGCTCTGCCTGCAATCAAGTTAGACTGGGGAGGGGGAACACAAGCGAGCATTGAGGAGACCACGGGAGGAGGAAAGCCAGGCAAAGGGGCGAGTGAGGGCATCCGCAGCATGCTGTAGCACATGCACTTTCCCTCAGACCCCTTCTTTCAGAGGGCTCCGATCGGCTTCCCTCCGGCTTCTCCACCTTTCCTCTCACCCCATTAGCCAGCCTGCCAGCAGGAGGTGAGTGGGTGGGCTTTATTGTGTTCCAGGCATTTCCTACCTGAACGGCACGCTGCATTTGCAATGGGGGAGGTGTTTGGGGAAGGCAGCAGGGGAATGGGGTGGTGGTGGCAGAGGAGCCGCTTTCAAGCCATTGGTTATTGCAGGGTGGAGAATCTCCCCCTAGTTATGCAGGCAGAGGCACGCTTCCCATTTCGGTAGCCCTCCCCCCCAGTAGGGAAAATAATTTAAAAAAAAACAAACCCATGGCTGAAGCCGGGCTGCCGGGCTAGCAGCAGAACTTCTGTGCCCTGGATGGACCTGCCCACGCCACCCATAAGTGCGTATCCGCTGGCAGCAGATGGCTTGTACAAAATGAGAGGCTTTGCCTACCCTGGGCAGTAGAGCCGCATCTCTCATTAGTGTTGAGAGGCTGAGGAGAGTGCATTGCGTCCTTGCCAAAAAGGCTTTCTGACAGCCTCTGTAGCAGAGAATGTCAACTGTCGAGAGAGAGAGAGAGAGAGAGAGAGAGAGAGAGAGAGAGAGAGAGAGAGAGAGAGAGAGAGAGAGAGAGAGAGAAAGAGAGAGAGAGAAAAAGAGAAGGAGAGAGAGAGAGAAAGAGAGAGAGAAAGAGAAAGAGAAGGAGAGAGAGAGAGAGAGAGAGAGAGAGAGAGAGAGAGAGGGAGAAAAGGGAGAGAGAGAGAGAGAGAGAGAGAGAGAGAGAGAGAGAGAGAGAGAGAGAGAGAGAGACAGAGAGACAGAGAGAGACAGAGAGAGACAGAAAGAGAGAGAAAGAGAGAGAGAAAGAGAGAGAGACAGAGACAGACACGGGCTGTCCAGTCTCTTCTTCAAAACCTCCAGTGTTGGAGCACCCAGAACTTCTGGAGACAAGCAGTTCACTGGTTAATTGTTCTTACTGTCAGGAAGTTTCTCCTTAGTTTTAGGTTGCTTCTCTC
>QLTV01002931.1:2859202-2871943 GCA_003457575.1 Thermophis baileyi | reverse complement strand
GCAGAGGGGGGGTGCAATTTGGAGAAGTAGCAAGAGAAATGAAAAAAAGGCAATCAGCTTGGGATTAAATTCCAAATGAAATTGGGTCTTCAGGGTAAGGAGACATGAAGAACTTTCAACTGCAGGTTTCTAAAAATCTTATTAAAATGAATGTCTAGAGGCAACTCAGCTCCAGAGGGAACAAAAGAGATAGGGTCCCAATGAGGCTCTTAGCTATTTAGCTCAGGAATAACAGAATCACAGACTTTGGAGGTCTTCTAGTCCAACCCCCTGCTCAGGCAGGAAAACTGAGGATGCCAAAATCTGAGTAGAGGGCCTGGGAAAGGTGTCAGAATACCATAATAACACTTAGAAGGGACCTCGGGGGGGGGGGTAAATCCTATACCATTTCAGAGAAATGGCTGTCCAGTCTTCTCTTGAAAACCTCCAGTGTTGGAGCACCCAGAACTTCTGGAGACAAGCAGTTCACTGGTTAATTGTTCTTACTGTCAGGAAGTTTCTCCTTAGTTTTAGGTTGCTTCTCTCTTTGTTCAGTTTCCATCCATTTTCCTGCTTTGGAAAATACATTACCCCCCCCTTCTTTCTGGCAGCCCCTTAAAAGCCTGTTGCCTATCACACTCTTGGGCAAAGCATGTGAGCCATTTCCTCCTTTCAGTGGTCCATGAAAGTACATCTATAGTATGTAGATAATAAAGTTGAAAAAAGGTGAACAATATTTTTACAGAACTATAGATACGTTGAGGATGGGTGTGACGAGGAATGGCTGGGAGGGGAGGGGCCAGGCGAAGCACCCCTTAACGTGAGTGACATTGAGTTGGCCACGCCCACCCAGTCACATGACCAAGCCATGCCCACCCAGTCACATGCCCACCAAGCAAGCCACGCCCACAGAACCGGTAGTAAAAAAATTGAATCCCACCACTGTGTTAAAGTATATTGTGAATTTAAAATATTAAGGATTGGAAATCGTGGGGATCTTGAGATACACTCCCAGGATTGATTAAATATTGTTAATATTTGGTGTTATTAGTAATCCTACACATTTGGAATATTGAAGTTATGGTGGAATAATTTGTAATTTTTAAAATATTATATAATAGTATTTAGTAGGGGATAATAAATACATGTCGCAAAGAAATGTTATTTATGTTTAAATGAATTAATGGGAAAATGATAAAGGATTATGAAAAGAGAATAGCATTGTTGAAGTTGGAAGATTAGGACTCCACATACTGATTTGTATTATTATTATTAGAGTTGTTTAAAAAAGACTTGACCCAGTCAATGCACTGTCCACAAAATATGTATGTTTATATGGGGGAAAAATTTTTTTACAAAAAAAAAAAGTCGATTGCACCATGTTGGGGAACATTAAATAAATCTGAAGACTGCACAATTTCCCTGAAGGATTTTCTGATTACATATAGAGTGAATCTATTCTGGTTGGCATTTTTGTGATCAATATATATGTTTTGATAATTCAATTGAAGTTATTCCTATATTACTTAAATACAAATTCAGTGGATTATAATCCTAAAATATTTTACCCAAAGAAAGATTATGGCCATACTAAAACTAACAAATAGAAACATTCAAGTTTGTGCAACGATCAATGGAGAATTGAATTGGAAGAAAAATAAAATTTAAGTAACAATGAGGGATAAGAGTAATAGGAAGACAAATTAAATAACAAGTTGAAATCCCTACTGGAGATTTCCAATAGGAACTTTACCAGCAAACTAGAAAGAAACTATGTTGCTTGGAGACAGGCAATGTCTCATTTTAACAAGCTGGACCAGAATTATAAAGATGGAAGGAATGCGAGGCATTCATAGGCAGGAGACAATTCCCATATAGGCTTCTAATATTCTTCCCATGAAACAAGTTCTCTGTGATAACTATCTTTTTTACAGGCAGCAGTACGCTAAAAGTAATCATTTGACTTAGGTGGAAAGTTCCTCAGAATGCTAGTGAAGGAATCTGGAATCTGCTACTTCCTGTTCAAAACGGACCAATCCAGTCCACATCTTCACATATAGTTTGACAACAGTAACTATTATTCTTAAAAACAATCCTATCCAATTATACCATTATTATTCTCATGACACATTATTTATAATTAGAATAATTAGAATAAATAACATTAATTTAGCTAATTAAAAGAATCTAACCAAATTAAAGAGCATTAACTGATTAAAGTGATAAGATACATTGACCTTTAAAGGTCAAAGGTTATTTCTCCCCCCTCTGACACTTGTAAAAGGAAGGAGGTTTGGAGTCTAATTAGTTTATTAATTAATTATTAATCTATTGCTGAGATTGCAGTGATCTTGGGAATCAGAAGTTCAAAACAGTATATTTCCATTAAGAAAGAATAAAATTTGTTCTAGGGCAGCGGTTCTCAACCTGTGGGTCGCAACCCCTTTGGGGGTCGAACAACCCTTTCACAGGGGTCGCCGCGCGCGCTAGCCCGCCATCTTGGTGCCACCATGCAGGGGTGAAATGCTCCCAGTTCGGCCGTGCCTGCGGGTCGCCGGACAGCCAGTAGCGACGGAAGCGGGAGACTTCGCCCGGACGCCGCCATTTGAGTTATTTTACCCTCCGCGCATGCGCAGAACGCTTTGCGCATGCACACAGGGTAAAAGAACCCAAATGGCGGCAGGTAGGCGAAGTCTCCCGCTTCCGTCGCTACCAGCTGTCCGGCGACCCGCAGGCACGCCCGAACTGGGAGCATTTCACCCCTGGTGCCACGCCCCCTTTGTCACCTCATCGTGCATGGGGAGGGGGCAGGGCGGGGGTCGGGCAGCCGGGCAGGGGTCGCGGCAGGGGTCGTGGCATTAGGAAGGTTGAGAACCACTGTTCTAGGGAAATGTTAAGAGTTACCATTTTCCAATAAATTTTGCAACGCTACTAATTTACCAGTAAGCATTTTGATCATGATGAATTTACATAACAAATACTAAAACAACAATTTAGTTTTCTTAAGCCAGATTATGGCCTAACCTGTAAGTAAACTTGGCATTAAAGATGAATGAAATACTTCCATTTGTAATAAAACAGGTATTAATTTTTACAATCCCAGTTCTTGTTAAGAACACACAAATCTATGCATATTTATACTTGCCTTTCTCGGATTCTTCTTTTCTTTCTTCATCTTCAGCACCATCTCCCTCTCCCTCCTGAAATTATAATTAAGAACAATGAAGAATGGGGCTTACAGTCAAGGTCACAACAGATCAAGTAATCAGAAGTACTGTTAGCTATCAAGATGATTTAGAGTGAGACAAAAAATGCTATTAGGCTAATTAATATAATAAAATTTAATCATACAATAAACAATTGTATGATTAATATTAGCAATAATTAATACTTTCTTCTTTGCAGACAATGAACCCTCAGAAATATATAATGTTCAAAATTTCAAAATTCTATACAATCATGATTTCAAGTTTTAGGAAATTATAATTATTCTGAGACAATGATTATTTAAAATAAAAGCAGTTAGTCTTAGAATTAGAATTAGCTCTGAATTTGGAGAGGAATAAACTTAGCATATGCATGCAATCTAACTTTGTCTGATCTTAAATCTGTTCAGTTTCAGATAAAACAATCGCTATGTTAAGGAACCTCTTAAGATACTGTATATGCAGATGCAGGTATATGATGGGAAAATGGAAGTATGCCAAGTGCCCTTTCCCTATTGATGTACACCACCCAACTCTGGCTCTGGCAGAAATCTATGTTAATAGTATCCCAGAGTTTTGTACACAATGTAAAACAATGATACCGCAAATCTGTAAACAGAATTACACAAATAAGGTGCATGTGAATTGGTTATATACCAACGATACCCAATGTATGAACAGCAGAGCGAAGAGCAGGGGCAGCTGACTTAATCACAATCATCTTTGCACAGAACCCAATATAATGAAAGGCCTACGATGAGCTAGCCATTCTATTTGAGCATAAATACAAATTAGCAATGCTTTTTTTTCCACTCTAGGCCAGGGGTGTCAAACTCAAGGCCCGGGGGCCAGATCCGGCCAGCGGGGTACTTAGATTTGGCCCACGGGGCCACCCTGGAAACAGCAAAGGACCAGCCCGCGATGCTTCTGCCAGTGAAAATGGAGCTCGGGAGGGCCGCATGCAGAGGGTTGCAGGAGGCCGTGGCAGCCGAAAACGGAGCTTGGGAGTCTGTTTTCGCTGGCAGAGCACTCGGGCCACCACAGGCGCCCCTAACATGAGTGATGTTGAGCTGGCCACGCCCACCCTGGGCCCCCAAGGTCAAACACGATCCTGATGCGGCCCTCAATGAAATCGAGTTTGACACCCTGTACTAGGCTAATGCTTTCTATCAGTAAAATGCAGTCTATACTAATGCCCACATGATAACAGCAAAAATATGGATGAATATATAATGCGTCCTTCTCTATTACTCTGTTTGACTATTCAGTTCTTCATCATGTGTTTTAATTTTAACTCGCTAATAACAATGCAGTCCTTCAATGTGGTTTCAGTTTTTTCGTTTCCCAAGTCATTAGATTGAGGAATACTATTACTATGAGGATATCTAATATAGCAGTACTACAAAATGAATACATAAAATGAAAAAATCCATTATTTTACACTTTTCCTTCAAAACTACAAAGCAGAACTGAGCCATTGCTACATCCAAAGAGAACAAATCTTCACAACATATTTTTATCAGATCAATCCGATTGTACTATATGTGTTTACATGATCCAGCCACCCAATTTGATGCATTGCTCAAACTGTACTGAGTACCTCAGATTGCTGGTTTTCTGTAACCATGTATTTTAGTAATAGTGTATTTTGCTTTGGCCCTTTACAAAGCCCTTGACCCATTATTTATTCCATTTTTCTTCTTCAATGAGCCCTAGATATAGGATTTGGCAAAAAAAAGACATCAAATGGGGCAAACCTCAATAACTTCCTTGCTTAGCAATGGAAATTTTGGGCTCAATTGTGGTCTTACACCAAGGACTACTTATACTGTATAGAAAGATAAACCAAACCTTTGGAAGTTGACATTATTGGTAGTTGACATGATTAGAGAACTGCAAAAGCAAGTCATAAAAGGCTGCCACCTCTGTTCAAGTCACCAATTCATTTCCTTTACATTTTTTAATTAAGAAAAATATCAAGGCAATCACATTGCCAAGAATTCCTATTTAGCACAGCTCAGTAAAGTTCTGTGGCCATTACTTGTGGGTGCCAGCAAGATTTTTAAAGTGTAATAGTCACATTTCTAAATTATTTTTGGTAGCTGGATTTCACTATATAACTAATTTTTTCTTCAGAACTGCTCAATTTAATTGTATTAGATTAACTGTATTTCCAGTATGTCTTTACGTTGGTCCATCAGCCTGGAAAAGTATATTTAAGTCCTTATCCTATATCCCTGGAGATTTGTTGTTTTCAAATTGTAGATTCCAATGATTTACTCATTATCCCTATACTCGACTTACAACCATTCATTTAATGACCGCTCATAGTTACAACAGTGCTGAAAAAAGTGACATGAGTGGTTTTCACACTTACATTCCTCATGGTCACGTGATCAAAATTCGGGCAATGCTAATTGGCATGTACTTATGACTGTTGCACTGTCACAGGATCATGTGATCATCAACTGTAATCTTCCCAACCAGCTTCTGACAAGCAAAGTCAATGGTGGAAGCCATATTTGCTTAATGACTGCACGATTCACCTAACAACTACAGAAATTCACTTAACAACTTGTGGCAAAAAAGTCATAAAATGGGGCAAAACTCACTTAACAACTTCCTCGTTTAGCACTGGAAATTACTGTATAGAAAGAGAGAAAGAATATATATACGCTAGCTCTCTCCATCTAATTATTTAACCACATTTAAATGGAACATAGATAAAGAAGATCAGAGCCCAATCTTTTTTGAATTTATGCCCTTTGGAGCTCTTCTCGTTTTTTCAGTTTTGGCATTCTTATTAGAACATCTCCAAAGTCCTGAGAAGGTTGTATATTGCAAATCCATTTGAAGGGAATTCAGATAAAAAGTAGTGTTTTAGATACATACAATAAGCCCAATTTCTCACCTTGTGTAATCTTTTTTTGCAACTGATATCTCATTCACAGATTAGATGAAGTACAGAGCACCAATTATACACAGACCCCTCAGCAATATATCCTGTAATAGCCCCTCTCTACCACCCAACACTAACTTTATTACACACTTCTGCTTACCTCTACTCTGAGTCTTAGTGTTTCAATTTTTCTAGCCATTTCATTTAATGTCCTGCTAGGTGTTTGCAACTGCAGTCTGACTCTTTGAATGTCCGGCAAGCTTCACTTATTTACTTGCTCCCTACATAGTTACCACACATGCTTTATTTTATCTATACTTAACTCATTATCTTTATATGACCAGCCTGCATTTACTAATTTTGGTTTATGAGAAAAATGACTTATAAGAACTGTTACATTAATTCCTCAAAGCAATTTGGCATACATTTTTATTCTAAAGGACCGAAGAACCCACAAAATAGCTCATCAAAGCTATCATTCCACAGATTAGGTCTATAAAGATTTAACCAATTATTTCTCTTTTGCAATCACCACTGTAGTTTAATAAATCTTCATACAAGTGGAATTTTGGTTATAATTATGGTATATTCTATGTACTTCAGAAGCCTAACAAGATGTAGAAACCACCAAAGTAAATCTGACTGAATAAACTGGGAAAAAATTCATAGTTATACCAGTTATATCATTGTAGAATCTAGAGTATACTATTGAACAACTGCTTCCTTAGAAACCCCATTTCATATACACCCTACTGTAAAGTAGATGTTTCCAGCTCAGGCATTAAAGTGCCTTGAGAGAGCTTTGTTCTTTAAGCATTCCTTCAAAACTGCCCTAGCCTCTGCTCTTTGTTCTTTGTCCAACAAAAGAAGGAGCAATACATCATTCATTGCTACACAGGGTTAGCTTGCCAAAGGATCCTTTCCAACTCTTGTCTCTATTATATCAAATGAGAATGATAATCTTTGTAGTAAGACTAAATTCAAACTCACATTTTTAGAACCCTTCTCAGCAGCTTCTCCTTCAGGCCCTTCTTCTAAAAAGAGCAGCATATCAGGTGACTATGCATAATACAAAATAGCTGAAACATTTAGTAAAAAAATACTGGTTTTTATATTGTCACTCTAAGTATGCAATTAAAATAAAACAGGATTTCTCAGTCTAAGTAGACCTTAGAGGTAAGTTCTTACCATTATCAGAGTCTGAGTTATCTGAGTTATCTGTTTTTGCTGCTTTGCTATCAGGTTCATCAGAACTGTTAGCTTGTTTACGTTTATTACCAGTTGGCTCATTCTTTATTCTTTTCTTCTATGAAGAGAAACATATGAAACGTATTCAGCCTTAGGTAATAACTAATTATTTTCTTATTATCAATAAAAATGTATATTGAGACATACTTTTTTGTACTCAAATTACCTCAAACAGCTAAAAACATGCCCAGATTTAATTTGGTCTATTTCATACAAAGCTGAAAGAATTTTTCTCCAAGGACTTTTCTCCAAGATTATTGGTTCATATATGGGATGCAATGAGAGTATCCAGGAATAGGTTTTTTAAAAAAGCAAACATCTGAAACAAGGAACCTGTTTCCTATAATTAAAATAATAAATAAATCACTTAACAGATACCTTTGCATTCTATTTATTTATTAAATTTATATGCCCCCCTCTCGCTATCCAATTAGCATTGATAAGCAACCAGTGCAGCTTGCATAACAGTGGTGTTACATGTGCCACCCTAGAGGCCTCAGAAATGTCTGCGCCACTGCCTTCTGAAGCAATTGTAGCTTCCAAATACTCTTCAAGGGTAGGCCCATGTAGAGTGGATTGCAGTAATCCAGATGAGAGCTGACCAGGGCATGAGTGACTGAGCACAGGGCCTCAAGATCCAGAAAAGAACTTGTACACAACACAAAGTTGCACAAAGCCATTTCTAGCCACGATTACCACCCACTCTTTGAGGAGTTTGACACTGGGCATTGCTGAAGAACATAAAAAAAATGGAGAAGATTGCATAGGTACTTACTTTAAAATCTGCATCCCACATTTTCCAGTTTCTCCTCATTCGTTGTTTCATGCTGCCTCCTCCAAAACGCATATTGCCAGAGAAACCTCGCATACCCTGGAACATGTTGTAATCAGGGAATAGTTTGTGGGAAAAAAGCGATGGTGGTCTATTGGGGCCATGGCCCCGTCCTCCCATTGGCACTGGTGGGTCATTCCATTGTCCACCCATACGCCCATATGAAGGTGCCATGCCTCTGTTATTTCTTCCATCTCTGGCCCAATTTTGACCCCGGTGGCCAAAGTTGTCATGTGCTCTGTTGTGGTACTGGTCCCTGCGGTTGCCATAGGAGCTGTCATAGTGACCTTCATAGGCATTGTCGGTTTCATGTTTGGCCTCACTGTAATCATAGCCAGATCTGTACGAATCACGGTCATTCATTGCAGACCTTGAATCATAGGGTTCATATGTATCATACCTACAAGAGTTGCAGAGCAAGGTGAGAATCTAGGTCAGTAGTATACAGAGCACCATATTTAAGAATCTGTAGTAGAAGCAGGTTATATTAAAAATAAAAGCAAAAAACAGTGAGAATTATTCTATATTCAGTAAAACCATAAAAAGCTGAACTTATCAGGAGGCTTACTTATTGTGCATTACAGTAGAAAATAAATACTTCAGCTTCAGACATATAAGGGCTGAATAAAAGAATAATTCTCAAGTTTAATCTCAATAAATCATAATAATAATAATCTGATTAAATTTACAAATATGTTTCAGCTATGAGAGTTATGCAAATAATTATATTTTATCTATTCCTGTTTCATACACCAATTTCTATACATATTTGACTATGTTAAACAAATGAAATCCCTGGGAATAATTTTACAAAATAAGTTTTTACCAATTTATTCTATGCTGTCAAGTAATTTTTGAAAGAACCAAAAATCATTAGCTATATAAAACAATATATTTCATGTATGACACCTAGCCAGTAATCTCTTCATTGTAGAAAAAAACAGAAACATCTAAGAAAATAATCCTTTGTGCTTTTTATAATGAATGGCTAAGACAATCTAACTTGGATATTTTTTCAACTTGAAATACCTTAGTTACCACTATTTCATGATAACATTCCAAAAGTTCCAAAGATTCAAGTTACGTTTATTAAATTGTAATAAAGTGTCTGCATATTCATCCAAATGTGATGACATGTTTGAAGCTAAACCACTTTTATTTCTGTAGCATGTTGTTTTGACTGTTATGGAAAAGTAAAAGTAATGCTGTGTAAATAAACCAGCACACAAATTGTGTTTGGTATCGAGGATCTGAAAGCAAGGATATGGAAAGGAAAGAATGGCTGAGGAGGAGACTTTAAAAGCTAACTCAGAATAGAAAAGAAGGCAAAGTGAATTGGATCATTGACCAATCTTATAATCCTCATACCAAAGTACAGCATAGTATGGCTCACCACTGCAACTTTCTGCGGTGTTTTCTTGGAAATTTATTTCAAGTATTTAGCCACAGTGTACCGTTAGCCCACTAAGGTCAAATAAAAATGCCCACTGTATGATAAAACTGAAATCTGGAAGATGCTGAGAAGGAAATTTCACTGATTTAAGTGTGCACAAAATTGCCACTTTAGCCATTCTCAACTTGGAAAAGTTATTTTGTTGATGTAATGCTTAGGAATCCTTATAAACCTTTCTAAGCTTTATGCGTAGAAACCATTCCAGCCTGTAAGAAATGAGTCATAAAAACAGAAACACCTATTAGAGCATGGCATAGTTATCTGTAACAACTCTTTCTCTCAAGGCAAGAGACATTATTTGAATGAATAGAAAAAGTAATAATGTATCACAAAAATATATTTTATGCCAATTAAATTCTAAATGATTTTGTTAATTTCCCAAATATACTTTTCTAGCAATGAAAAACTGTCGGGTGGAACAATACAGTCAGCTATTCAGTAGCATTTTAAAAATAAAAATTGTATTAAATGGCTAGTTTGGAAAGCTAATGCTGTGTATGTCAATGTATGTCACTACAACGAGAAGACAATACAAAATATGTCTAATTCAGTCACTATATTTCAACTACTCAGCTCTTATTCAACAAAGGAATATGTAATTAAGAAAAAGTTGGAATATAGTAATCATTTGATTTAATTATATTTAAATATTTGTAGCTCCAGATATAAATAGTAGGTACATCCTATTTAGACCAACCTCTAGGTGATGGCAAACCTATGACATGTGTCAAAGCCACAACATTTTGGGTGACGACAACTATTCTCAAAAACATGCCTTGCTCTTATGTGATTTTTGGAGGTTGTGTGAGATGTGTTCTTATGCGGCCTGTGGAGGTGGCGCAAGAGGTTTATGCTCTTGCATGGCCTCCAGTCTCTCTGAAAATCACATGAAAATGGGCCATGTTTTCAGAGGCTGTAGAGGCCATGGAAGTGCATTCTCTGAAGCCATTTCAAGAATGAAGAACTTGTGCAACTTGGAGCTGCCTCGGATAGCCCACAAGGGCCTATCAAGAGAAAGAGAATACCGCTTGAAGGCAAGCGGCACATGGCACATCCTGGGGATCATACACAAAATTGGAGTTTATTTTTTTTGAATAAAAGAATGTATAAAAAATTGATTGTCTTGTTCCAGGGATGCTGTGATATGTCAGCAAAGTCAACTTAGGCATTTTCCTAACTTTTGACAAGACAAGCCTAAAGGTTTACTACCACCGCTCTAGATATACATTTAAAATACAGAAGTACTGTCCAACTACTACTTCTAGTGTAAATTATCAAGTGTTTATAGAATATATATTTTAATCATTAAATGTCACATCTAAATACAAGGTAATTTATTTTAATCTATTTAAAGACTTTAATATGCAGGAATTTCAAAAGCAAAAATGTATATATTCCAAATGTATGCATTTGCTTTAAATGTATACATTTACATTAATAATGACACATACTGTAGATTAAGGAGAGATTCTCTTTTTATGTACTTTTTAATAAAACTGATGCAAAATCCAGAGCAACTCTGCCTAATGGATGTGCTATTTCAATGGGATGTAAAAGTGCAGTCTTTGGATAGGTCACTGTTTTCAGAAACTGATCAAAGTACTCAAACCTGCATTTATTTCAGAATATTTTATTACAATTCAGCTACCATATTTTCATCATTCAAAGACATATTTAAGCACCTTACTTGTAAAGTTCAATTAAAAATACAAACTTAGCTAAGTGTGTATTTCCCATAAGTTTTCTGTAGTAGTACGGAGCAATGTTTAGGCAGCAGTACAAGGTTAGATCAACACGCCTTCCAGAAGCAGAAACCAGCCTGTTCTATAACTATTACTGAACCTTTGTCTCTACACTCACCTGTCTCCACCTGAGCCATAATGTCCTCCTTGCATGGTTTCAGTGTCTAGATGAGATACCATATCTAAGCGCTGGTTAAAATTTGAAATTACATCATCAGCGCTGGTGCCAGTGGATGCGTTAAAGTTCATGTCTGTATTTGAATTAGGCATTTCCCAAGAGTTTGAAGTGCCCATACCATACCCATAATTGCCAGAGTTATCCTGACCGTATCCATATCCATAATTATAATCTTCGTAACCTGAAATGAAAAACAGTTAATGAGTTTTCTTTTTAGATGTTTAGAATGCTACTAGGCCTGTCTAATACAAGATTGGCAGCACCAAGAATATCTCTTTCATGTTACATTGGCTACACTTAGAAAAATAAATTTCTGTATCTACTTCCAATTCAACATATAAAATTAAATCTTATTTCTATGACAGCAGCATTTGATACATGTCCTGAGAAACATTCATTTCCATCATACCTAAAACTAAGTGTTGCTAATAGAGATGTGAAGGCCCGGGAAAAAAACGGAAAAATTCGGAAAAAACCCGGGTTTTTCCGTTTTTTTCCTGAAGGCTTTTTTGTTTTTTTCCAAAAAATTGGAAAAATTGAAAAAAGAAAAAAAAAACACATTGTGGAATATTTTATTTTAACATGATGAATAAAATATTTTAAGACAGGGTGTTCAAATATTTTCCAAATCATTTCTAAAAAAATGTACGATATAAGATTATTCTAATTTCCGTGCACTGAGGACAAGCAATGATTCTGATTAAATGTCCATTGAAACTTCGTCCCACTCTCTTCTTAACACTTCCCCCATCTTCAATTCTTTTTATGAGAATGGGGTTTTTGTTTTTATTTTTATTTAATACTGTGGAGAGGAAATATGAAAAATTGTTACTTTTGGTTTTGAAAATTGTTTTGTGGAGGCTTTTTGGCTGTTCCACATAAACTAGTAAGCAGTTCAGGAGATTGTTGCTCCCTTTGTTACAAATAAATAGTATAAAAAAGTAAATTCTGTTTGTGATAATTGTTTGGCTACACTATATTTTTAATATGCTAGTTGTTATAATTTTATGCCAAGTCAAATTGTCCATAGTCATATTTTATGTTCCTAAAGTAACAGAATGACTTTCAATCTTAAAAAGACAAAAAAGTGCTAATATAGCATTTTTTTCAATTTTTCCGAAAATTTCCGTTTCCCCCCCAAAAAACGGGAAAAAAATGGGTTTTTTTCCGAGCTTCAAAATTTCCGGAAATTTGACATCTCTAG
>QLTV01002931.1:2825511-2858060 GCA_003457575.1 Thermophis baileyi | reverse complement strand
TCCATTGAAACTTAGTCCCACTCTCTTCTTAACACTTCCCCCATCTTCAATATTCTTTTTATGAGTGGGGTTTTTATTTTTATTTTTATTTACTACTGTGGAGAGGAAATATGAAAAATTGTTACTTTTGGTCTTGAAAATTGTTTTGTGGAGGCTTTTTGGCTGTTCCACATAAACTAGTAAGCAGTTCAGGAGATTGTTGCTCCCTTTGTTACAAATAAATATTATAAAAAAGTAAATTCTGTTTGTGATCATTGTTTGGCTACACTATATTTTTAATATGCTAGTTGTGATAATTTTATGCCAAGTCAAATTGTCCACAGGAAATATGAAAAATTTGGTTTTGAAAATTGTTTTGTGGAGGCTTTTTGGCTGTTCCACAGAAACTAGTAATCAGTTCAGGAGATTGTTGCTCCCTTTTTTACAAATAAATATTATAAAAAAGTAAATTCTGTTTGTGATCATTGTTTGGCTACACTATATTTTTAATATGCTAGTTGTGATAATTTTATGCCAAGTCAAATTGTCCATAGTCATATTTTATGTTCCTAAAGTAACAGAATGACTTTCAATCTTAAAAAGACAAAAAAGTGCTAATGTAGCATTTTTTTCAATTTTTCTGAAAATTTCCGTTTTTCTCCCAAAAAAACCAGAAAAAAACCAGGGTTTTTTCCGAGCTTCAAAATTTCCGGAAATTTTACATCTCTAGTTGCTAAGTCTTCATCTATAATACCTCAATCCCATCTGTAGATCAATTTTAGGACAAAGCCATACGATACAAAAACAGAAATAACATTGTTATTTCCAGTCTATTCAGTTTTCTAGGAAGCTGCCCACAACAAAATATTTATTGCTTTAGGTAATGATACTACCTGATATTTGGAGATAGAAAACTGCAAGAGAACTATAGTTTAGAAGATTGATAATCCTTTTCTTCACTGAATAAGGAGATACCCGTATTCTGTAAAAAGTACTCAGGTCTTGCACATTTAAAAAATTATGAATTAACAAAATTGCATAATTGGGCAAATGTACAGGGATACTCTTCTAAGGCATGGAAAAGAATATATATCATGGAAGAAAAGATGAAGGATACCTACGGTATTTCAACTTAATACGATTTTGTGAGCAAAGAACATTATTTATTTATATTTCATATTTCTTAATAGCCTGTCTCTCTCAGAGAGGGGCTCTGGATGGTGTACAATATAATCAATAAAATTAAACATTAAATTAAACATAAATTAAAAATTAAAAATAAGGATCAATATATATATATAACAAGAAACATATGAATTGAAAGCATTAACTTCCAGGATGTCAATTAAAGAAGACTACTTCAAGTGTAAAGACAAAATATATATTGACATATTTATATATAGTATATCTACATGATTGGCTCATCATGTAGCTGAAGAGTCCACAAAAGCACAGAGTTCAGTCTCTGAAAACCATTCAAATAAAGTTATTCTAGTTAGAGATTCACATGCTTCAGTGACTTGAATGAAGAATATTCTGCATTTGTTCTGAATTTCATTTAAAATTGTATTTATAACCCTCCAACAAACTGGACACCTAAATCATCAGTATACCTTCCACATTATGAAAGTCTCCACTTTCTCAAAGTATTGTTTCTCAAAGATATAGAGCAGTGGTTCTCAACCTTTTTGTTCACTACAGACCTCCTTTAAATACTTTTTGTGGCCCACGGACCATGGCTACAGACCCCAAGACTTAACTCAAGGTTTAAATCATAACATTTCTTTGTGGACCCTGTGACGACATCATGGATTCCCAGGGGTCCATGGACCACAGGTTGAGAACCACTGATGTAGAGGATATGATTTGAAATCTTTAGCATACAAATATTCAATTTATCTATTTGAAATGAAGCCCTACTGTGTTTCATGAGGTTAATTGCAAGGTATGACTGATGTAAAAATGTGAATTCCCATGGATGCATGAAGATACTTTGTTCTACATTATATATTTAGAGAAGTGCTAGGCAAGGAAGCCAGATTAGTGAAATGTTGCAAATACTTTTTAAAATAAATACTTTTTAGGATACATTTAAGTAACTATCGATGGAACTATAAATATTATAAAATCTGCTACTATAGCTCAGGGGTCCCCAACCGCCGGTCCATGGACTGGCACCGGTCCGTGGCATGCCAGAAACTGGGCCTCACAAATAAGTGAAGCTCCATCCACGTAATGCAGGCAGCACACAAAACCACGCACCCTCGGGTCCTCAGAAAAACCTCTCTCCATGGAACCGGTCCCTCGTCCCCAAAAAGTTGGGGGCTGCTGCTATAGCTCATAGGGTATACCAAAATTCATTATGAAGGTCAAAGATCAGTTATAGCTAAGCATCAATTTTACTGATTTACAGGGGATGGTGCAGTTATATAAACTTGGATTTAATCATAAATGAAAAGACAACATTAAAAAGATCATACATTGAATTAATAAAAATGTGACATTTTGGTATTTTTTTCTGGTTAAATTAGTGTGATTGAGTTGTCTATAAAACAAATGCTAGCATTCCATTAAAACTGTACTTACCTCTATTTGTTCCAGAATTCCAATTTCCATAACCTAAAAAGAAATTTCCGAATGAGTATTTCTCAAAATGATTCAGATTTGTTTATATGTAAATTGATATGTAAATTGATAGTGCTCCACATTATATGTCACATTGCAGTAAGCAGTAGTTTGCAACTCTTGCTCTAGAGTTTTAATCTCATTTAGGGGTTTCTCTTTGCTAAAATCTTAAATTTGTGATTATTTCTCATATTCTGCAGTACAGTGAAATAGCCCTGTACACGTCTTTTTCTAGATTTTACTGTAGAAATACGATGGCGTGATCTACTGCTGAAAATTTGAGGCAATACACTAATATATATTCTCAGATTAGAAGACTATGGAATTATGTTTTTTAATAAATAAATCAATATTCTGAAAGTATAGGCAGAATTGCTTAGCATTCTTAAAGAGATTACTGGAAACAACAAATATATATAATCCCTTAGATCTGTCCTTGCCTGAATACTGATAGTAATATATGGAAACCTTATCAAACAACCATAGTATTAATCTACACTGTCACAGTATCCATTTCACAGTATACTGACAAAAAATCAAGAATAAAAAAAGTATCATTTTGGCACCAATTATACATTTATTACTTCCTAGTAATAGGTATTTAACAATAAAGAAGCAGCAGCAAGATAATTCTTTTAATGGGAGTACCACCATTACTGAGACATACAAAAGCAGGTCACTAAATGATTGTCTGCCCACGTGAGAATATTTAAATCTTATACCTTTCTACCTTTATTCATGACCACATATTACCAGTTGTTGGTTATTTAAAAAAATACCTAAATGCAATTTCTAAATACTCCTAACAAATCTATCCTATAGAAGTTGAGAACAGTATCATTTCTGTAAACCCATCATCCATTAACCACCAATAATCCCCAGTAAATCATACCTATATATTATACAACTCCAGACTTAAAAAGGATAAAAATCTGATTACACAAATAAAATTTACAACAATGGTGAAAAAACTCAAGCTATGTATTATGCTATCATATTTGAATTGATTTTAAGCTTATTTGAAGGTAATTGCACAAAGGAATGAAGCTTCAAATATGTAAATGTGTTCATTTTAAATAAGAAAATAAAAAATATCTCATGGTAGGTACAGGTAATCCTCAATTTATGACAATTGGGACTGTGAATCCAGCTTCCCCAAGGGGCATTTTTTGCCAGAAATCATATGACAGTAAGACACTGCAACTGGTTGCAAATGCAAGTTGGTTGCCAATCGCTCCAATTGTGATCCTGTGACTACAGGGGATAGTACAATGATTTTAAGTCACTTTTTCCAAGACCATCATAACTTTGAACCATCATTAAACGGTCACAAGTCAAGGACTACCTGTAATAAGTTGTATATTACATAAATATCTAATTCTTAAGTGCTATCCTAGAAGGAAAAAAAATAGTCTGAAAAGTATTTTTGTAGTTAACTAAAGTGTGTTACCAGAATAGCCCCATATGCTCATTGTATTATAGCAGCAGTGCCCAACCTTTTTGGCACCAGTGATCGGTTTTGTGGATGACAATTTTTTCACAGATCAGGGGTGGGTGTGGTTCGGTTTCGCTTGCTTGCTCATCCACCGCTTCATCTCCAGCTGTGCGGCCCAGTTCTTAACAGCCACAGACCAGTACTGGTTCGTCGCCCAGGGATTGGGGATGCTTATATTAAAACAAGTTGAATCTTATGCTGCTATCCAGGCAGTCAATGAAAAAAAATCAACATGTGATATGAGGGAGAATGGAAATGTATTATCTCATCCTGGCTCTTCCCTATCCCACATTGATCTGACTGCCCAAGACTGCAACAAACTTTTTTGTGCAAAATTTGCTTTCTTATGAAAGATCTATCTACAGACTACTGAAAATCTCGTGCCTGTTTGTTTTTAGCCTTCAATTGGGTTAAATGGTGCATCATAGTGCAAAAGTTTGGAATCAAAGAACTTCAAATGGGCTAACTTACAGAATGCATGCATAATCTAGGACCAATGACTTCCACTGGGTTGAAATGTGGTAAAGGTGTAGCTGCTTCAGTACTACTGTGCTGCTATGGTCGGCTGTGGCCAAATGATCATCATTTTCAATGCTCCCTGCAAGCATCCCACAAGGAAAGTCAACGGGGAAGCTGGCAGGAAGCTGGATTTCCCAGACCAGAAGACTGGTAAATGGTTGCTGCAAGGTGGAGATGAAAGTAAGGGGTGCATGGGGCTGCAGGGAAGAAGCAGTGCAAGTAAGAAAGGAAATGAAGGGTGCACAGGAGATGCCCCATGGATTGGGAAGGGTGCATGGGAGAGGTATAATGTGAGTCACGGAGATTGTGCAGGAGTATTGTGTATTCAACTAGAAGAATTTAATTGGAAATGGGCTGGTGACATAGCAAGAACAACTGATGACAGGTGGACCAAGGCAGTCATAGAATGGATCCCACTTGATAAAAAGTGTCCACGAAAGAGACCTAAAACAAGATGGATTGACGACATCAGCAAGTATTGCGGGCCCAATTGGCAAAGGAAAGCTTAGGACCATATAGGTTGGAAACATGTGGAAGAGGCCTTCATCCTGCAATGGAAGACAATAGCTAAAATGATGCTGGTATGAAGAGATGTAATTTAGCTGATAACATAATAAAACTTCTACATGTCTGAACGAAGAGTTTTTAGCATCTAATGATTGCTAACTGACAAAGTATTTGTAGTGTGTGCCCTATGAAATTTTATCTGCATAATCACCCTATATCCCAACTGTTTTACTTTAATGCCTCATATTTAACATTTTTAAAAAATCTCATTTCAAATTAGACATCCTATACATATGATTGAGTTGCAGCTCATGGAAGCTTATGTGTTATAGTAAAATATGTAAGCCTTAAAAGGTACTCTGAGAGTCTACCTCATTTGTAGGGGGGGGAAACTTTACTTAAGAACAAAGTAGGGTAGTTAGAACTACACAGAGGTCATTCTACACTCCAGTATCAAGGTTTTACTGAAGTATTTGAAATCAAAAGTGGCACTAGAGTTTGAAAAATTATTTACACGGCTTCTTAACACATGTGGAGAGGTAACTTTATCACATCTAATGCACCAAATTGTTGAGCAATTATAAAGAGGGTTAAGTATTCAGCCACACTTGTCTTTAGCACACATTTTAAGACTTTGGAGCACAAGTGCTAAAGAAGATTCTATGCACAATCTGACAACGATCACTTTGGAAGAAATTGAGGAGGCATATTTGGCTAAACATAACACAGACCTCGCCAAAGCATTACAGAAAAAATGTTGCACCATACGTATGAAGACGCAGAAAATATCTAAGAAAACCATAAAGATTCCGAACCTCGCACCCAGCTTTGGAAAAAAAAAATAGTCTAATAGTTTCTAATACAGGTAGTCCTCAACTTACGACCACAATTGAGCCCAAAAATTCTGTTGTTAAGTGAGACATTTGTTACGTGAATTTTGCCCTATTTTACGACCTTTCTCGCCTCAGTTGTTAAGCGAATCATTGCAGTTGATAAGTGAGTAACCTGGCTTCCCCATTGACTTTGCTTATCAGAAGGTCACAAAATGTGATCACATGATCTTGGGACACAGCGGACGGTCATCAATATGAACCAGCTGCCAAGCCTCTGAATTTTGGTCACGTGATCATGGGGATACTGGAAATGTCGTAACTGTGAAAAACGGTCACAGGTTTTCAGTGCTGCTGTAACTTTGAATGGTCACTAAACAAACTGTTGTAAGTCGAGGACTACCTGTACTGAAAGACGAGTAAGGCAACAGGCCAAGCAAACCCGTCTTTGTCCTATACTATAGTATTGCAACTGTGCATTAGTTGTTTGACAGACAGAACCCGTTTAAATCCGAAAATGGATCCATACTGACGGCTAAGGGTCGGAAAGCAACCCCAGCTTAGTATATATATGTATACCGGTCTATTTAAAAGGAACCACTGCCGACGTGGGTTCCGTACATCTTCCCTCATCCTCACTCCTATTAATTAATTTAATTTTAACTTTATTGTCATTGCACCTCGTACAATGAAATTAAATGCCATCTTCAGTGTACATTATACATAAAACAAACAAAAAACACACACACAAAGATCCTTCACATTCTATACAATTGTATTGAAAACCCCTGATACAACTATTACAACTACTGGCAAGGACGGGGCGGGGGCGGGAGCGGGGAGGTCTAGGCGTGCAGACGACAGGCTATACACCGAAGATGCCCAGCTTCCTTTCCCTCACGCCGGTGGCCCAGAGGATCGATAACCGCTCTTCGTTTCTCGCGCCTTCCACAAATGGGGGTGGGGGGGGGAAAGGGGGAGGTTGAGCTCGGGTGACCAGAATGAGGCGAGGCCCCTCACGACCCCCCTCCTCTCCGAAGGGCCAAAGCCCCCGCCTCCCCGCCCGTTTCACGAGAACGACGAACGAAAGGAGGCCGGGCAGAGGCTTCCGTTTCGACCACGGACGGTGGCGAGGAGCTCGAGCCAGCAATGCCTGAAAACGGGGGGGGGGGTTAGGGGGGTGGCAAGGCTCGTGACCCCACCCCCGGAATGTTGCCATGGGCTGGGCCTAGCCCTCCTTTCAGTCCCCTCCCGCAGAGCCAACGCCGCCCCCTCCCGTGGCCGTCCTCTGCTCGAGAGCCCGTCTTCTCTCCCACTCCCCTCACCTGAATAGCTCATGACGGCGGTGGCGGTCCCGAGCGCTTCCCAACGCCGCTCCTTCCCACCCGTTACCTCCTGCGCCAGACGGCAACCGTAGCTGGCTTTAACCCCGCCTCCCGACACTGTCCGCCGTGGTCACTTTCCCCAGCCTCAGTCTTCCATTGGTGACGGGTAACCCTCCGTCCCGCCCCTTTCCGGTTCTATTGGGCCGTGAGGGTCCAAAGCTCCGCAGCTCACTCGATAAGGGAAACGTCCGTCAGATCTACTGGGTGAGCGGTAGGTAAAGAGGGATGTCAGTTGTATCCCACCAAGCGAATGATGTCTGCCGCTCGATGTCCTTACGAGGTTATTGGGTCTAACTAAACTCTTATCGCTCGTAACGGGCGAATAAACGTCGGGTGCTAATTTGCGCACGCTGTTTTCTAGACTGCAGGCGGGCAATGGTCTTTCAATGGGAGGCGCCCTGAATTCTTGCGTTGGCTAGGATGAGCGCGCCTTCTATCGGGAGCTGCCCATCGGAATGTAACCTGTTGTGTCCTGCCCACAACACAAGTGCGCACAATAAGGGGGTGCGGTGTCCTTTTGTGCGGCGAGCTCTCTTCCTTCCTTTGGCTCCTTGAAGAGCCTTTGAAATGCTGGGACGTCAGTTCCCCGAGTCGCTTCTAACCGATGCAGTGTATTCAGATAACGAGGGGGAGCAGCCATTAAGTGTATCGCAGATTGAGCGATTCCACCGGGCGATAAAAGAAAAGGAGGTCCGCGATGACACCCGGTGGGGATTGCGATACTGTAACGCGCATCCAGCGACGTGCTTTGTGTAGGCTGGGCCCATCTTGATTGGCTACTTGTGGAAATCGTTTGAGCCGCCCCCTCGTGCAGAACACCGGCGTAATAAACTCATGGAGGATATCGGTCGTTAGAAGTCGAAATTGATGGCACCTAATCAGTGCAAAACATCAATAAATAGGCTGTTCGGTAGAAAAAAAAAGTTTCCACGTAAGGTACCTCGGGAATCCTAGTTCTTTATGTTGGATTAAATAGACACCATTTGAGGGATCGTTACGTAAGATTTATCCCGGGTTATATGCAAATTGAGATTGACATTAATTAAAACTTTTGAGTCAACTCCTGGTGACTTCACGGACATAACCCACACATCGTTGTTTTCTTGGCAGTTATAGAACTGATTAGTCATTGTCTTCTAGGTCCAGTTTCAGGTTTGTTTTATTTCTTGTGCTACAGCACAGATCTGCAAATAGTAATTTCGAGCCAAAGAGTCTGCAAATTTGGTCTGCAAATTTTAGCCTGCTATAGCTACAGTGAATATATAAAATCATGGCTGCCTGACAAGAGAAAATAGCTCTTGGCAGTGAGATAAAGGCTACTGCCTTTTCATTAGATGGGACTCTGCAATAGTCTACTGCAATGCAGCATCATTCTCTAATAATAATAATAATACCCAGACTATCATTAAGTGTTGTACCTTGTGATTCTTGACGAACTTATCTTTTCTTTTATGTACACTGAGAGTATATGCACCAAGACAAATTCCTTGTGTGTCCAATCACACTTGGCCAATAAAAAATTCTATTATTCTATTCTATTCTATTCTATTCTATTCTATTCTATTTTCTATTCTATTTTCTATTCTATTCTATTCTATTCTATTCTATTCTATTCTATTCTATTCTATTCTATTCTATTCTATTCTATTCTAATAATGAAACACCCCTTGAAAGAGTCTAGCTAAAAATCTTGCTAAATCTGATTCAGACTGTAAGCAGGGGCTCTGAAGTATGAGCTGACAGCCTTCAAATATTGGCTGCTTTTTAAATCTCTGACATTGCTTCCTATTGAGACCCTATGTTTTCATTATAAGACTACAGTACTGCCACAGAATAACACCCAAACAAAACCTGCGGAACTGTGTGCAGGTGGGAGCATCTGGTGGGCCATGGCTGGGCTCACATAGTTTTTATCTAATTATATTACCTGTCCCAGGATTGCAGTGTACTACCCCTCAGGGCTCAGATCAGCTTGCCTCAAAGAACGCACACAAATTGTTACTTCACTCCCACATCTTTGGAGGAGCCAGGACGGGGTAAGCACTAAACAACTGGACCAGTGGTGAAATCCATTTTTTTTACTACCGGTTCTGTGGGTGTGGCTTGGTGGGCGTGGCAGGGGAAGGATACTGCAAAATCTCCATTCCCACCCCACTCTGGGGCCAGCCAGAGGTGGTATTTGCCGGTTCTCCGAACTACTCAAAATTTCCGCTACCGGTTCTCCAGAACCTTTCAGAACCTGCTGGATTTCACCCCTGAACTGGATCCTGTTGCTTGTGGTGCAATTGGATGCCCAAGAGCTTTGGCTGTTATTGTCCTTGTTCAAATATCTAAAGACTTGTTTATGGGTTTTCTATTGACTGTTTTGTTCCTCAGGAGGTGCTACCATTCTCCTTGAATGTCAGACTCAAGCCATTAAAAATTAGTGTTTAACCACTTAAGGAGCATGGTTTCTAGCTAGTCCAGACTTGAAGCAGTGTACAGACCTGGTTGTTTCACTTTTGGGTGCCATTTCTTTTATTACTAAAGGCAATCACTTATAGGCTGCTAAAGAGTGTAGACTGCTGAAGAACCTTGTGTTGTTCAGTCTTTGCACCTGTTCTGTCTGGTATTGCTTATGAGAAGTTTCTTTCAGTTTGGATGAGATGAACTAATTGCCAAACAGTTTCTAGCCTTACAGAAGCAGCAGAGTGAGCTCTGGAAGGCAGCAGTGGTGGAGACCACAGTTCTGAGTTGACTAGATCCATCCATTCTAGCTGGGAGATTTCTTTGTGGCTTAAAAAGTGCCTGGTTTCATAACAGATGGGAAAATGAACTGTTGCTGACTTTGACAGACTCTTGGAACTTGCCTGATGAACTTTTTTTTTCAGAATCTTTGTGACTTCTTATTTTTAAGCAGGCATGACTTCTGTTGGCCTTTTGTTTCTTTTGCAATCTTTTTATGCAGCAAATGGATATGGGATAGGCTAGGAGACCAATACTCCTGTTCAACTCAAGCTGTACGTGATCAAAAATGCTGGCCTGCAAATTATACTTGTAGGATTTTCTCCTTGTCAACCCCACCCCACCCCACACACAAGGGATATCCTCTTTTTCCTGTGCCCCCAAGTACTAATTGGTGAGTAAATCACATTATTGCATTTCCCTTATTTTGCAGCCAGGATTTTACTATTTAGCTGAATTTGTTGCAAATGTGTATTTTGTTTTTGAAATCTTTCTTAATGACAGCTCAAACAGCTATAAGCGATTTCCGGCTGAATTAACTTCTCAGAAAGATGTAATATTGAAAACTAAGCTGGCCTTAGAGCAGTTATTAGTGTCTGTACGCAATTTATTAAAAGCTTCTGAATTTTTCATGAAAGTTTAACATAATTTAACAGAAATTAACTAAAATAATTTCTCCCTGACAAGAAACAGGGAAACCTTTCAAAGAGATCAAAACGCTTGGGACTTGGATGACAGATTGGAGTGGGTGAAGCATTTACTGTTTATGGTAATGGCTATGATTGCCCTTCCCCTGCTTGGATGTTTAGTCTTCTTCAGTGTACCCTTTCAATATCTACAACCCAGTGTTGCCATTGTTTTTAGTTTTGCCCCACAGAACACTCCCACTATAGATCCCATGCAATGTCAAATGTTAACTGTTCACTTGCTTAATTAATTAAAGGGTGATTTAACAAATTAATACTTTGAGAAACAAATAGAGAATTTGTTACCTGGAATTTTATGCTTCATTATTAGCATTTTAATAAAGGTGATATTAAGCACTTTAACATAGCATTGTCTTCTTTTGAAGTTTAGGAAACCATGTTTTTTCTTTGAGCCAAAACTTTCCCAGGGTGGGAAAAGAGATGCAACATATTTTAAGGGTGTCTATTTTTTTCTTCATTTCTAATCAATGGCTTTTATAGTTTGATTTATGCTGATGTATCACATGTATCAAATGTATGTGTCATTTGTTTCTGTATCGAATATAAAGATTTGACTTCCCCCGCTTAGTTTTTGCTTTGCCTAAAAAACTTGTGGTTTGTTTGGGGTGGGAGGGGGGGGGGAGATACATAAACCATTTTTCAAAGACATTTAATATTTCTCAAATTCAGAAACTAGATTCTTTCCAGTTCCATGACAATCTTATGGGCAATAAGTACACCTTGGGAGACTCCTGGATCTGAATCTAATTTCAAACAATCTCACCATCCTGAGGATTACTGGCTGCTGGATGGAGATATCAGGATTTTTATTTCAATAAATTTGAGAGAACATAACTTTTATTATATTTAATTAGAATGTTTGTAGCCCAATCCTATATCCATCTTAAAGCTGACTGAATAACTCTGTGATTTCAATTCTATTTTTTTCTCCACTTTTTTTTTGTTTTTATCATCTCATCTGATGAAAAGTTCAGAAAAATTCAAATTGAAGGTATTTCCCTAATATTAATTTTAAAACGGGAAATTTTTATAAATGTAAAAATGTGTAGCAATAAGAGTGTCAATTTAAAAAATGACATACTAAGAGTAATCCATACTTGAAAAACCTAACCTAAGTCCAACAATGGGACTTAAATGTAGTTTGTTTAGTAAAGCATCATCTGTGAATTCAACTGTTGTGGACTGATGAGTAAATTAATCCATGCTGTAGTGTCCTTCTGTAAAGCAAGCCTCACTTTTTAAAAGTAGGTGTGTTTTCATTAGGGTTTTAAAGGTTTTTTCCATACTCTGATTCCAGATTATAATTAAATGTATGCTAAAGTTACCTATTTATTCAAGTTATTAAGCCATTAAATTGGAAACCCTCAAGGTGACTTACGTTAAAAAAAATATCATTATACATCATTCAGTGTGATCACACATCAGCTCATGGCCTATTTGAAAAGCCAAATTTTTCACTGCCTTTCTAAAACCAAGCAGGAAGAATAGGGCTGAGCAGAGCAGGAATGTTTTCCAGAGTCCAGGAGTGATAACATTCCAAGGCATTTCTGTGGAATCCAGATGGCATTGTTTAACAGAAAGGACCCAAAACATATCCACCCGGTCAGGCAGTGAATACCAGAGAAAGGTGGTACTGAGACAAGTACGGTTTTATAGATGACAAGCAGTACCTTGAATTACACCTGGAAACAAAAGTATCTGAAGCTATAAATCTGACCTGCAAAAATCCGTAAGACCACAAAATGGCAGAAAACAGTTTGCACTGTCTAGTGGTCATCCAGAGGTTTGTATCCCAAATCTGGCAGTACTATTGCCTGCTATATTGTGATAACTGTCTCATGGTGTTGTTTCCTGCTCACCAATCCTAGTCATGTAAGCTAATATTTGAATCTACACCTATGTATATTGTGTATCCAATCTTCTAAAAAAGCAGCCTCATCCAGTTAAATATTCCTGAGGCCAATGTTTAAGATGAAACAAATATCTTTATGGATTGAACTGCATCTCAATCATGTTGTACTGTTTTTTATACATATTCTTCCCATCTTTGGATCCATTAATTTGAATGTACTATTTGAATTAATTTTTTATTCTGCTGATTAGCCTGATTCATTCAAATAGATTGTTTCTTTAATTATGCTTAATTTCTTTATGGTATATTAATATACCATTAGCCAAATTTTACAGAAATACATGCAGTAGTATCTGAATATCTGAAACAGTTGGGTATAGTAGCCCCATATCATCAAATGTATTATGACATTTTTCTCTGAGTGAAAGAACTCTATTCACAATGAGCTTTGTGGTTTTTGACTATCTTTGTGGGAAGGTATTTTTGTTCCTTTAATAAAGATTTTTGTTCTATCAGTACATGTGAAGAGATTTTCTGGTTTTAAGTGCAAAGCTTAGCTTAACCAAATCAGTCCATTTTTGCCTCTGTGTGGCTATCAAAGTTAATATGAAATAAAACAAGAAACATATTTTATGACCCATACATGCATTATAGAAAGCAACTACTGCAGCAAGTCAATGCAACTGATTTTACAGTAAGATCTGAGCACACAACCTGTGTAGGATCATGGTAAAATTCTCAGATTCTCAGATTCTTTCTGAGTTTCAGAAACAATGGACAGTTAAGTCAATTCTTGTGATTTGTATTTTTCTTTTGAAAAGCTTGAATAGCATTTTTCAATATTACAGAATATATAATTCTGTCTGTTTCTTCCTATCCGATTCCCATTCCAAAAGAAGGAATCCAGCTAGGCCTCTGCCCCAATCAGCTGGCAGTCGGGAAGGAAAGGGTTTTGGGAAGCTTGTTCTGGAGCTGCCACTTTTGCATGCAAGGAGCTGGCTTCCTCAAAGCCTAGCAAGAACGAGGACAGCCTGCAGTCTCCCAACTGCCAGATGATTGGGGCAGAAAGCTTCAGAAGCAGCTGCCATTTCTGCAAGGAATTGTTGGCGCACTGAAAATAGTCCCTGGGTGGCAGCCATGTGGTCCAGGGATGATTGGCCTTTCCTAACATGAGGTTCACAGATCTTTAAAAGGTAAGTGTGCAATGAGTGAGGGAGGGGAGCAGCGCCAAGATCTGTGGGTACACAGTGGGGTGGGATGTTGGGAGAGAGGCAGTGTGTGTTGCAACATTTCTGTGGTCAATCATAAGGGCAAATGACCTTGTGGGCATTGCAGTGGCCATAAATTCAAAACACGGTTATAAGTAGTTTTTGGAGTCTGTCGTAACTTTGAATGGCCAGTTGTATCTTGAATTTAAGTGATCAGTTGTATCTTGAGGACTACCTGTATTATATTGCATATTATAGAGGAGTAGGGCTTGCATCTTGATTTGTTTACCATTTTTCTGGTTATGACCTCACTAATGTTAGTAATTTTCACTATTCAATTTGCAATTGAACTGAAATCAACAATTAACTTTGCAAAGGAATGTATTCAGCTCACTAAAGTGGTTATGCTGCCTTGTTACTGTAGCTTTCTGTATTGTAGTTACACGTGGAGGGGGAAAAAATCCTTGACATGGAAACTGATTTTAGATTAAGATAATTTCAAAGGAGCAACTGAATTAATATTTTAACTATCAAAGGAAAGTACCTGGATTAATAATTTAACTATCAAAGGGGGAAAAATTACATCTCAAAATAAATGTCCTCTTGATAAAAATGAGCTTATTGACACTACTGGTCCCTTAATTATGCAAGACCTTAATTATCTTTTTGATTGCCCTAATAAATTTAGTTTACAATCTCCTATGCCACATTAGTTGTGAAAATACCTTGGATGATGAACAACATTTTTCAAAAGCTTAGTTTTTTTTCATCAAGAGAAAGGCAGAATGAGAAAGCACACAATGCTTCAATATACGCTAGGTGGTAAGATCTAGTATTTTTTCAAGAAATTGTTTCCATATCCATTCTTGGAATTTCCTCTACATAAACTCCAGGTTTCTTTTCTTTTCTTTTTTCTTTTGTAATCTTTCATATATTTCTACAAAGATTCAAAAAGCACACATTCAGATTCTCCATTTTGTTTCCAGAACAGAAGTTTAATCTAATATACATATTCCTAGGTACAATAATAACCAGAATATGTCTATTGAAAAAGTTAAAAGGTAATTTCTCTCCTAGCTTTGATCAGCTTGAGTTCCAAATAAAAACAAACGCTCATTATTTCTACACAAAACTAGAGTTTAAAAAGTTGAGGTTCAATGAAGAGAAAGAAGACGGCAACAGTAATCGAAAACAGGAAAGCAGAAATTCCAGTAGGACTTACTGTTGCTGATCCGGGAACTGCACCAAGTGCCTGCTAGAAAGGAAACAACACATAAAGCCCCTCCAACAAGAAGTCCAGAAGGCTGTGCTGCAAGTTCTTCAGTCGCTCCTGGATATAACTTATTAATTCAGAACTGGCCAGAAGGACATGTCATCTTCAGGCAGAGGTCAATCATTAGCCCAAGGCTTAAGATAAAAGAGAATCTTACCCTCTACCAAAATCAAACTGCCATAGTATTGCAGAGTAGGATTACCTACATATAAAATTCCACAGGAAACAAGGATAACGAACTGACATTAGAAAGTAAGGAAGAGGCAAACGTATATGGTCAAGGAGTTCTTGATTTCCCCTATAACGTACTGGGACGGAGAACCCCATTACACACAATTAGAAGATGTGAACATGCACAACAGGATCCAACGTCCACAGAAACTAAAGACTTGTCACCTAAGGAATCAAACATATATTAAGGTCACATATAGAATCAATAGCTTTCCCCACACAGCAAATTAGCTCTGCTTCTACCCTCCCAGCTTATGTTTGGGCTCAAAATGACCCCCATGTTCACAACTTTCACTAGAACCTCATATTCATAACTCTCACCAAAACATCTTCTACAGCCTGAACTGCAACAGAGCAAGTGCATGTTTTCTTCTTGTGAGGAGTGTGTGTCTTTGGAAAAACTTGCATTTACTGGAAGGTTAAGGACAATTCTTTTTTGCTTTTTTTTTTTTAAAACATCCTCCCTCTGTGCAGACAGAACACACACAAGAAGCTCTAGTGTGGAATGCCACTGCTGTCAATAAGGACATCTCCAAAAAAACAACAACCCCCAACATGGTTTTATTTAGTGCTCAAACTCTGGACTCTTCTCTTAGCCTCTTAAAGTCCAAATTAAGTCTACAAATACCTGGACTCTGTAGCGAAACTATGGAACCCAGAAAAACAAACGTTGTGTTCACCCCTATTTGTTCAACATTATTCTTGTACATTTGGAAATGTAAGGCAGAAAGCCTGGAATGCTGGTGCTTCCTAAGAGCTTTGCTATTGGGCTTCAGCTACAGGTGGTGCTGCAGGCATATCAGTCCCACTTCGCAACGGATCAGCCTTGGAGAAGTTAGTCTCCAAAATGTGGCGCTGAAGATGCCGCACCCACTCCTCTTGGATGGAGAGGGGTCCTTGGAACTCCACTTCACAAAATCTGCAGAAAGAACATAATGTCTATTGGTGTCGGTCTGAATGCCAAAGAGTGAAACTTTATATATGCAAAAAATCAATTGAGATTCCCAATTTATGTCTTTGTTTCTAAAGAGGTTTCAAAAAAGAAAAAATGTCTGAGGTCACACAGATGCATGGTGTAGCCACAGATATTCCCATGATTAATATTGTGAATTCAGGAATTAATACAATAGAAGAATGAGACAAACCTGCACTTTAGCGTGTAGATGTTGCCCACAAATTTCACCAAGGAAGTCTGTGGTGGCCTAGGAACCAAAGAGGGCACTGGTCTTACTCTGGGGGCTGGCTGGCGGACCTCTTCAGCCCTCTGTTGCAAGTCAGTGGATTCGTCTTCCCTATGTAGAGGAGCCTCAATGGGCTTAGCCTGCCTCCGTTCAAACTCTAATGAAGAGAAAGGTTCTGTTCAGAAAGTGTGATGGAATATAGTAAATCAATTGCAGCTGAGATAGGGGTTGAATAAAAAGGACTTTTAGAATATTAAATGTATTTAGGAAAGCCAGTGCTGGAAAGGGGGATAAGAAAATGAAGGGAGTCTGAAAGTCATGTCAGGTTTTTCTAAACAACTCTGCCCATTTCGGAATACAACATTATCTGAGCTTTTAACCGAACGGTCTCTTAATTAACCTTACTCAAGTCTTTTGTTGGAACTACTCAAACCATTTGAACCATCAGGCACAGGCAGTGAGGCATTTACAAACTATGAGCACTCAAATCTCTGCCAGTATACCCACCTCCCCACAAGGAAGCTAGTGCCTCCTCTACCAAGGCCTTTCTCTCCAGCAAGCTTTGCAATCTATCTTCTGCTGGCAATCTAAGAGCAATGACTCACTGTTGATGTTATGCTGATGATGCTCTTCCAGCTTTACAAGCGACAAAGGAGATGTGATTGCAGGTCGCTCACTGCTGCCACAACCATCCACAGCTTTACTGTGCTCGTTTGGCATCATCTCCCCACTTAGGCTTCTGCTCATCAGTGAAGGACTGCCTGCCTGCAGGCTCAGAGCAACTCTCTTCCCAGAGGCATCACCATCACGCAGGTGAGCAGCGTTGCGGAACTTCTTTGCAAAGGGCCGGCCACCTTGGATGTAGCTGCGATAGGCTCCGGCTTTCTGGGGGCGATGCTTGATCCACTCACTTAAAGTCTCAATTGGGGATCCGTTCACACACCATTCAGTTACTCCAAACTGTCTGAGATGTGCCCGAGCATGGCTGGCTAGTGCTTTGCGGTTCTCAAAGTAGAGGCCACAGAGTTCACAGCAGGCTTCACTGGCTGGAAGCAGAAAAGGCAGGGAGCTAGACTGAGCAAAATCCTCAATAAAGGAATTAATCAGCAGTTCAGGATTTGAATGATATCCTTACCTGTTCCATCTCATGATTTCTATGTCTCCCTAAATATCACTCAGTACTAAGGCTTTTGAAAAGTTCTGTTTGAAATCCCTAAAGCACTGCTTTCTCCGACTCTTAACTTCCTACTTACAAGCTAAGTAAACTCACTATTCTTTGTATGAAAACAGTTATGCTGCAAATACCTTTGGCCACTTTGAGGGCATGGAACTATGGTTGAAATACAGTAGTTTATTTATTTGTTTGCTTAATACTCACTTCTGCAAATGATGAACCTTCTTTATCAACCATGGTGAGAGGGTGGGAGAATTAAACATACAGAAAGGAAGAAAGATATGCTCACAATTATACACCTTAAAACTATCCCAATAGATAATGCTTTGCACTAAAGAGCTTATACAAAACCGCTAAGTATACTACTACTACAGGCTTGAAGTTGTTATAAAACAAAATAAAATACCCAGAGGTACTTTTGCATCTGTTGCCTGGTTTACTATTTAATCATCCCATCTTTTTCACTCCACCAAGTCAGAAAGCAAAATTCAATTTCACAAAGAAAAGCCCTCTCACAGAATTCCAAATTTTATTTGAATCCCACTCAAATCCCCTCCCTGTACCTCAATAGCACTTACATGTATGAGTGGGCTTTTCATGCAAGAGCTTGGCTTTGAATGGTAATTCGGTCTGGATATAGGTTTTATGCTTCATTTCATGGCCACCCAGTCGTTCATCTGATAGTGGCCGTTTAGCAGAGAGTGGTGCCAGGAATCCCTCCTGTGACTTGAGTAGTGACAAGGGCATATCCCGACCAAGATTTGGTTTTCCAGTCTTTCCGCCCAGTGGAGACAATGTCATGGGCTGAAGAATTTTCCCAGGTGATTTAGGATCATCATCTCCCATAGCTGTGGGAAGGTCAATGCTCATTGTGTTTGGCTCCTTCTTTATCAAGCACGGCTTGTTCTTTTTCTTTATGATTTCACGTAGTGTATCAATGGGAGATCCATTGACTGACCATTCAGTTACTCCCATCTGACGTAAGTGAGACCTGGCATGGCTGGACAGCCCCTTCCGGTTCTCAAAAAACTCGCCACAAAATTCACAACGAATTTCCCGGACAGGGTCTGCACGAGCAGCTTAGATAAAGACATACAGAAAATGTTTAACAAACAAGGAACTAGCCGTAAACCAAACCTTTCAAAACACTCTTATTTATTTCTACAGCATTTTTCAAGTCACATAAGAGTGGGAAGATCTAACCTTGTCTATATGTCTGTATTTATGCTTCAACCATTTGCAACTTGTAGGATAGCTGTTCTCCAATATTGCCATATTTCAGATATGAGGATCAGAATTGTCAGCAAGTGATATGCTGATTGGAGAATTCTAGTATTTATAGGCATCAGGAGGGCACTCAGTTTGGGGACAGCTACTCTAGAATGATTGGGTGTTTGGACCTGTATTTTGCCAGTTACTAAATGTTTTAAACCTTCTTGCTTTATTAAGAAACTGTCAAAAACAAAATGATCCTTTTCCACAGTATAAAATACATTTGCATACACAGATAAAATTGTCAAAATGGCATGCAGGCTCGTTATCCAAAATTCACTGCTTAATAAAACAAAAAACAAGAAAATGAAAAATCTTATGAAATTTGGTTCCACTCAGACATGCATCACACAACTAGGCATCCAATACCCATGACTAACACTTACAGAGATTGAGTGGAGACATCTCCTCCCGTGGTGACCAGGCTCTGTCAGACAGATGCGATTCATTATGAAGTCCCCCAGATATCATTTCCCGCTTGATTTCCATTCGTAATTGGTCTTGCTTCAATTTCTTATGCAAAGAAGAAGGAAGCCCGGAGAATATTTTTCTAGCAGTTGGGGGAGGAGAAGAAGTAGGCGAGTGCCCCATAGGGCTCCCTGGCTGCTGTGCCTTCTTAGAGATCCCAGGCATGTGGCTTTCTCCTGGGCTACAGGGTTCCAGAGAGCCTCCAAGAACAGACTGAGTCACTGACTTCTGACTATGTGCTGGGGAACTCGAGGTACTGGTCCGAGGTTGAGCTCGCCTTTTCAGAATTTCTCGGAGTGTGTCAATTGGAGAACCATTCACGTACCATTCAGTCACCCCCATTTGACGTAGATGGGATCTGGCATGGCTGGAGAGCCCTTTGCGATTCTCAAAATACTCCCCACAGAATTCACATCTGATGTCCCGCACAGGTTCTGCACCGGAGGCTGAGAATAAAAAAAGAAAGAACCACCAATAAATTAATGTGACTGAAAAAAATGAGCAGGAAAAAGCAGGATGACGTGGGCACCATGTATTCCCGTCCAATATGGAGTATGAAGCAGGTATATAGTGCAAGGGTTTTTTCACAAGCAAAGCTGGTATTTCAGTAAATTTGGCCCAAAAAAATAAACACCAATAATTCCAATAAAACACCATGAAATCTGGGATAGATATGGTCAAAGCAAGGCTCCCTGTTAATATGGACAAAGAACTGAGAACAGCAGAAAATGTCCAATTAAAAAAGGGTGAACACAGCTGATACAAGATAATGTCTAATGTGAAAGCATAACACAGTTGTACAGTTTCCTTCTAATCCAACTTCATTCAGCTTTTGAGGGAAGAAGTTCAGGCATTTCCATGGCAGTTATCACATAGTCATTGTTAAAATACAAAAGCTACCCGTCTGGATTAAGCACACTGACTTATTGTACACTTGATCAGATAATCCCAAAGTATAAATTAATAATTATATTTTCCATCCCATCATTCAATGTCTACATAAGTCTCCCTATCAAAGAACTCGCCCCCAGAAAGCTTGGGGAAAACCAAGTGTCCTTTATTTGCCACCATGCAATTGTCTTTAATACAGAACAATCAAAGCAAAGAGGTGCCATTAAATATGCCATATGCCATTAAATATGGGGTGCTTGTGGCTATCAAACAATTGTTAATCACCAGTAGGAAGATACCCTTTGACTGGTTTTATCTATTTACATAAAGGGAGGAAAACAGCTATGATCTTAATCACCTTGAAGTTATTCTCCTTCATCCCTGATATGGGATGGTTAAAGCATTAGTTAAAGTCCTGGTATAAATGGCAAAAGAAACAATCTTCATCCTAGTTCTCTAAAAGCTAAGACCTTATGTGTCAAAGAGAAACATATTTTCAATATCCTGTAGAGACTGAATACAGCCAGTGAGAGCCCTACAAAATGGAGAAGTCAGAAACCAATCCAGGGCCACAAAAAGGCTCAGGCTGCAAAAGAAAAAATGTTTTAAATAGCAAAAATAATAATAATAATAATAATAATAATAATAATAATAATAAAATCTTCCCTTTCCATAAGGAACAAACTATGTGGAGTCCACACTTGTCTTTTGATATTTCTAAGTGCATAGAAACCAAGCATATCGCTGGGTCCTATCTGGGTCAAGGATTAGTTATCTATTCGGATCAAATAGAGCAAATGCCCAGAGAAGGAATGGGTAACTTCAGCATATATGCAGAGGCCAGCTGGGAAAGCTTTAATATAGCACTCAGAAAAAGCTTTGAAGGGAAAGCGCAATGGAGAATGCAAGCCAAAGAGTATGTTTATCCACCCCATTATTGATTAAATAAGACATAAGGCAGGTAATGACAAGAAGTCTGCATTTCTAAGTGCACAGCTCCATGTCACATAAACAAGACTAGAGGGGTGGAGGGGGAGGAGGAAGAGGAGGAGGGGACAATAGCCAGCGCTGATAGAACCTACAGAGATTGAGTGGAGCCATCTCAGCATCTGATGCCCAGTACGCACTGGAAGAAAGACCCTGTTTCCTTTGTAGACTGGCCACAAGTGACAGCCTGTGCCCATGTGGCTTCAGCTTCTTGGATGGTGGAAGGGAGTGAGGTGAGAGTATAGATGGCTGTTTGCCCAAAGGCCTTGGTGAGTGTGCTTGTTTCATGCCTGTGGTAGGTGTTGCTGTAGCTGTGCTCTTTGGGCTGTGTCCATCAGAACTCCCAATCTCCCCTAATGAGTCTCTCTCGCTATGGATGAGAGAGGAAAGACGGCCTTTGAAGTCTTCATTTTTGATGAGATCATTTAAAACATCAATAGGAGATCCTTTAGCATCTGGATTGCTCACTCCCAGGTGTCTCAGGTGGGCTCTAGCGTGACTTGACAGCCCTTTTCTGGTTTCAAACCAGGCACCACATAATTGGCAGTCAATTTCTCTGCCCGAGTCACTATCTACAGCTGCGGAAAAAAAAAACATTGATCACAAGAGATACGATTACATAAATAATGTGTCTCAAGCACCTTTTAAAACCTGAAGAGGACTTTTCTCTAAAGGACTCGTTTCTTAGAAAGGGTATGTTAAAAAAATATTTACCTATAGGAGTAACTGATATACAACTCCAAAGGAGAGGCTTGTTATTCACCCATAGCACAGCTGCAGATTTAATAGTTAAAACAGACAATTTTGCAGAAGAGATATTTAACATTTCCTTTCACTGACCCAGGTCAATTTTTCCAACAAAATTCTCTTTTTTGATGCATAGGCTTGTTCTATCTCAGCTTAAACCAACAGGTATTTAAGTATGTGTAACTTTTGAGAATGGAATAATAAAAAGTTAGTTAGGATGTCAGATTTCCAAATATCAATTGATGTCAGAAAAATCAGATGGCAGAGAGAACAGTGCTATTTGTATTTGCCTAATATTTCATGACTTGAAGCTCCTTACCAATATGGTCAGCTCAGCTAAATGACATTCAACTGAGTGGAATTCTTCCCATAAGAACTCATTTCTCCCATCTGTCCAGTTGCTAAAAACATCTTCATTTAATAAGCTTTCATTTTGACTTCAAAATAAGACGAATTGAGAATGACACTGACATACCTCTTGCAGTGCTATGCCTTTTATTACAAAATGTAAAACTGACAGGAGTTGTTAGTTGGGTTTTGCAGAACTAATATTTTAAGAACTTATTTTAATTAATTACATTTATGCCTATGACAAATTTACATGAATGTTCAGAAAAGCCATATAGGCCATAAAGAAAATGACAAGTTATAGTTTAAAAATCTTCTATTGGGTATGTAAGACAAAATAATATTTGAAATTTCTTCATCCAAAATAAAGACAGCATAGGTTTCTAGAACATAAAGTACCTAGGCAAGACATCCATTTAGAAATGAATATTAGCTCAGAGCAGGATTGGAAAATTAAAGTTTCTTGGCAACCTCTTAAGCGTTATAACTGATGCAGAATTGCACCCTATTTAAGGATTGTAATGCATATGTTAGTTAAACTATTACATTGTGAACAGAGTGTCTGCCCTAAATTCATTATGAAAAGCAACAAACAGTACTTGGATACACTACGTAATTTTTAGTCAGTGAAACTAGTATGGCATTCAATGATGGGATGAATATATCAGGTTGAAATACATTTTACATAAAAGTAGTGCTGTGGACTTTACTGCTGATACAACAATGAAAAGAACCACAACAGAAGCCTTATGTATTATTATTCCTTATCTACTTCCTACAAGAAAAAAAAATTATCTTAGAATCCTTGCTCAAACCCATCAGACAACTGCTCTTTCTTTATAATAATACTTACCTCAGCCTATATGCAAAACTAAATGAAACTCACTGTAACCTACCAGTAACAATTAGTGAAGAGCTGAAAAAGGCTGAATCAATAGCACAGACACTAAAAACTCTCCAGTGCAAAAGAACATCGAAGGAGGATAGTGGATGGCTTATACTGTTTCTACAGATTTCACCGAAAGGCTGAACAGACTTAGCCCTGAATAGTGAAGCCAGAAATATATGCTAAATTAGTTTCAGATCAGAGAAGTTCCATTATGAGTCACAAGTCCACAAATCTTAAAATAAATCCCAACAAAGACAGCAAAAAGGAAAAATGTGCATGTAATGGGGGGAGGGCTGTTGTGTAAAAGAATAGAAAAATTTCTTCAGTCAGAAAACTAGTAATGCCAGCAGCACTAAAGTACTATCTTGTATTCTATAATTATTAGGTATTTTTAATGATTATTTCTTCCCAGGAGTCTAAGAATGTAATATATTATTTTCAAAAGTAAAGTAACTTTGCTCAAGATTTTAGAAGGAAGCAGATGGTGTTTATAGCTGCTGGCCCTTTAAATGGAGAAATATTGTTGAGTTCCAACCATAAATACATATGATCTCTGGGCACAAATAAAAAAAGGCACACACAAAAGCTTTGCAGCACAACCTGGAATTGTGTAAGTATGATTATATTATTATTATATTATTTATTAAATTTGTATGCCGCCCAACTCCCAAGGGACTCTCCTAGGGATAAGCTAGACAAAGAGACTGCTAAATTACACAGAATTGCCTCTTTTGCTGAGATGAAATATTTAGGGATTTTTTTTAAAAAAAGCAAGACCCACTTACTCCAAGAAAAACATTCCATCTAATCGAACCATAATCTCAACCTCAGTAGTTCTTTTAGAACAGAAATCTTTGCACCAGATCAAATGCATCCTATTTGTCTTATTCGCTCATAGGGTGCATGTCACAATACTATAATCTACACAAATTGCGATGTGTGTGACTGGAGTAACCCAAGTAAAGCCAAAAGTTGTAAAATGCGTCTCCTGAGTGGGCAATCCCGCGGGGGGGGGGGGGTCAAGGCAATGTGAGAGTCAAGAGCTCCCTGCAGTAGCAACCTGCAAAGCCAGCTGTCCTATTTGCAAGCAGCATCAGGATCAAACAGACTCACTTAGATTTAAAGGGCCTTCTTCCTCCAGTTGTGACCACTGTGTTTTAGGTGGACTCTGCAGAGGGCCCAACGGTAGCTTGGGGCTTTTGTCTTCAGGGTTCTTTTGTGGAGGAGAACCAGGCAGAGCAGATGCCATTTTCTTGAGTATGGGAGATCCTGGTTGGGAAACATTCTTGGGGGTGAAACCTGGAGGGGATTTGATTGCTTTGTTTACAGGTGGCTCTTGTGACCTTTCCGACGCTTTGTCGAGAGGCAGCAGCAGTGTTGGCCGTGAGGACCCTGCAGACCTTTCTTTGGGAGAGGCAGATTTTTTGCTAAGACTTGGAAAGACGGGGCTGCTGTCCATTTTTCCCTTCTGTTTCATCAGTTCATAAAGTAAGTCGATAGGAGCTCCACTGCTCTCAGACTCAGCCACACCAAGCTGCCGTAAGTGAGAACGAGCATGGCTGGACAGGCCCTTGCGGGTCTCGAAGCAGGTGCCACAGACCTCACATTTCGTGAGGTTTGGTGCTGGAAAGAGGAGAGTGACTTATTGAGACAATGTTAAGCTTAACCCTAGACTATCTTTGCTACCACTCAGTAGACCAGAAATGTATTTATGTTATCTTGTTTGGGACCCTTCTCCATAAAACAGCCAGACTTAGCTGAAGAAAACGATTTCTGCAGTCTATTTTACAACAGATAAATCTGCTAAATGGTAAGTGGTGGTTGCAAATTTCTTCAGCAAAAATCAAATCAAGATTAACTTCTCATCCATCGTGTAGCCATCACTCTGAAACATGTTCGCACATAAACTGGTTTCACTGCCTTGCCAAAACTAAATCCTAGAAATCACACAGGATCAATTCCCCACTCTGCCTAACCATCTTAACACAACACTGTAACTCTTACTATACTTTCAAACACATTGCAAATGTAGTTTCTCATCTGCTGCTGGACAAACAGCAGTAATAGGACTCTATTATATCAAGCTGCAGTGGGGAGAGATGAGAAATAGGTTCTTCCTCAAGTGTCAACAATATTCCATCTAATCTACTGAGGGATCAAATCTATCAGTCTCTCCTTCTCCTGGATTTTCCCTTTCAAACTGCCCGTTATAACAATATGATATAATTTTAAGAATTGGTGCTCAAACTAATTATTTTCCTCCCCCTGTTCCTTTTGTGTTTTAATATATAAGCTTTTGGAAGGGAAATGTCTTGTTTTTATTTATATTTTAAGTTGCTCTTAAATTGTTTTCAACTGAAGAGCAAAGCAAAATATTTTAAAGAAATATAGCCATTCATTAGCTGTATTAAATAAAATAAAAAAGACTTGCCTATGTCTCAATCTTGTCTATGTATCATGTCTGTTTCAGAAATATACAAATGAATATACAAATAAATATTTAAGATTCCTGCAAAATAAAACTTCATACAATCATGAAAAAAACTTTGTGAATCCCCAAGTTATATTTAATCTGGAAGCATTGTGACCTACAATGTGATCTGAGTCTTACCTAGTTCCTATTAATTGATAGAGAGATTCTGGCTAAACAAACAACACACATCTCCATTGAACACACTGAATCAACACTCACACTCTCTAGATTTAATAACTGGTGGTACTTCCTATAATATGAATGACTTCAACTAAAAGTTTCCTGTATCTGTTGACGAGTCCTACATATCAGTTTTGAAGTATTCTACCCGCTTCTTTTTACAGAGCTACTTAAATTCATTGTAATGTTGGGGCTTGTTTTGCCCACAAGGTTCAATTAGGGTCAGGGTTTGGGCTCAGTCATTCCAATATGAAATTTCTTCTCCTTCAGCCACTCCCAAGTAGATTTCTTGGTTGCTTAGGGTTATCACGTTTCATGATCTGCATTTGTTTAAATTTCAGCTCAAGGATAAATATCCTGATTTTTTTTTTTTTTTGTAGAATTTGCCGATACAATCCAGAATCTACTGTTCCATCAACGAATGTCAGACTTTCAGATTCTGAAGATGCAAAGAAGCTGCAAATGATTATCTGGCTACCATGATTTATAGCTGGGACAAGTTTCTTTGTTGGAATGCAGTTTTTCCCCCCCTCCAGATGTAATACTTCTCATGAATGGCAAACATTTCCACTGTAGTCTCATTTGTGCAAACACTTGTTCACTGTTTTTTTTTAATGATGGGCTCATGAACACTGATAAGAGACAATGCAAGAATGGCTCATAGATCCTTTGTTATTACCTCTTTGTAGTTTCCCATAGTATTGTATACTTTGTTTTCAGGGTAATTTCTGCTGGACCACTCCTGAGAAGAATAACAATGATACTAGAGTACATTTTTTCAATCTGTATGCAATCTCCCTGATCATGGTCTGACAGAGGCCAATAACTTTGGCAATGATTTCAGTACCATTTTCATCCACAAGGGCATCCCCAACCCCTTTCCCAAAGTCTGTAGAGATCTTTCTTGATCAGAACATGATTCATTTCCACAAATCTGGATCAGGAAGAGCAGATTCCAGTTGTGTGAACTCTCCTTTTTATAGAGAACATCTTAGACTCATACCTGATTGTTAACTTATTTGTAGAAGCCTGATATATTGACTGGAACATCTAATTCAACTTATCACTTAAGAAAGTGGTAATCCTAAAACTAAAATTTACTTTTCTAAGACAAAACCATAAATATTGATTCAACGTGTTCAGTAAAGATGTGGCACAGTGCACTGTTCTAGTATTGTTCATTTAGCCAGTAGTGCAGGATTGGATAATTCTACAGATATCTTCTATAAACATACTGTCTCTGTACATACAAAAAGATTTGTATGTAACACTTTATAACAACGAGAAAATATTTTGCGTCTCATTAAGTATCTACGCATATTATGGTCAGCAATTCATATCTGAAAAAGGATACTTCAATTAGATGAATGGTAATTCTATTAATGAACAAACAATCTATTAATTTCACCTACAATTTTGAATTATTTTTAAAATGCATGAAAATATATAGAACAGCATTTCTCAGCTCTTTCCTTTAAGTAGGCTACTAACATTAGCAGCAGCAGCATTTAAAGATTACAACTGACTCACCCAAACAGCATCTATGGTATTCCAAAATTAAATTAAAAATTACATTTTAAAAAATTAAAAGGTCCAATATATGTAAGGTTGCTAAATCTTACTTGCAAAATTTGAGGTGGGTTTCATAATCTCCTGAAATTTGTTTTTCTTTTGACATTCAGATGAAGGGTCACCTGAAGTAACTTTACAGACCATTAGAATAAAATCATTAGTAGAACTATTTTACTATTATACACATTAACATTTTAAAGTGTTCTATAGATTTATTTCTGTAATATTTTATCTAGATAAATAAAAGTTTTTTAATCATGAAAATTCCATATTGGACAATAAAATGCATAATTAATATTCACCCTACACATCCTTTACACAAGTTATAAGTGATCCGATATGTATTAAAAGTAAGCTGAGGCACAGAGAAGAGTTTCTCCATCATGGATACCACACAAGGTTCAGTAGCAACCGTGAGAGAAGGTAGACTCACATTTGGCATCCTGGGAGTCTGCCTTGTTGCTTGAAGATTCAGGAGAGAGTGAGGTTCCTATTCGGTTTGGAATCTGATCTAGTGACCCAGCCAGAGAATTCTTCTGGAGGAGTGGGGAGCTCATCGCTGAGGTAATCATCTCCTCTTCTTCCTCAGAAACCATAACTACCAAATGACAGAAGGGAATATAGGGATTGAATTGAAAACTGTAGATTAGGAATGTGACAATATTAAGTAGTATATAGGCTATTCACTACTTGACCAGGTTAGTTAAGAAAAAATCTTTTTTCCTGATGGACATAAACTATACTAAGCTAACAATGCAATCCTATGTTCGGAATTAAGTTCCATAAAAATCAATTAGATTTAGTTTTGCTGCATATGTATCTTATTAGAAAAAAATGGAACATTAAAATAGGATATTCATAATACAATCCTTATTTTTCTTCAAAATGTATATGGGACATTCAAAGGCTTTTAAAAATCAAAATATGGAAAATAAAATCAGATATGTACAAATATTACAAATCAGATTAGTTCATTATACATAAATATAACAGCCAGCTAAATTTAAAAGCTTGAAACATTCAAACCCAAAGGAACAAAATAAAAATACTAGAGTTAATTAAATAAATTTTTTATGTTGGTAAATAAAAAAACAGATTGTTTCCTTGGGTCGGAAGTCATAAAATATTTTGGATCAATATTCACTGGATGAACTAAACAAATTTATGAATGAAAGGTAATATAACATCTGAAATCCTCGCTTAGATGCCAGTTTCAATTTCATAAAACTAATTCCTGCATGTACATATGAACATAAGAAAAGCCCTGTGAAATCAGGCCCGAGGCTCACCTTGTACAGCACGCTCTGACACATAAGTGACCAATTTGATTCATTTCTAATTCTGGATTGGAGAATGATAGCCTCCTTCTACTACCTTATTCTCTGCAATTAGTTTATAAAGAATGCTGCCTATAGCCAAGGGAGTGGTTAAAAGCCATTAGCATTAATATTCATTTATTCCTTCATGGGTTTGTTCAATCCTCTTTTAAATCCAACTATATTGGTTGCCCATTCTACAACTACGGACAGTGATTAATTATGCTGTGTCTGAAAAAGTATTTCCTTCTTTGGTCCAGAATCTCTTTGGATTTAGTTTCAAAGTACCTCACTCAGTGGCATCTACAATTCTGTTAAGTATATAAAAATTCAGTGCATACGTAGAGGAAAAATTGTAACAATAAAATTCAGTTAATTGAAATCATTACCTGAAGGTCAATATGCCAATTACACAACTTACAAAATATAATTTGTAACTGGTAAAATAAAATAAAAATAAAATAATTTGAAAGATGATGTTGGGGAAAAAATTACAAAGGCAATGTTTCCCCATAATGGAGGGGGGAAACTTTCAATCAGAACTGTGCATGAACCACGGTTCTATTAAAGCAAAGAGTTAGCATGGTGTATTGGGACCAACTCTGCACTCAGCCATAAAGATCATTGGGTAACCTTGGATCTTCACTACCTCAACCTATTTTATTTCATAGGTCTGCTGTTAAACAATTTATCCTACTCTAAGCTCCATGGAATAAAAGCAGGGTAGGAATGTACTTAATAAAACATATTTTAAAATAACTTCTGGGTAAATATACGTAGGTTCAAACTACAAAGAAGAACATTGAGACACAATAGTAAGTTTAGGGATCTTTTATTAAATAAAACAGATTCAATTATCACTACACATCAGAGATAATTATATTTTATAAACTCAGGAAACTAACAGAATCAACAGCACATCAAAATATAATTACTTTGTTGTATTATTTTATCTTCTATTACAGTTAGCTTTAAAGACAGAATTAATCATTCTGGAGTGTTTAAACTAGGGCATATATGAAGCAATTACCACAGCACTAACATCTTATATATTTATTCACAGTGTAACCAGTCCCTTTCATATGCCTTTAGGTTTTTAGCTAGATGAGTTAATAAACACTACATTTTAAAAGGATTCTCAAAATCCATCAGAAGACCGATATGGAGGCCGCTTGTGTTTAGAACTGACACGATTAGGAAATAGTAACAATTGTGTAGATGATTATCCTCACACACACACCCCAAGGACAAAGATGCTTTATAGAACGAACTCTTCTCCAAATACCAGGTTTCGCCGTATTAGAGGCAGGGACCAGCCGCGACAGGCGCTGGCCAGTGGCTGCGGGTGCTGCAAGCTGAAGGAAAAGGCGGATGAATGAATGCTGACCACTGTTGTCGTTGAAGACTGGGGAACCGAGGCCTTGACAGAAGAGAGATCCTGGACTGCGATCGGAAGGGCGAGGAGAAACGGGGCGCAGCTACTTGTCACTCAGCCCTCTCCGACACCTCCCTCCAGGGAGCAAACAGCGCCGCGATCTCTTCGGGGGCAGCCCGGGCTGATCCGGAGGCCGGGAAAGGGGATATCCGAAGAGGGAAGCGACATGTAAGCTGTCACGCCGAGCTCGGCCATCCTACTGGGCAAACCGAGTTTCCCCTCCCCCCTTTTTTTGTTTTAACTACCAGGGTCTTACCGGCCTCCGAAGGCGGCCCCGCACCCTCTTCCTCGTCTCGGGGCCGCGCCGCCGCCACCGCTTTTGTCGCCTTGGGCTGAGAGAGGGTGGAGGCCGCCATCTTGGCTCCGGCACATGCAGGGCGGCAGCGAGGCGGGACGGTGGAGCGCCGAAAACTCCAGCTGAGATAGATCAGCTGAAGTAATCGAGCGCCGAGCCAAGCTAGAAAAGCCAGCTCCGGTAGAGCCAAGAAGTATCCATAGATCGGGAGCAACCCAGGATCTTTCTTAACAGCCAAGCTAGAGATTCAAGGGGAACCATTCCAGCACTAAACTACCGATTTGTCCAAATCCATATAAGGAAAGGGAAATTCAGCTTACTGTTCCAGCAGACCAAAGGAGTAACTAATCACAATTTAAGCGCTCTAAAATGCTGGGGGATTTGGATAAATTAATCAGTTTAGCTGAACTATTAAGTGGAAATGTTTTTCAGATTCTACCCTAAAGAATATAGCATCATTAACACAACTGATACATCTTTATTTATGAACAGATAGCATGTCTAAATCACAGCTTTTATGAAATTAGCAAACACTTAGAATTTAATTCATTCAGTACTTATTGCATCCTAAGGTCAGACTGCTTTCAGAGCTATAAAAAGAGGTGAAGAATTTCATAAAAATGATTATCACAGATATACGTGAATTCTGGGATTACTAAAGCTTTAAAGTACATATATTTTGTGAGGCATTTGCTTGAAAATTCTGAGGAAGAATGCAATGGAAATTCTGAACAATTACAAAAAAAAACTACAAGAGGTGTCGATGATGCTCTGGAGCCAAGATTGATTTGAGGAAATTTTTTTATTTCAGTGCCACAAAACAGTTATTTTATTATTTTTTAATCAAACATCTAAATCCAAATTACAAAATGGTATTTTGTATTACAGCACACATATCTGTCATAATTGCCAACGTGGCTACCTGGAACTTCCCATTATTGTGAAATGCTCTCACAAAGACATGTCTCATGACCACTATTTTTACATGGGTTTCGTTGCATTTTATTTAGGAAAAAAGATACTATAGCATGAAACCTAATGAAATTGTGTTTCAAACCAAATTCTCCTACTACATGTACCAAGTCTCCAAACTGATTCCTGGCCTGAAATTCTGACAAATGGCTAAACCTGATAGACTACTAGGTACTGTACCTGTCAAAATTACTACTCATCACAGTTTTGTAAATGAATGGTTTTCTGCCAGCTGGGAAGAGGGCAAACTTTTCTCTATGGTAAATGAGGAATAGTCCATCAACTGCACACCACAACTGAGATAACTGGGATAGTAATGTGGTAATAGTAAATGTATGCTGATTAATTTTTCTGCTGGTTGACAGGTAGAGGTATAACTTTAACTGAGTCATAACAAAAAGCTCTTTGCCTAATTTTTTTCTATTAAGATGCACTAATCACAGTCTCCTCCAATAATGTGGTCATATTTATTAAAGTTTTAATCTCTTCAACACTTTCTTCATTTTTTCAAAATAGCAGGTACAGTTGCAAGAAAAAGTATGTGAACCCCTTGGGATTACGTGGAGTTTTGCATGAATTGGTCATAAAATGTGCTCTGAACATCATCTAAGTCACAACAATAGAAAAACACAGTCTGCTTAAAATAATACTACACAAACATTAGATGTTGCCATGGTTTAATTGAACATAAGTGCAGGGAGGAAAAAGTGTGTGAACCTTTGGACTTAATAACTGGTTGACGCTCCTTTGGCAGCAATAACCTCAACCCAACGTTTCCTGTAGTTGCAGATCAGACCTGCACAACGATCTGGAGTAATTTTGGACCACTCCTCTTCACAAAACTGTTTCAGTGTAGCAATATTCTTGGGATGTCTGGTGTGAATCGCTCTCTTAAGGTCATGCCACAGCATTTCAATCGGGTTGAGGTCAGGACTCTGACTGGGCCACTCCAGAAGGCGTATTCTGTGCTGTTGAAGCCATTGTTTTGTTGAATTACTTATATGCTTTGGGTCA
>QLTV01002931.1:2801517-2824906 GCA_003457575.1 Thermophis baileyi | reverse complement strand
GTCAGCAAGTCAGCAACACATCCAATATCATCACACTGATTGGAGTCAAGGTTGGCTCACTCCTGGCTCCAATTAGCTCTTGGAGAAGTCATTAGGCTAGAGGTTCACATACTTTTTCCTCCCTGCACTGTGAATGTTTACATGTTATGTTCAATTAAACCATGACAACATCTAATGTTTGTGTAGTATTATTTTAAGCAGACTGTGTTTTTCTATTGTTGTGACTTAGATGACGTTCAGAGCACATTTTATGACCAATTCATGCAAAACTCCACGTAATCCCAAGGGTTCACATACTTTTTCTTGCAACTGTACTCTGTATTTTAATACATATTCATATACACATTGCAGCTCTAGACTTCTATTCCATACCCATTTACCAAAAAATAAGTCCTATGAAATGCACTGGGTCTTGCTTCACAAAAGACACAATACAATTGAAAAATAGATTATATTATTGTATTACAATCTTACATTTACCAAGAATTCCTAATGAGATGAGATTTATTCCCATGTAAATGCAGATTAAAGAACTAAAATTATTTAATAGACAATAATAAAATTATTTTTAGGTTTTGATTAATCAGAAATGCTGAACAGTCTATATTTAAATTACTGATATATTAAATATGATAGTTTTTTAGTTTGTTTTTAAAATGTATTAATGGAGCATGGTATATTGAGAAGTAAAAGCTAGCCTCAGAAAACATATTTTAAAAATATGCTTGCTGATGTTTGGATTCCTAGACTTTCTTAGAAAATACAAGTACTATACAGGTAGTCCTCGACTTATAACCGTTCATTTAGTGACCTTTCAAAGTTACAACAGCATTGAAAAAAGTGTCTTATGATTTTTTTCACATTTACAACTGTAGCAGCACCCCCATGCCATCTGATCAAAATTCTGGCATGTATTTATGACAATCGCAGTGTCCTGGCATTGTGTGATCCCCTTTTGCAACCTTCTGACAAACAAAATGGGGAAGCCAGATTCAATTAACAACCATGTTACTAACTTAACATCTGCAGTGATTCACTTAACAACTGTGGCAAGAAAGGTTGTAAAACAGGGCAAAATTCACTTAACAACTATCTTGCTTAGCAACCAGAGGTGGATTCCTGCTGGTTCGGACCGGTTCTATAGAACCGGTAGCGGGAATTTTCCCCCGCTCACCAAACCGGCAGTGATGGCCAGCTGGACACGCCCCTGAACCGGCTCTCTTGGCGGCGCCTATGGCGGCGCCATCTTGTTTTTTGCTTTTGCGCACGCACAGCAGCTGTTTTTTGCTTTTGTGCATGCACAGAAGCTGGGTTTTTAGTACTGCGCCCATGCGGCACGTGAGGAAGCGAACTGGGATTGAGGTAAGCCAGAACCCACCCCTGTTAGCAACATAAATTTTGGGTTCAATTGTGATCATAAGCTAAAGACTACCTGCATGTCTAAGTCTTTGGCTTTGTTTGGAAATAGGCCTGCTTGACCAGCAAAAAATAGGTATGGGATTGAAAACTATCCTATGGAGAAATGAGGAGGTACAAAAGTGCAAACTTGCACAATTTATTTTGTAATGTATGGATATAATTTTGACTAGCCATGTTTTCCATGGCAGCTATTGTGAACATGTAAACTCTTCCACAGTAACCATTTTGGGGGGTGATAACATGCTATCAACATTTCAAATATCACCACTAGCTTAAAAAGAGTTACCTACTTTGATGCTAATATAAGATAAGAGCATCTCATCATTCATCATGCCATTATTTTCCTCCCTATTTATATGGGGATAGAACATACATATGGCCATGATATGTTTTAAATGAGGCATTCTGAAAGAGAATGGGAGAAAAAGCAGAGTAACAACAAATCAATGCATCTGTATAATTAATTTTTGATGAAGTTGTGCTTTTTTTCCCCAAAACAGATTGCTTACCATTGTTCAAATTGCTCCAAGTAGCTTGCACTAATATGGGATTTGATATACAGTAGGGATCCCCAACCCCTGGGCTGCGACCCACTATTGGCCTTGAGCCGTTTGGAACCGGGCCGCAGAAGTGGCGGGCAAGTGCTTGCACACACACTTGCCCACCGCTTGGACAGAACCATCCCTTGTGTCCCCTCCATCCTCCTACTGGTCCACAAAGCCGGAAAGGCTGGGGAACTCTGGTGTACAGAATGCCAGCTAAAAGCCTAGGTATGGTATCAGCTGCTTATATCAGTTCCTACACTCTTTCATGTATTATAGCAGGTCCAAAAGTTATTCAAGTGCAGAAAATGTGAATTCAGATATATTTACTTACAGTAGAATTCTAGGCTAAATATTAAAAAAAATGTTTGCCAATAGTAAATAAATGGAGCAACTCTTTGTGACACTCTTTGGATGTGGAATGCCTAACCTTCTCCTGGGTATAAAACTGATAATGGTAGTACTTATATGCTACTTCCGATACTAAAGAAAGCATTTTTCCAAATACTAATTGCTTAAAAATAGGAAGGTCAGTGCTTTCAAATATTCCTTGAAGCGTTCTCTAAATAAGTTTCCTGTTGTGGGAAACAGAATAAAGGATTACCAGTAGTAGTCCCTTGATTTAATCTAACAAAGCTCCTATGTTCAATTTGCCACCTCATCAGCTGGAATGTCTGTTTTTTATGCTCTCATTTTGCAAGCCTATTAAGCTCTCAGGATGAAAGTTCATTCCCTTTCCAGAGATATGGATATTTGCATAATATGTCAGAAGTAGCATAATTTGAGCCTGGTCGTTTGGCCATTTGTGAGAACTTCGGGTTGATTTCTTCAATTATCCATAGGTTTATTTTCTTGGCTGTCCATGGCATTCTCAGGAGTCTTCTCCAACACCAGAAGTCAAAACCGTTAATACTTTTCCCATCTTGCTTCTTTAAAGTCTATTTTTAGCTTCTACAGGGTGTCACAGGGAATACTATGGCCTGCAAAATTCTGATCTTCGTAGGTACACATCACAGCACTTGAGTATCTTTTCCAAGGCCTTCATAGCTGTTCTACTAAGTGCTAGTCTGCAGTATATTTCTTGACTGCTTGTTCTTTTATTGTTGATGGTTGATCCTAAATTGCTTTTTATGTTCTGTCTAGCCTCCGCTTTGATATCTTCATTGTAAATTCTAAGGTTGGTTGATCTACTTCTTGACATTAGTTTGGTCTTCTTTAATTTTAGTCCATTTTTTTTACTGAGCTCTTTTAGTACTAGGGATTGCAGACCCTTTGCGTTTTTAGCTATCAGAATAGTGTCATCAGTATAGTGCAGGTTATTGATTTTTCTTCCTCCAGTTTAAAACCATGCTCATCTTCTTCCAATCCAGCTTCCTTTAATATATATTTGGCATATAGGTTGAATAAATAAGAGGAAAGCATGCAGCCTTGTTGCACTCCTTTGCTGATCTGAAGCCAGTCTCTTTCATCAAGTTCTGTCCATACTGTGGCTTCCTGACCTGTACATAAGTTTCTCATGAGGACAATGAGATGTTCTGGGATTCCAAATTTTTCTCAGCACTTTCCACAACTTGACATGATCAACACAATCAGAGGCTTTTCTCTAATTGATGAGGCATACATTGACCTCTTTTTTTGTATTCTTTGGCTTTCTCAATTATCCAGCATGCATCAGCAATAACTTCTCCTACTCTTTGGCCTTTTCTAAAGCCATATTGGACATCTGGCATCTCTTTTTCCACCCAGTATAGGGCTGTAGTTGGCATTAGATGATTATGTCTCCATATTAATTTTATCAGGGAAGTTTTCTTTAATTAATGTTTTTATTTTCCTGCAAAAATAAGTCTAACATGGCTTTTCCTGAAATCATTATTATCTCATCTTTATCATCCATATTTTATATGTTGCTTGTGTATCCATCTCATGACTCCGCCCAGAGTCCTTCAGGAGTTGGGCGGCATACAAATTTTATTAAATAAATAAATAAATAAATAACATACCATACAAGCATGGTTTAAAAATACTATAAAGGTTAAAATTGATTACTTAAATATTAGGAAGAAAACTAATAAGGATTGTATTATGTCATCAATGCTTGTTTTTCAAACAATTCTAGCTTTGACGCTTTGAAAAGTTACCTACTGATTTATTATAGTGTGAATGTGGTTCAGCATTTCACAGACTGACACTGTCTCACCATCATCTCTTTAAATTGCTTTTTGCCAGCAATAATCTCAAGCTAATTACAGATACCCTGGCTTGGTCATTTTCCATATAATGAGCATGTTGTCAACTTGCAAAGATTTCAAGTTGCCATGAAGAGAAGGGGGGGGGAAGCTGGAGGAGGGCTAACCACCCTAACTGTAAATGCATTCCATAAATGTTTCTTTTACTGATTGTGTCCTAGGCTACCGGAGTCAGAAGGAGGGGTGTGGAGGTCACAACCCGCCAATGTGATTAATTGGAGGATGTGATTTATGACATGGCCAATGAGAAGGGGGGAAACAGGGTCATTGTTTCCCCCCTTCACGCCGTGCAGCCGGCGTGAACTTAATTCTGGCTGCACCCGAGTATTGCCGAGATGTTGCTTTTAATAAATCTTTGTATTTCTTTTGGACTTTGTCTTATGGCTCCTGATTAATTAGAGCGTCTTTCGGAAACTTCATACATGTGTTATTGGTCATGTTACAAATTGATGCCTTCATCACATTTGTACTTTTCTCTTCTAAAACAGAACCAGGCAACATGTGCCTATATGCATTTCCCATAGCATCCCAAATCAGCAGTAAACAGAAATCTTAGCATTTGAAATTTAAGTGATATTTATTTTGTTAGTATTCTTGGTATAAATATATGAATTTTACTGTCAAGGTTAACTTCATTCCCAGCATTCTGAGGCTGAGTGAGGAAGAAGAATGGATCACTCAGCCTCTAGATCAAAAGTCAAGAGGAGAAAGCAAGTCCCTGAAAAGAGGTCTCAGAGGAAATAGAGTGCATATTATATACAGTGTAATTTATACACACACACACATAAATAAATGAATGCCCACAAATGTTATGATCCAATTACAAAAGGGGAGGGTGGGGCATGATGAGGGTAAGGTGGGATCTGTTGTTAATTGATCAACCACCTCCACTGTGATGATCTCCCATTGAGGCCCCAAGCCAACTGGCACAATCAGATCTTTAGGCCCTTATGAAAGGTCAGGAAGGTTGGGGCTGACCTCACATCATAGGACAAGTTGTTCCAGAGGGCAGGTGCAACTCCGGAGAAGACCCTTCTCCTGGATCCCGCCAGCTGGAATAATCGGGCTGATGGAGCCGGCAGCATGCTTCCTCTGCCGGCATGGGTGAGATGAGCCAATTCCAGTGGGATGAGACTTCCCTCACGTAGCCTGGACCCATGCCACGAAGGGCTTTAAAGGTGATTGCCAATACCTTGAATTGTACCGGAAGCAGACTGGCACTGAATGCAGCAAGTGGGGCAGTGGTTAAATGGGCCATTCTTTGGGCCCCAAGAACTGCCTGCACCACCACACTCTGCACCACCTGGAATCTCTGAATTATCTTCAAGGGTAGCCCCATGCGCATACAATAGTCCAACCATGAGATGACTAGGGCTCTACTATTTGCCTCAATCATTTATTACATTAATTTATTTTGCTTTTTTTTTTTTTTTTATTTTTTTCTCTTGTTTTGCAATATCTCCTGGTAAATTCTAATGCACTATGTTTCAGACCAGCATATTGTAGTTTAGATCTATGTGAAGTTCTTAGATTTTTGTCCATTGTCTCACACTTCTGAAATATTTTATTGAAAACATTTCCATGGAATAAGGGAGAAAATCGTATTTGTGCTTTCTTTCCATTTCTTCATTCTCTTGCTTATCAAAAAAACAAACAAACAAGCAAACAAAACCCCACATCACTGTTATGAAAGGAAAAAAGGCAGACTTTAGGTCTATATGTTGCAAGCACTTAACCTGGAAGCACCCGTATACTTTTAAACATTTTCCCCTAAAGTCCAATTCTTTCTGTTCTATTTCTCTATTTTCTCCTTTTCTTCCATCTTCCTCTTTTAACATTTTTTCCCTTTGCTCCTCATACTTAAAAAAAATATATTGCTGTTCTTTTTTCCTTCAAAACTCTAACTCTAAAGCAAGGTACAGGCTTACGTTAGGATTGATAATCAAATGCTGTAGAGAAAATGAAAATTAGTAAAGCTGAAATTAGCCAGAAGCCTGTATAACAAACTAATATTTTGTGATGTCACAAGGTAAGCTACACATTGTTGTAGTACTTCTGTGTGCAATGTTGTATTGCAATTTTGTCATTTGCCCCTTTTTTCCTCCTAAGGACACATACAAAATCATGTCATACTAGTGAAAACAGATGCCCCCAGTTATAAATCAGCTTTCTATGGCCCTCTTCAATGGATCTGTAAAAACCACTACACTTCATCTTATCCATATGTTTTCAGCAAACACCACCATTTATATCATGCTGTTATCAAGGAAACTAGAGAAGGCAGAATATTTAAATTATATTGGCACTGTTTTCTGTTTACAGTTTAAAAGGTGCTTACCATGTCTGAAAGCCTGCATGGTCTCATCTCCCCAGGAAGAAGGGAAAGGGGAAAAAGTTGATTGTGAAATGCTGTAATCAGATATGGGGAGTGTGGTTTTGCAGGGCCCGAACCCAAGCATCTCTCTTTCTTGATTTGGAGATGAGGGGTCTGTTTCCATCACATACTGCAACACGGGGTGTTCAGATGAATTGGCTAGTAGCTCCTTCAAGATATTAATTGGTGAAATGGTAAGCTCCCAGTTAGTGATGCCAAAATCCCGCAGGTGGGCCCTGGCATGGCTGGATAACCCTGCACGTGTGTCAAAGCCAGCTCCACAGAATTCACATCTCATTAAACTGAATGTACTTGGATCAAAGTTTGCAACTATGAAAAACAAAATAATAATCAGTGTCATATAATAAAACCGAGAGGCCATTTATACTTCAGAAAACCTCTATTAGATCATAATGTAATAATATCCAGCTATTACAAAGATATTGTAAAAATCTTTTCAGGAAAGAAAATTGGAGAGCATAACATGCCCATCTTCAAGGAAATTTTTTTTAAAAAAATAAAAACATTGAAAAAAATACAAATTGAATACATACTACCTTTTTTCTTCTTCTTTTGGAAGGAAAATTTTTGCTCAATAGCTTTCACTTCCTCTGCAGAGATGAAGTGACGGACATTGTAACTCACACCCACCCTGTTCAGGTGGCCCCGCACATGATTGGCTAGACCAATCCCATTGTGGAATCTGTCAGGACAGTATGGGCATTTTCTCTCCTCATTTTTCAGCATTGTGGAATCTGTACCCAGAAGATCATCCAGTTCAAGAGATCCTTCTAGAGAGGAATCTAACAGAAATACACCTAAGGGAAGAGATTCCTCCATTCCAAAGTGTCTTGCAGGTGACAACTTTTTTCTCAGATTCTTCATCTTCGGCTTCTTCCTTTTTTTGGGATAAATATTAATTTCCTCAACAAGAACAATAGGAACCATTTGATGTAACTGCTGTTGCTGTCCTGCTGATAGGGTTGTACAATCCATTGCCTTCAAAGTGCCTGCAAAAGTCCTTTTGAGTTCCAAGGCAGATTGAGGAATAACGAAAGGTTTAAAGTATCTCTTCTGTGCTAATTCTATTTCTGTCATCAAAGGGAATTCTTCTTCAGTCGTCCTAATATTGTTTATAGATAACCATTTGCACGGTTGTTCCTCCAACCCACCTGAATGGCTTTGGATATTCTCTCTCTCAGTCTCAAGTGGCAGAGTTGTGCTTTTATTTCTCATTTGGTTCAAGCTATATGGAGAATAAGCTTTTGATGAGGTAAGAGTGGACATTGCCAAGACATTCTGTGAGGAGTTATAGGGAGCTCGTTTCCTAGCCCGAAATCCTGGCATTGGGATGTCCTTTATACTAGTGCCGTTAGTTTTATGAAGTTTCGGGTGACCTGCTGTGCACTCAAGGAAAGAGTTGTAGTGGGGCATAGTTTCACAGTGGTACTGTGGAAAGAGACTGTCTGTTTTGCTCGAATAATCACTTTCCAAAAATCGCCCTGACTTGCTAGGGCTATAGTCATCCCTACTAGTCCCAGGTTGGTTTATGTCTGCTTCCAAAGTCTCTATGTTCCATGGCAGATGGGAATGAGCATATTTCATGTGTTCTTTTAAAATCTTTTCATCTGGTGCAGGGAAGCTGCAAAGCGTGCAAATGCTAAGCTTTTTACTTCTACTGTGTGCATCGTGTGCAACTTGAGATATATGTTCATTTGGCCTGAAATGTTTATACACATTGTGCATAGAGCTATTCTGCGGTTCATTGCAAGCAGAACTGCCAAACACATTCTTCAAACCTTGATTTTTCCTCTCCCTAACATGCATTTTTGCATGCCGAACAAACACTTTAGAAGAATTGGTTCCAAACACACATTTTGGACATTGTAGCTTGGCATCTCTCCCTTCATCTGATAATTCATTAAGCTTCTGAATTTCTTCAATGATCTTTTCTCTTGATTGCTGATGAAGCCTCCTGTGCTGGTCTAGAGACTCAATGTCCCCAAAAACCCATCCACACTCATTACAGGTCAACTGATCCAGACCTCTAGTGTCTTCTTTGTCCTGATCCAATCCTCTGTTATGCTGAAGCATATGATCCATCAAATGTTCTTTCATCTTAAAATAGATGCTACACTCAATGCATGTGTAAACAGTTGGATCCCCTTCTTGGCCAACATCGTCTTTTCCTTGCTCCTCCAAAAGGACATTGCACATGTAAGGTCTTGTTTCATCAAAAGTGCTACAGGAAGGAGATTCCACAGACCTCAGGGGAACATGTTCCATACTGTCTTTGTCAGTAACAGTCCAACCATGTTTATGGACAACAAGATCCATAGCTGTCTGAAGTCCTGATTTCTCTAATGCCCAATCAGTTGGATTAGCAGAACTTATTTCATCTATATCAGAATCCACTGCCTGTCCGTTCCAGGGAGAGAACACACACTCTACACTGTTTGCTTTATTTAAGTGGGGATTTAGCATTTTTCTAAATACTGGCAAAGCCAACAAAGAAGCTTCTCGCGCAGACTGTCTCTTAACAGACAGGTTTGTTGCTACATCTGGTGATTTACTCAGGTTTTTGGGGAGTAGCCCATGCCTTTCTCTATGCCCAGAAATCCAATCAAATCTGTGAAAGTCTTCTTTCTCCAACGCTTGACTTTTGTTCAAGTGTTCTTTGTTGAAGGTATCTACATGCTTTGGTTCACTGCTATGGTATCTTTCATCTTCACTAACAGTCTGTACTCCAACAAGTGGTGGTAAAGCCTGAGAGTGTAAGTGCTCGGTCTCCCTTCCTAAATCCTTAGTATTCACCTGCAGCATTGTTATGAGTTTGGATTCCATTGCAGAAGTGAATTCCTTTGGGTTACAAGGATTTTTCCATTCAGCTTCCTTAGAGTTCACTGAATCCTTCAAACCAGAAAGTTTTTCTAAAGTGCTTTCTTCCCTGGAGACACTACCCATTGTCTCCAGCGTAGAGCAATCCCACAAGACATTCGTGCTTCTTTGATCCACGGATCTGTTAGGATCTGCTTTACAACAGCCTTTCCTGAATTTTAAACAGTCTTCTGTCTTGTTGCTGAAAAGAACAGTCAAGGCATGTCAGTTAAAAACTATAAATTGAGACAATTTTTATTATTATTAGTCTATATGACTATTAAGGCATAATTGCTATAAATCCAATGCCAGCTTAAAAAGAAATAATAACAATCCCCAAAGAAATATCTTTATGTTATGAAAACTCTTGTGTCTGTTTGCAACCTTCCATTGGGTGAAATAGTACATCATAAGGCAGCAATTATTGAACCAAGGCAACTCACATGACAACTTTCAGAAACACAAAAAAGTTAATAGGAGACTTTTGTGTGTATTTAACATGCATGAAAATTGGTTCTCATATTCTCTGGCCTTTTGGCAACTGCTTCCTCATTCAATATTGGAAAGTTTTTTCTTCTGTAAATTTTCACCATTGCATCCATTTGTTTTAAGATTCCTCGTTCACTTTTGGATGGCAGATTCTTTCAACACAAGCTGCATATGCATTATTTGCTTTCTAGAATAAAAAACAAACTTGCACGAAACTATACTTCAGCAAACTTTCATCATTTTAATATACAATATATATATAAAACATATGTCCACATAAGAGAGTATGTGTACATATTATTTGCTGAACATATAGAAAAGGGATGCAGAAATCGTGGCCTTTGGATTTGAGCTGTGGTGGCGCAGTGGTTAGAATGCAGTACTGCAGGCTACTTCTGCTGACTGCCAGCTGACTGCAATTTGGCAGTTCGAATCTCACCAGGCTCAAGGTTGACTCAGCTTTCCATCCTTCCAAGGTCAGTAAAATGAGGACCCAGACCATTGGGGGGAATATGCTGACTCTGTAAATCACTTAGAGAGGGCTGTAAAGCACAGTGAAGCGGTATATAAGTTTAAGTGCTATTGCTATTTAGCAATAGCTAAATATTCAGCCAGAATAGTTGCTATTTGCCAAAGTTAATAATGGGGGAGACTGAAACTCTTGTTTAGTTTCACAGCCATACTCCTACTACATTATTAATATAGCAGCAAGGACTATTAAAATATGAAGCAACATACTACTTAAAGGCTTAAATAAAGGATGATATTACACCAACTCTAACCATATTCATTTTTTTCTGGCAGTCTTCCACAATTTTATACTTTTTTTACAATTCTCAAATAAATGTACTTAGGATCAATCCTCAGGTAGTAGACATGTTGCATGTTATCCATTGATCTAAAATGTACATGTATCTGCCTTGATTATGCCTCAATTCAAAGAGAGGTTATGGAATTTCCCCAAAAGGATTATATGGGTGAGGTTATACACCTTATTTTGCATGACATTAAATTAAGCTTAATGTTCCAATGCAAATGAAAACTAAACTGGTCCACAGAATGTTAAAATGCTAACTCTTTCTTATAAATGCGAACACTTACCAGGCTTCTTTCTTCTGAGTTGTGATAGATATGATACCGTGAGAAAGGCTGACCTCATCTGCAAGAGAGAAAAAGTAACATTACAAGCTGGCAGCACAGAATATTGAGGGTTTTGTATAATTTACAATCATGTAATTTCAAAGCAATACAGCCTTCCCAGCAGATAAACTCACCCAGCTTGTGTGCCTTCATGGGGGTGATTTTGGATTAGCATGGGATTTCTAACCCACGCTATTTAATCTTGAACACAAACAATTTGATATAATCATTTTTGCAGTAAAGCAGTTTAAAATAAATAACAACAGATTTGAAATTAAGCATGTCCATGCATTTTTCCTATACAAGTCAAATTATTTAGTCATGCTTGGTTTTGCTTGAATAATTTCACCATTAGGGGTGAGACCATATATTTTGCATTTTCTCAACCGCACTCAAGAAAAGAGGTATTGTGCATTTGATAATATTAAAATCTTTCTTCCTCTGAATTGGATTGAAGGGAAGTTGTTTCTATTTTAAACATAAAGAACAATGTACTTAAAATAATGTGTGTGCTGCAGCTGCCAAAAAAGCCAACACAGTCCTAGGCTGCATTAACAGAGGAATAAAATCAAGATCACATGAAGTGTTAGTACCACTTTATAATGCCTTGGGGTAAGACAGCACTTAGAATATTGTATACAGTTTTGGTCACCACAATATAAAAAAGATGTTGAGACTCTAGAAAGAGTGCAGAGAAAAGCCACAAAGATAATTAGGGAACTGGAGGCTAAAACATATGAAGAACGGTTGCAGGAATTGGGTAATTTAATGAAAAGAAGGACGAGGGGTGACATGATAGCAGTGTTCCAGTATTTGAGGGGTGCCACAAAAAAGAGGGGGTGAATCTATTTTCCAAAGCACCAGAAGGTAGGACAATAAGCAATGGATGGAAACTAATCAAGGAGGGAAGCAACCTACAACTGCAGCATTTTACATTTTAAAAAGAGTATTATTATGTCCCCTCATAAAGTCCCGTGGTGCTTCCTCATTGTGGTTGGGGGTGTTCCTGGGAGGGATAAGCAAAGAACATCAGAACTGTATGCCAAAAGTATACATTCCCAGCAGGGACTACCAAAGGAATGAAAGTCATTCCACCTGCACAGCTAAAGCAAGAAGACATCTATATTCAGCAGCAATGATATTGGAATCAGATGATATACAGGTAGTCCTCAATGAGCACTCACAATTGGAACTGGAAATTCAGTTGGTAAGTGAGGCAGTTGGTAAGTGAAACCATGACAATGCTTCCAATCTTATTTTAGTTTACCTTTCCTTTACAGATCTGTGAAGGTTATAAATGGGAGGATTGGCTGCACTTTTTCATCACAGTTGTAACTGCAAACTGTATGAGGGCCGTCTTAAGAGCATTATGGGCCCCGGGCAAAGCAGTTTACTGGGGCCCCTACGACAACTACTCACAGGAATAAAAATGTAAATGGTCGATAAAATTAAACATATATTTGCATGTTAGTATTAGTTTAAAAAATGCAGTAAAATGTAATAAATATGTTGCTGTATTTATATGATACAAGATGCATTGAAGGGTTAACACACACAGATTAATATGGGGCCCCTATGCTCGTGGAGCCCATGGGCAAGTGCCCATCAGGCCCATGTGTTAAGACAGCCCTGTGAGGCAGTCACTAAGCGAGGTCTACCTGCGTAGGATATAGGAAGCAAATGATCGCTTTAGTGACAATGGTAAGGCAGCAATTCATATTGCACAAGACAAAGCAATGGCAAACCACTCCTGCATTTTTACCAAGAAAACCACATGGAATAGAAAATATAAAGTGATTGACAATACAGTGCTGGGTGATAGGCCCCTCAGGTCAGATGGCACTCCATATGTTATTGAAGAGCTCAGAATCTTTCAGAGTACTAATGGTGTTTTGACATGGCTAGAATTAAAGCCTGTAGGATGTCTAATTGCTGATATTGCCCTACAGGAAAAGAAGATCCAAAGCTACAAAGGCAGAATTACAGAAGGAACATGGAATGCAAGAAGAACATGGGGAAGTTCAACAGAATGAAAGATTAAGTGAAATGACTACAAATTGACATTTTCGACATTAGAGAATTGAGATGGATTGAAATTGTACATCTTTAATCAGATCAGACTGTTTAGTATTCAGGACATGAAAAACAAAGAAGGAATGGCACTGCTTTTATAGTTACAACGAGTATAGTAAGAATAGTACATCGCTACAGTGCAATCAATAACCAAATAATATTGATGAGCTGTTGTGTATAACCCTTTAATATGGTGATCATTCAAATTTATGTTTCAGCTGCCAATGCAGAAGAAGAGGAAGTTGCTGTATTTTATGATCACGTTCAATTTGAAACTGACAGGAGATGCAAGTAAAATGTGCTTCTTGTGATTGGAGACTGGAATGCCAAAGTTGCCAATATGAAAGAGGAAAACATAATTGGATTGTATGATTTAGGAAGCTAAAATGAAGCAGGAGACCAGCTTATAAATTTCTGCCACTCCAATGAATTCTTCATAGCTAATTCAAACAACCAAAACAATACCTCAATACATTAACATTACCGGGTGGAATATATGGAAATCAAATTGATTTATGTTGTTGCTAAATTAAGTAACTCAATTATAGCATTAAAGACATGGCCAGGTGTTGACTGTGGAACAGATCCCAAACTGCTCATATGTAAATTCCAAGTTAAACTAAAGAAGAAGAAAACTAGTAGTTAATTTGTATGAGATGATCTTGAAATACACCCATCATTTTCAAGGATAAATTAGGAATTGTTTTGAGGTTCTGAACCTAATTGATAGAAAATGAGAGGAACAGTGGAAAGAATTTAAAGAATGACTTCTTTAAGGATTAATGTGAAAAGAGACTGCCAGAAATGAAGAAACAGAAGAAAGTAAAAAAGGAGTCAAAACAAAACAACCATGGAAATTGCCAAGAAGAGAAGCTAAAGCCAAGAAAGACCAAAATCTCAGAAAGAAATTTAACAAAGAATTACAGAGACTTGTTAGTAGAGACAAGAAGCAGGATTTCAACAACATGTGTAAAGACACTGAAAATGGAAACATATGGAAAAACAAGGAATGTCTTTCAAAAGATCTCTGAAGTAGTTCCAACCTCAAATTGGTATGCTAAAAATACCAATGGACAGATAGCAACAGATAGCAAGGAGATTAAACAAAGATAGGAGTGTACTGAAATACTGTACAGTAAGATGTCAACAGCCAAGATTCCTTAGAAAATATTCCTTACTTATAAGAATCTCAAGAAGTAGAAGATGAAGTTAGATCAGCATGCTTTTGACTACCAAGTCTGAAGGCTACAGGAACTGATAGAATACCCACAGAACTTTGGCAAGTAACAGAAGAAGAATCAGTAAAAGCTCTAACTAAGCTATGCCAGCATATTTGGAGAATGACATAGTGGCCAACAGATTGGAAGAGGTCAATCTACATACTAATACCAAAAAAGGAGGCTTAACAGTGTGCGCAAAGTATTGTACAGTATCCTTAATTTCACATGCCAGCACAAATAATGCTTAGGATCATCCAATACAGATTAGAGTACTATATGGAAAAAGAGATGCCAGATGTTCAAGCTGGCTTTAGAAAAGGCCAAGGAACATTAGACATTTATGCTGATGCACAATGGATAATTGAGCCCAAAATACCAGAAATAATTTAGCATGTGCTTCATTGATTATAGGAATGCCTTTGGCTATGTTGAACGCCTCAAGCTGTGGAAAATGCTCATAAAAATGGGAATCTCATTGTCCTCATGAAAAATTTATATACAAGTCAGGAAACTACAGTATAGACAGAACTTTATGAAACAGGCTGGCTCCAGGTTGGCAAAGGAGTGTGACAAGGCTACATGCTCTCTCCTTATTTATTCAACCTACATGCTGAATATATATTAAGAGGAGCTGGATAGGAAGAAGATGAGTGTGACAAATGGAGGATGAAGCATCAATAAACTGTGCAATGATGATAGTTGGTTATTAATCACTGATCAACTCTGATAGTTAAAAATACAAAGGATTTAATAACAAAAATCAAGGAGCACACGGAAAAAAATGGGACTAAGATTGAATTTAAAGAAGAACTAAGGACAACAGGTAGAATAACCAGGACTGATAATGAAGATATCAAAATGGTGGATAGCTTCTGCTTTTTAGAATCAACCATCAACGGTAAAGGAACAAGCAAGCAACGAATATGCCACAGACTAGCACTTGTAATACATCATATGAAGGCCTTAAAAAAATATTCAAATAGTGGTTGTGTCAGAGGTGGGTTCCTCCCGGTTCGGACCAGTTTGCCCGAACCGGTAGCGACCCGCTGGTGACATCAAGATGATGTCACGAAGCCAGTTTGGTCGGTGCCGGTCCGTGGACGCTGCCATCTTTTTTTTTGAATTTTTTTAAATTTTTTATTTATTTATTTTTGGTTAAAAAAAAATTGGGGGAATTTTTTTCTGGGTTTTTTTCTTCTGCGCATGCGCAGAAGCCGAGTTTCCGGCACTGCGCATGCGTCGTCATCTTGTTTTTGGCTTTTTGGGGGGGGGTATTTTTTTGCACTGCGCATGCGCGCGTGAAGCGGGAGTAAGCGAACCGGCAGCGAGGTAAGTTAGAACCCATCCCTGGGTTGTGTCTATACCTACAAAGATAGAATCATGGCATTCTCTGTAACATTCGATGGAAGCAAAAATTGGAAGCAGGAGGTTGACTCAGCCTTCCATCCTTCCGAGGTCGGTAAAATGAGGACCCAGATTGCTGGTGGTAATATGCTGACTCTGTAAATTGCTTAGAGAGGGCTGTAAAGCACTGTGAAACGGTATATAAGTCTAAGTACTATTGCTCTTGCCACTTTTGAACTTTGGAGTTGGAGAAGACTTCTGAGAATATTATGGACAGCCATAACAAATGAATCATTGACCAAATCAATCCAGAGTTCTCACTCAAGGTATAAATGATCATACTGAAATTCAGACACACATTATGTAAAAACACAGTTTTCTAGTGAAAGTTCTAGGCTGAGAAAGGTGGAAATAAAGAGAAAAACCAGTGGGAAGGTGGATAGACTCAGTTATAATAGTGTACTATTATGAGTATACTATTGGAATACCTGAAAATACCAGAAAAGGGACAGATCACCAAGGGAAAATCTGTTTCCAGTATATGGGTGCTAAGAGTCCACCATGACTTGATGACACAATATATCAATCAACTATAATGTAATATATACATTATAGTTGTGTGGTGGGGCAGTGGTTAGAATGCAGTATTATAGGCTGACTGTGCCCACAGACAGGAGTTTGATCCTGACGGCTCAAGGTTGACTCAGCCTTCCATCCTTCTGAGGCTGGTAAAATGAGGACCCAGATTGTTGGGGATAATATACTGACATTTGTAAACCATCAGAGAGTGCTGTAAAGTACTGTGGAGCAATATATAAGTCCATGTGCTATTGCTAAGTGCTATTGCTATATTTTGAAGTAATCTGTTTCTTTTCTAGGAAATTTTGGCATTAGGAGCCACAATTTCTGTACCATTAGATTTTGGGTTAGCTATCAAAATATGGTTACTTGTTCAAACTAAATTTTACAAATTTAGTAAAAATTATTGTTGTTTTAACCATTCAGTCATGTAGGAAGTACCAAATCTTGGTTCTGTGTCAAAGTACTGACAAACTTCAAGAAAGATGGTGTCCAAGTACAACATGTGTTCTTAAATCAACAGATTTTATCTTGTTAGGAGCCAACAGCTGGTAAAATGAATTAGAGAGGCAGAACTTGGCATTTATCCATCCTATCTTTACAGTTCTGAAGAGTGGAATATTCTTCAGTTGCAGATCAATGCTGATCAAAATTGTAAACATCATTTCATTACCTAAATGGAAAGGCAATGTTGGAACAATAATAGAACCATTATCAGCTGCTCCAGATGTTCTGTGAAATTCTCTCCAGAACACTCAGATAAATTTTATAACATTGGGCCCTAGGGAAGGCTGAAAAACACCTTCCTTGGAGGATGTTACAAGTATATTAAATCAGATATGAGAATAGTAAATTCTCTTCTGTACAATTATATGCTCTGGCCAAAAAGCTAGTGCTGCAAAGATTGAGTGATACTGAATATCAATCTGAAATCAGTTTCCTTTCTCAGAGCTTTAGAATTCTACTAGATACAAGTTCCAAGGAATTTGCAAGCTTCTTGTACATTCTCACTTCCTCTATGTTCAGGAAAGATTTTTTTTTTTAGAGCTAGGCTCCCATTATTGCTTCTATACAGCTGTTATGTCCAAATTTCTGTATCCCAATGTATAAGGCCTTGTGAGTCTGGAGAACTGAAGTACTCCAAAATGTTCTTCGTTACTGCAATTTCTACAAAGATCTTTGAAGCAACATTTTAACTCCCCTTTTATTGTGAGTGCTAGGAAGAACTGATAATTTCTATAACCACTACATACTTTCAGGTTTAAATCGTGACATCACCCACACGGCAGCTAAGTTTATCACTGCAGTAATTAAAACTAAGCAACAACCAACTTCAGACTCAACCTGAGAGCTCAATATCCTTGGACTATTTTATTTTTATTTCTCTTCTCTTTCTCGCTTTCCTCATTTAATATAACCCTAAATTATGATTATAATAAACTACTAGGCATTAAGTAGGCATCATTAACTATGCCTGATGTATCCAGGTAGAATTTTATTACTGTATTGTATATCTCTGCATTTTATCAGCACATCTTAAATTAGCTAAAATGTAATATATTAGTATTTAAACTAGACTAGACTATTTTACAACAATATAGCTTGGTACATCAATTTTCTCTGTCTTGTCTTTATATATGGTTTGGTACTCCTGTTCTTACCCATTCTTTTAACTTTCTCTTCCTTTTCCTTCTCTTTTTTGTGTAAATTGTTCAGTTACCTTTATCTCATTCACCTCCCACTCCTATAATATTGTTACTGAATTGTACCTACAGTACATCTAGTCATCGGCTATGATAAAGGATTTGATTTGAATAAGAAATCTGCTTGTTTCATCTTGGGGTAGATATACAATTTTACATCTATAACAGTGGTGGGTTTCTCTTACCTTCCCTACCTTCGGAAGTGCGCGCGTCACATCCGGGTACTGACCCTCTGCGCATGCGCAGAAGCCTTTGCACATGCACAGAGGGTTATTTGCCAGCCGCTTTCAAGCAGCGGTGACTGGGGAACCAGTTCGGGGGTGTGGCAAGCCGGCCATCACTACTGGTTCAGTGAACGGGGCCAAATTTCTGCCACCAGCTCACGCGAACTGGTCCGAACTGGTAGCAACCCACCACTGATCTATAATATTACTCTACTTTTGGTCTGCTTTTACAATTTAAAATGATCAATTCTAATGACAGTTCATCTATCAATCTTGCTTCTTTCCTCATTTATATATAGCTATAAGTACCATGCCAGAGCAGGATAAATTATATGGGTGAGTCACAAATGGGAAGTCTCAATGAGCTGCATATTGCAGCTCCCATTCACCCACATTGATATAAAAAAGTTACTTCTACAATACTTCATAGAAGACTTTTCTGAGAGACATGGTGGTGAAGGGAAAAAAATCTAATTATTCCTCCTGTAGCTCTGTAATTTTCCTGAAAATAAACTCCACTGAAGGCCCTAGAAACAGTGGTGAAAGGCTCAGTCTTCCCCTTTCTAGTATTTTCCATTAACATCTCACTCTCACAGGCATGACAAGAACCAGAAGCAAAGGAGATATGGCTTAAAGAAGATACTGCTCAAGGTGCAGCATTGTTTTGTGGCCCCTCTTGCCCCTTGTATTATTTATGTGGAAAACATATTGCTTAAACATAATCCATTTGGTTAGCCATGATCTCAGGTTTATATGAAACAGTAAGTTGTGGTTAATGTACACCAATCAATATGCAGCTATAGTCACAGGTTGAGATACTTTAAATTACTCACTATCTAGCCTATACACTTGACATGGAAAACATACTAAACCAAAGCAAGAAGTGTGGCTTATTGTATTATCATGCAAATATGGTTACCATAGAAAAGATGAGGTGAAGAAAATATCACAAATCTAGAAACTGTCTAATAGAGCAGGGAAAAGAGGCCTACTTTCAATCCACTATTTTTGTTTTCCCTTTTCATGTTCCCTCCATATCCTCTATTTGCCCAATCCAATCCTAGCTCTGCCAGATTGGCTTGGGGACCAATGGAGGAGCTTCATGGTGGAGGTTGGCTAATTAAGTCAGGGGTGGGTTCTAACCTACCTCGCTGCCGGTTCGCTTCCTGCCGTGCCGCGTGGGTGCGCCTCATGGGCGCGCACGCTTTGCGTGCGCGCTTTGCGCAGTAAAAAAAAAAATCAAAAAAAATTCCCCCCCCAAAAAAGCCCAAAACAAGATGGTGACGCATGCGCAGTGCCGTAAACTCAGCTTCTACGCATGTGCGTTTAAAAAAGATGGTGGCGCCCACGGATCGGCACCGACCGAACCGGATCGGTGACGTCATCGTGACGTCACCAGCGGGTCGGTACCAGTTTGGGCGAACCAGTCCGAACCGGGAGGAACCCACCTCTGAATTTAGTTCAATGCCACTTCTCCCCCCCCCCGCCCCCTTGTCAGGCTCCCTTCTCTGCCATCTTGTCTCTATGATTGTTAATGTTTTTATCTGTTGTCTTAATAATGAATGTTTTTTTATGTTTTTCAGGTTTCTCATGTTGTAAGCCACCCAGAGTCATTGGATATGAGATGGGAGGTGTAGGACGTTAGCACCCCCCCCCCATCCTAGAAGAATGAAATATTTTGAGAAATATTTAAAAAGGCAGGATAAAATATTTCCCCTAAAAGAGAAATAAAAAAATCTTAAGAGAGACAGAAACTCAGAGCCTCAGCTCCCTGCCCCCAGCAGATATTTTATGTCCATTAAGAAAGATTGGGCCATCCTATTTACAAAACAAAAGACCTTCAACTCCAGGATGATGGGATTAAGATATGACCCTTCAGGACATAATAGGATTAACCCACTACCATCTAGCAGCAGAGCTCACTACATTGCACAATCTCCTAAGGACATTGCATCACCCTCCAAACGTCAACCAAACTTAGCTCAGACAACCTAAAGAGCCAGGTATGACCCCTACAGCAACAAATAGAATACATGCTCTTGCACAGAAACAAGAAGCTCAAATGCAAAAAACCCTCACTCTAAACTCCATGTGGTCAGCTGCATCAAATGGTTCTGCTTCATCATTAAACCATCTTTCCAATCAGCCTCCATGTTTCCAGTGTCTTTCTCCCAGCTTGGAACTGAACCAGATGGATATTTCTTCCAACCGAGGCAAATAAATTTCATAAATAAATAAATCAACAAATAAATCCTGACTCTATTTTCTGTTATTTCCTCAACTAAATGTATCCTGTCTATCCCCTTTTATCTCTACTCCACTCTCCAATGGCCTTAACATTCACCAAAAAATTTAGTCATATCCTTATGCAACTATACACTTATAATACTTTATTTTTATTTAATTTATGGAGATAATGATTAATGAAAAATGTAAGAATTTGTAAATTAAATAGAAACATTTTTAAAAAATCCTTTTTGATGCAAAATTTTAGTGGTATGTGTCTATGTGTGTGAGAGGGAGAATGAGTTAAAATGTCCAATGAGAGAACCTACCAGCTATTCTGTGTGTGTGTGTGTCTGTGTCTGTGTCTGTGTCTGTGTCTGTGTATTTACACATGCTCATAAACATTGCAAAGCAATTGTAACTCAACAGAAACTACCTACTGGGCAGAAAGGCTGCAATATAAATTAAATATTTTATTTGAGTATGATTTATATGCTAAATAATTAGCTGCCTATGCGCTATAGACTTAAAATATTATTTATTTTAAATGTATGCATAAAGGTGTACAATGGCTTTTAAAAATATGTACAGCAATATAGGTTTGTTTAGTAATGTTTTGGAATTAACAAAGAACTAATATAAGTTTGGACTCTTGATTTGCAATAAGTATATCTTTAAAATATATTTTTAAACTTTGTACTTCCACTTCTTAAAGATCCGTGAGCATTAGATAAAATTTTGAGATTTTGTTGCAAGAATTGAGCAACTGGAAAAAAATATCCTTATGGGAGACATAGGAAAATACATTTTAGAGTATTAAATGATGGAGCTCTTCAGGCAAAACAGCCAAAATACAGATAAAGGAGACAATGGCAGAGGTAGAGCTTCAGTATTTTTTTTTTCATAGGAGCTTCAGAACACTCTATTTTTAGAAACTTTCAGAGGAAAAACAGAGCAATTTATCTTCTGCTGAATATGAAACTATACTTAGTCTATAAGACTTCATTTCTTGGAAACAGCAAGAAATGAATTTAATATTATGATCATTAATAATATGATCTTAGCAGAGCAACACTTTACCCTCCATGGTAATCTGAAATGAAGTCTGCATCTTAATATTAAGACTAGATTTTAGAAAAGGTTGAATAAATGCATAGAACAAAACTAGATTTTCCCTTTATCCATAGGTTCAAACACTGATTGATTCAAGTGGCAAAACATTCTGAAATCTAAATAGAACGATATGGTACATTGTTTTTTTTTAAAGCAAGAGTTAGGATAATCTGATTGTATATGACAAAGAAATACAACATATTTCTCACTTATTAGCAAACATAAGATATATTTAATACTCATTAATACATGTGACAGAATAAGAGTCACAAGAAGTTATAATCCTCTAGGTTTTTTAAAATTTATTTTGGCACTGAACAATTTGCTAGTCTTTCCAAAACAATCACTCTGACCACCTCCTCCTCCTTTTCCTGCTCCTCCTTTCTTTGGACTGACAAACAGCTATGGCTATTCAGAAACATAATGATTAAAATGCTGAAGGTCTTTTGAAAATATTCACATAAATAAAATATAATTAAATTCCAGGTTTACATTAATTCCAATAATTTAGAAACTGCTTGTAATATTTTGTATGTTGTCCATTAAATTGTTTCATTTCATCTAGTTCTTTCAGAGAAAAGCAGTTTTTATTTCATTTTGTAGCCAGAGGTTATCACAATCTTAGAAACTTTGAAAATATAAGAGTATAGACAGATAAACATTTTCATTCCTTCTTTATTTTAAACTAGCTGATTACCCGGCGTTGGCCGGGTATTTATTTATCCCAATCTTGTATTAGACAGGAAAAAAAAAGAATTATATGTATAGTGTCAAATCAAAGCAATTTTATTTACAGGGTTTTAAAAGTATAAGGACGTTGTTCAAATCCCAGCTACAGAACCTGTGGACAGCTGCGGGATTTAGAAGCGCCATCCCCCTGCCTCTGCCACCACCCGTTTTACCATTTCCTCAAACTGGGCCTGGGACTGGAAGATAAATCCCTCAGCTAGCCCATGCTGCGTCTCCTCCACCCCTGCTGAAATAGGCTGGGTCTCCTCTCTGGCCTCCATACGTGTTTCGCCTCGGTTGGGGTGGTCCCGTCCTTCGCGTGATGAGTTGAGGTGAAGGACGATCCTGGAAACATGGGCCAAAGCTGTGAGGTGGGGGCGGACGATCCGCTTAGGCCATGGCGCGCTTACTCAAAGCCCTCTGTACTGGCCTAATCAGGCTCCCTTCACTTCGTAGGCCTACTGTGTGAGGGAAGCCTAGGCCTGATTTGGGGCGAAGGATGATCCTGGGAACACAGGCCGAAGCTGTTCCCTGCGAGATCGGGCCACCGCAGTGAGGTGGGGGCGGGCGATCCGCTTAGGCCATGCCACACTCAATCAAAGGCCTCTATACTGGCCTAATCAGGCTCCCTTCATAGGCCTACTGTGTGAGGGAGGCCTAGGCCTCTTCAGAAAAACGCTGAGCTAGGCTCAGTGTACAGAATACGACTGTTGTTCCGAAAGGCCACCTCTAGGGCAGGGGTGGGTTCTAACTTACCTCGCTGCCGGTTTGCTTCCTCCTGCGCCGCAGTGCCGAAAAATCCGAAAAAATCCCCCCCCCAAAAAAGCGGCAAAACCAAGATGGTGACGCATGCGCAGTGCGGGAAACTCAGCTTCTGCGCATGCACAGAAGAAAAAAAAACCAGGGGGAAAATCCCCCCCCAAAATGCCCCCCCCAAAAGCCAAAAACAAGATGGTGACGCATGCGCAGTGCCGGAAACTCAGCTTCTGCGCATGCGCAGAAGGAAAAAAACCAGGAAAAAAATCCCCCCCCCATATTTTTTTTCAAACCAAATAGAGAATGGGGGGGGCGCCCCGCGCGCGGGCCCCACC
>QLTV01002931.1:2754210-2790641 GCA_003457575.1 Thermophis baileyi | reverse complement strand
AGCCCAAGTTTTATAAGGATGACAATTTCTTGTTGTAAATGCAACCCAAGATGGTTTAAAAGGGTAGTCTATATGGAAATAAATTGTCAGAAAGAAAACACCGCTTTGATATGAGCTGTTGTTAAGACCCATGAATGTAACTTGCCCATAAAACATCTCATATCCAGCAGGGCCTGCAGAACACTGAGCTGGTGGGACACAAACAAAGTCACCAAGATCCTTGTTAATGTGGTTCTGAGTTCCTTGTTCCTTTCCAAGGAGGGGAAACAGGAAGGCTCCAACAGGGGAAAACAGCAGGCCACGATCTCCGGTGTGGAAGCAGGCCCCGACGAGGTGCTCCCCGGATGGACCCTGATGAAACACGCCCAGGGGGCCAACTGCTAAACGGCCTCGACCGTCTCCCTCCCAGACAGCCGGATGATTACAAACAGAGGCCATCTGTGAGTTGTTCCATTACAGTTTCACACGTTTTTCACTCTCTCAGAGGCAGGAAAAGTGTGTGTGCCTGGAACAAACAGTCCCGTTTCAGGTTTCAAGACACACACAGCTGTCAGATCAGACCAGCAATTCACCCAAGGCCACATAGATAACAAGGAAAGGAACACACATCAGAATTAAAACCGTCTCTGGAACAAAAGCTTGCTTGGTTTGTTCCCCAGAAAGAAGGCAAAACTTAATCTGAGGTTTGGAGCACCAAAACAGGTCAGTTAGCCAGTCCAACCGCTGGTCTCTTCATAGCTCTTCATAGGTCTGTATATGATGTCTTTTTTATGCTGTCCTCATCCCAGCTTGATTTTCTTTATGCCAAAGCCTCTTCAGGATAATAGGAGGTGTTTTCCTGCCTGCCCTTTCCTTCAGATAGTTGCCAGGAATTCTGTAATTTCAGTGACTAAATACTCAGGGAGGCATGGGAAGCCTATGTTATACTCTTTTAGAAATACCACCATCAGTGGTCTTCTCTGCTGCTGAATTAAATGCTATTCTCCCATCCTTTACTTAGCACAAATCCCTACTAACGAAGGCGAATATTTGTGTCCTGGGATAATGTTGCAGGATACATTCTGGGTCAGTCACCGGGACCAGAGGCTTTGTCTTCTGAGCTTTTGGATTCCTACACAAATCATTACTGTATAAATTTTGCTGTCCTCAATACTGATCGCCTCTGTTCCAATTTACTGTTAATGATATGGCTCTGATTTTTTGTGTGTGCAGCACATGACAAGCAAACAGACCATTCAATTTCTTCAGCTTTACCATCCTTCATCCATCAATCATGGTACCAAAACAAGAATGGGTAGGTTTTGATGTGCAAGTTGTCTCTCTTCTCATTTCTGTTGTAAGTTAAATAGCATAAAAATAATATACTTTGATTGGTATGATGAAGGAAGTTGAATCATAATCAGCACTTTTACTCCAATTTCTGTCCTCTTCCTTTTTTTCTCTTTGCAAAAGTAACAACTTTCACATTCCTCCATGCTTTGGTTGAAAGGCAAGTCAAGTTCTTGAGGGAGACAACTTTAGAAGAGCAATAGACGAGGCTTCCTGGGACTGGAGTGGAGAAGTGCCTACATCAACCTGAAACTGCTAGTAAGCACTACTCGGACCTGACCATTTACTGTGGACCTGAGCAAACCACCTTTATGGGTGATAAAGCATAACAAATTTTACACACCTTGCATCTGCCCTTGCATGATGTCAGTTTAAGGAGGAAACACTATTTTAACAGACAAAGACCTAAAGAATTTTAGTCCTAGTTTAAGGAGCCATGGTGGCACAGTGGTTAGAATGCAGTATTGCAGACTGACTCTGCCCACTGCCAGGAGTTTGACTCAGCCTTCCATCCTTCTGAGGTTGGTAAAATGAGCACTCAGATTGTTGGGGGAAATATGCTGACTCTGTAAACCACTTAGAGCAGGGTGTCAAACTCACGTCGTCACATTGTCGTCACGTGACGCATCACGACTTTCCCTTTGCTAAAACGAGGTTGGGCATGGCCAGCACGTGACGCATTGACACCCCTGACTTAGACAGTGCTGTGAAGTACTATAAGTCTAAGTGCTAACACTATTGCTACTCATTGGCTGGAGTTAAAATGAACGCAGAAAAAGGATATTGCCAAGCCATATTTGTGCATGGTTAGACGTATGTCCTTAGATATTAACATTCTGACAGACATTAATTATTAAAAGAAGCACCAACAACTAGTGAAGGAACAGTTTTGTCTTGTAGGTTATTCACAAGATGCTATTTGAGAGGGGACACCTGGTTCTTAGACAACATGTAATACAGGTAATCTTTGACTTACGATCACAATTGAGCCCGAAATTTCTGTTGTTAAGTGATTCATTTGTTAAGTGAGTTTTGCCGCATTTTATGACCTTTCTTGCCACAGTTGTTAAGTGAATCACTGCAATTGATAAGTTAATAAACCGGTTGTTAAGTGAATGTGGCTTCCCTGTTGACTTTGCTTGTCAAAAGTTTGCAAAAGGGGATCACATGACCTTGGGACACAGCAACGGTCATAAGTATGATCCAGTTGCCAAGCATCTGAATTTTGATCACGAGATCATGGGGATGCTGCAAAAGTCATAACTGGGGGAAAATGGTCATACAGTAAGTCACATTTTTCAGTGCCGTTGTAACTTTGAACAGTCACTAAGTGAACTGTTGTAAGTCAAGGACTACATGCATAAGAAAGTACATAAATAATCAGTGATGACTGAAAAGTTGAAAGTGAAAGAAACCACATAAAAATGTTCATGAAATTGCCAGGAACTAAGTTTAATTTCCCCTTCATAGATTACTGCCTTGTCGTGGTGAAGGGGCTTGTGTAGCTCAATGAAGCTATGAGCTATGCCGTGCAGGGCCACCCAAGATGGACAGGTCATAGCAGAGAGCTCTGACGAAACGTGATCCACTGGAGAAGGAAATGGCAACCCACTCCAGTATCTTTGCCATGAAAACCCCATGGACAGTACCAAAAGGCAAAAAGATATGACGCTGGAAGATGAGCCCCTCAGGTCAGAAGGTGTCCAATATGCTACTGGGATTCATTCTTTGCATTTGTCTTCATGCAAAAGGAAAAAATACTCCAATCTATCAAAAGCAGCACCATAGGAGACAGATCCCCAAAATGACAGAATGATCTCAGTTCGAATCCAAGACAAACCATTCAACATCACAGTAGTCCAAGTTTATGTCCCAACCACTGGTGCTGAAGAGGATGAAGTTGACCGGTTCTATGAAGCCCTACAACACCTTCTAGAATAAATACCAAAAAATGATGTCCTTATCATCATGGGGGATTGGAATGCTAAGTAGGAAGCCAAAAGATAACCGGAATAACAGGCAAGTTTGGCCTTGGAGTACAAAATGAAGCAGGGCACAGGCTGGTAGAATTTTGTCAACAGAATACGATGGTCATAGCAAACAATTTTTTCAACAACCCAAGAGACGGCTCTACACATGGACTTCACCAGACGGTCAACACAGAAATCAGATTGACTATGTGCTCTGCAGCCAAACATGGAGAAGCTCTATACAGTCAGTAAAAACAAGACCAGGAGCCGACTGTGGTTCAGATCATGAGCTTCTCGTCGCAAAATTTAGGCTTAAATTGAAGAAAGTAGGGAAAAGCACTAGGCCACTCAGGTATGAACTAAATCATATCCCTGATGAATATACAGTAGATGTGACAAATAGATTTAAGGAATTAGATCTGATAGACAGAGTGCCTGAAGGAGTATGGACGTAGGTTCACAACATTGTGCAAGAGGTAGCAACTAAAACCATCCCAAAGAAAAAGAAATGCAAGAAAGCAAAATGGCTGTCGGAGGAAGCTTTACAAATAGCTGAGGAAAGAAGGAAAGCGAAAGGCAAGGGAGAAAGAGAAACATACACAGATAATAGCTAGAAGAGATAAGAATGCCTTCTTAAATGAACAGTGCAAAGAAATAGAAGAAAACAATAGAATAGGGAGGACCAGAGATCTCTTCAAGAAAATTGGAGATATGAAGGGAACATTTCATGCAAAGATGGGCATGATAAAGGACCAAAATGGCAGGGACCTAACAGAGGCAGAAGAGATTAAGAAGAGGTGGCAAAATTACACAGAAGAACTATACAAGAATGAGCTTAACGTTCCTGATAACCACGATGGGGTGGTCACTGACCTCGAGCCAGACATCCTGGAATGTGAAGTCAAATGGGCCTTAGGAAATCTGAGCAATGACAAAGCTAGTGGAGGTGACAGCAACATGCTAGGTGGCATTTGCTTTCAATTCTAAATCCAGAGGAGGTCTTCCTAAATAGCTTATAGTTCAATAATACTGACTGAAGATATGATGGTTTTAGCATTCAAAGTTCCTCATTCCTGCTGCTCATAGTCAAAAAAACATCCATTGTCAAACTTAAAATTTAAATATCACGAATTCAATAACACGATTACAAGTTCCTCAGAGAAGGGAGCTAAAAGAGACAGCCGTTAGGAAGAAAGAGCAGCACATTATGAAAGAGATCCTTGTGTGCTGGCTGTCAGAGGCTTTCAGATGCTGGCTGAACTGAATTACCCTCAGTGTGATATCAGGATAAAAGTGAGAGAATTCTTTTGGTCAGCAGGACACACATTAGATGATCACTTTTCTCACTTTTGCAAACTATCCTGAATACCTCCTGCTCCATCAGCTAGCCACCAAGACCTTTGCTGGCAAGCACTGAGAAGCAGATTTTGTAAAAGCAGGTTTACATCAGCATTTCTGTATTGAGATGATGTACTATTTACAATCCACCCCAGTAATATTCACATGTGTGGTGAAAAAAAGATAAACAGCTCAAAATGTAAAATGAGCTCGGAGTTCCATCAGTGTTATTGGTTTTTTTTGTCTAGTAATTAGCCCAACTTAAGTTAATATGTCAAAAGTCAAAATAGGTAGGTACAGTAGGTAGGTAGGTAGGTAGATAGATGATAGATGATAGATAGATAGATAGATAGATAGATAGATAGATAGATAGATAGATAGATAAATTTAAGGCTTTATCTGAGGCTTTCTATCATAATGTCAGATATCTGTCTTTGCAGTTTATATTGGAAAATATTAATTCAAATACAAGGATCTATGTAACAATTTATTGTATTTACTTAAAAGATGGGAAAAGAAGGTAACACAAGATTTCCAATGAAGAAATTACTTTCAAATAAGATATTGCCAGTTCTTTGAGGTAGGCAATGTCAAGTAACAGATGCAATAAAGATTCCAGGAGTGATCTTCATTGTTGCAAGACAGAATAACAGAATTTTGGAAACCTATCAGTTTTTCTCTATTTCATTTTATGCTAAAACAAAATCAGGGAAAAGGATACTTTGAGTTTCTTTCTCAAAAGTCCTCTTTCTCAGGACTGAACAATCTTTTCTAAAACTCCTCGCTTACTAGCTCAATAATTCCTTCTCCTCTCCCCTCCCCTCCCCTGTTCAGGTTTGTAGACTTTCAGAGATACCCATAGTTAGGGAATTTGGGGTGGAAAATCTCTTGCCCATTTCCTCCCAATTTTTCTATGTAGAAGTCTGGAAGCCTGCCTCTTTTGTGGAGGACAGACAGTTCACATCTTTCCCTCTTTTGATTTGTCATTCCTATCAGTGCCACAAGTAATTCTCACACCTACTGTATCAAGTTGAGTGTTATTGTTGCTATACAGCACCTGAAAGTAATTTAAGTATTAATAATGTAAGTATTTCTATAAAAAGGATCACTTTTCTCAGATACTTCCCTTGGGTTTGTATTCAACAATTTAGCACTGTATTTGATTTGGAAAATATCTCATGAACCTTGCAAACTTCCATTTTAGTATAAGGAATTAAATATTAATTAAAAAATGAGTTGATTTCAGTGTAATCTCTTTGCAGTTATTGTCTACAGCAGATTTACATATGCTCCAGAAAAAAATTGGTATATTACTCAGTATATCACAAAAACATACTGCCAAATACTAAATTTTAATGTTACCAAAAGGAAAAATAAAATTAGCTGTGTTAACTAATTTGATCTGTTTTAAGTGTGAATTAAATTGAAATTATTATTATTTTTAATTTGCCCCAATTTTTTGAGTAAAATAGTACAGAAATATTCCAAGAAATATCAAGTATGAACCTCAGTCCAGTAGTGGGTTTCACTTACCTTCGCTACTGGTTCGGAACTGTGAACGCACGTGTGCAGAACCTTCTGCGCATGCGCAGATCGTCCGTGATGATGTCTGGGCGGGTGGGCAGAGCCTCCTGCTGCTGCCGCTACTGGTTCTCCCAAACCGGGGCGAACCAGTAGCAACCCACCACTGCCTCAGTCCACAAAAAATTGGCAGCGAATCTGCAATTTGTCTTGAGAGACAAGAGAATGGTTCCAGTGTTTGCAATATGGCAGTTTCTTTACATAGATCAAAGACTGAAGAATGAATTATTTTGCTAACGGGAAGGCTATATAAGGGAAAAGGAAAACAACTGTGTGTTAAGTGGAGGATCTAGGAGAAAGATAGGCAACAGGGAATTATCAAGATGCTCTGGACTTCAGTTTTCATAATCATTTGCCACTGGCCATGGTGGATGTAGTTGATGAGGGTAACAGATGTAGAACATTGCAGATCTTTGATTTTACATATTTTACATAAAAGAGATTTTTATAGAGATTCTGAAAAGGATCTTTATAAGAGTAAAAAATTAATACTTTTCAAATGCTTGCCTGAGATATACTATATGTGATAGTTGATGTCATTCCAATGATATATAGACAGAGTTGTATCACTGTTTGCATTAACTGTTTAATTTCTCATTATTTTATCACTTACTTTTTAAATTAGCTGACATAACATAGCTTGAATTTCTGAACTATACGTCATTTATTTTTGAAAGGTACTTTGCTGTTAAAAACATATATAGAGTATGATTGCATAAATATTAGTTATAATTTATAAAAATTCTTGTCCTGCTCTTTTCATTAAAGTTATCAAGAACTGTAGGTGTTTTATTAGGTAAGAAAAGAAAGATAAAAAAGAAAAATATTATATTTTAAAAAGCTGGCTTCAGTAGCTAGAATTTTTAGACATGTATGAGACCATTTTACCTTTTGCTTGGCATCACCAATAAAAACAGTTATTTTAGAATGATTTACGTCTTAAAATTATTTCCTAAAGAAATATTTACAAAATTGTTACTACTGTATATCATAATATCCACAATGTCAATATTTCCAACTAAACACAATCTTTATAAAATCTATGAGTACAACCCAAAATATTGGGTCATATATTTTATATCTACAGAATTATATTTACTAAAACTGTCAGGCATGAAGGACCAGGTCAACATGTGAAGGTTCAATTAAACTGATTTGTTACTAAAGGTCTATGCATAGGAATCTTCTCAACTAATGATTAGCACCTGCTTAGAGTTAGGTAGGGTCAGCGACATTCAAGAGGGTTAGACTGAGTTTTCTTTTGGATACCTAGGGTTTCTAGGCTCTTCACTCCACCCCTAGGCTCTGACATCTCTTCTCCTACTGAAACACAAATTTCTTCTTGATTTTAAAGATATAAAGATTTAATCAAAATCACTTACATTAAATCAACAGCCATAATCTAATGATATTTTGAAACATGTTTTACTTAATTCAGTAATTTTTACTTCTGTATAAGTACAATGAAGTCAAGTACAATGTAATTGGCTAAGTATATGAAGTGGAAAAAACATTCAAGGCGGCGGCAATGGCAAACTACACTTCCAATGCTACCAAGAAAACTGCATGGATGTAGTTATGGAGAATTGAGATCAGCTCAAGGGATTTTTTTTTAATTTATAAACATTTAGAGCAGCAGTCCCCAAACTTTTTGGCACCAGGAATTAGTTTCGTAGAACCCAATATTTCCATGGACCGGATGGAAAGAGAAGGAGCATGCAACCTAGATCCATCGCATGCGCAGTTTACAGTAGGGTTCACACTCCTATGAGAATCTAATATCTGATGATTTGAAGTATAGCTGAGACAGTGATGGGGAACAGCTGCAAATACAAATGAAGCTTCGCTCGCTCGCCACTCTCCTCCAGCTGTGAGGCTCAGTTCCTAATAGGACACAGACCAGTCCATGGCCGAGGGGTTGGGGACCCCTGATCTAGAGATTTACAAACTAAAAATCAACGGCTACAAAAATAGTACTTTGACTGGCAGATGGAAAGAAATATCAACACTGTTTGTTTATTAGAAAATATTAACTATCCATAAGTTGAAGCTGAATCCATTGTAAAGATCAAGTATGCAAAAGGCATAAAGGAGCAGTAAAGATCACCATATGACTAAGTAGATGTTTCTATTGCAATACTGGTTGATATTTGGATCTTCACATGTTTGACATGGGGCAGCAGGTAACTCAAGTTACAGTACAATGGAAAGTTTATAATAACTGAAATCAAACCTCAAGTATTGTTTTCTATTTCTCTTTCTCAGAAAATGAACATTGAAATGAACACTGAAGACATTTCTTGTCTTCACTTTTACCAGCAGAAACAGGATCACAAACACACTGTAGGCCAAAAAAGCCACACTGGGACAGAGGCCCATTGTTTTTTAGCAGTCTTAAGAATTCTGTTAATGCAAGACAGGATTAGCCGCCTTGCACTGCATTTAGAGTTTACTTTAAAAAGAGACACATAAATTTTACAAAATATTAACTTTGTATCCATGTGATTACAAAATTATTTAAATGTATTTTAATATTTTTTTAAAAAAAATCTTGAGAGATATAAGGTTTTGTCATGATCTCCAGAAATTTAGAAAATATTTGATAATGTTAGCAAATTCTTCATCACCTTGATCAGAGGTGTCAAACTGGCGGCCCACGGGCCAGATGTGTCACATGCAGGCCACGCCCACCCCAGCTCCGCGAAGGGAAAAAACATCACGATACATTACGTGAGGCAACATGACGCGACAAGTTTGACACCCGTGATCTTGATGAATAAATTCATCAAAATTATAGCAGCAAAAATGAAACCAATCTAACTTTTCACGCACACAAGTAAATATGAAGGATACATCAATTAATTCCCTCATTTCAAAAATGTGGCATCCACTTCCAGAGCATGGTCAGCAGTTTTACTAAGCAATTATAATCCATGTTTAGTGACCGCAATTGGGACTGGCAACTCTGTCACTAAGCAAAGCAGCTGTTACAGTAAATGGAAACTCATGTGACTGCAACAGTGCTTTTTGGCTCAAAACTGAGTTTTCACACGTTTCACTTTTGCCTACCTCCTGACCTCCTTCCCTTCCTTTGGAATGGTAAACCCAGGACTGGGATAATTAACAAGAAGGAATTAATATTTGTATTTACATTAATTTGAGAGGAAGGGATTATAAGAGAATAAGCAGGCTCACAATGGGAATACATATTGAAACCAATACTGGCACTGGCAGCTTCAAGTGCATTACACAACCTGCTGCATTCCCCAGGTTATGCCTAAGTGCCTACTTACTACTCTCTTGTAATCCTTTCCTCTCAAAACTTTCTGCTGGAGAGTAGAATTAATCAGGCACAGGAGAAATTGCCTATGGAAATTGCTTAGTTATTTCCTCCCCCCTCACAAAAGGGAGAGATTGGAGAATATATAGGCATACAATGGGGAATTATCTGGGCTGTTTATGTAGTTACAAACACCAGCACATTGCTTTCAATGTGTATTCTCCACTGTGTACTTCTTTACCTTCTTGTATTGCCTTTCTATTCAATCTGTCTGCTCTAAAATCAGGAGAGGGGAAGAAAAGCAACAGGACATTATGTTCTGATGGCAATGCCAATCACGACTGAGAGACAGAACTGGCATAACTTCAAAAGGTCACTGAACGAGGTTGTTGGTAAATGAGGATTACCTATAGCAGGGGTGTCAAACTTGCGTCGTCACGGTGTCGTCACGTAACGTATTGGGACTTTTTTCTTCACTAAACTGGGCGGGGCGGAGCCAGCATGTGACGCATCCGGCCCACGGGCTGCAAGTTTGACACCCTTGACCTATAGAAATAATCTGAAAACTATCATAGAAATTAGCTAACTGAAAACACCACTCTCAATAATAAGAAGTTTTATGTTGATTTATCCTTCCAGTGGAAGTTTCCTCCCCCAAGCTCTCAGCCTGGATAGGCGCCTCTAGACAAGAAAGGAAGCACCTCAACCAATTAAATAAATCTCACACTTGTTCTTCTGGCTAAGCATACTTGGGCAATTGGCCAATTTCTTATTCCTCAAAATGCCAATTTATCACATGTATCCTACAACTGTAATTTTTACCTTGTCTGATTAGTTGAGGTGGGAATTTTATCATGCCTTCTCAGGTGCATTGCAAACCTGTCTATGGTCAAGATTCTGAAAAAAGTACCTTTGCAATAGTTACCTCTGACAACAAACCTATGGCAATTTCCTATACAATTTCCTATGCAAAATGTCAGAGATACACCATTATATACTGCTGAAAGGAGAATGTTCATTCAGCTCATAATAAACCAAGTATCAAAAATAAAATATAAGTGATTTCTGATCCAATTTCCAGGTGCACCACATACTGAGCTGCAAATATCAACTTTTAGCTAAAAAAAGAATGGCTTTCAGTCATTCTGGCTGTGAAAGGTAAACTTGGAAATGTGTGAGTGAGGCCTAATGAAATTTCTCAGCTTCTTAGGAAGCATGTTTTTTAATGCTCTGCATATTTCTCTTTGTTTCTTCATGACCAGAAGGAGCTAACAAAGTTGGCAAAAAAAATAAAATAAAAAAATAGGCAAGCAGAAAGACATTTACATACTTTTTAAAATTCAGCTATTTCTGAATGTCATTTGGAAAACATTTGAGCAAGCATTCATTTTTCTTATATGTAAATAAAAATATCCATGGATGGATTCCCAGCCCATAATTAAGTACCAAGGAAGCAGATATAAAAATATAAGAGAGATCAGGGTTAATAATACTGTATCCAATTCTTAACATCCAAAATTAATAATTCTGATACATTACACACAATATTTGCCATAATGGATTACTGTGAGGAAAACTGTTTTTGTCTGTTGCAAAAAAACTACATTTGACCATGAAAAAGGGATATTTTGTATAATAAAATAACTCAGCTTGATGGAATACACAGAAAAATAAACTTTATACAGTTCCAAGGAAATGGTACCCAATAACTAAAATTCAAAAGCCACAACTCTCCAAGGGACAGAATTCTACCATGTAGAGATTTGATATTATATTTATTATCACAGTAATAATAATTATTTCTATAATTACAGGTACTCCTTGACTTACAATTCATTTAGTGACCGCTCAAAGTTACAATGGCACTGAAAAAAATGATGACTATTTTTCACAGACAGCCATTACAGCATCCCCGTGGTAACGTAATCAAAATTCAGACGCTTGGCAACTGACTCATAGTTATGACAGTTGCTGTGTCCTAGGGCCATGCAATCCCCTTTTGCAACCTTCTGACAAGCAAGGATAACGGGTAAGTCGGATTCACTTAGCAACCACATTACTAACTTAACAGCTGCACTGATTCAACTTAACTGTGGCAAGAAAGGTCATAAAATGGGATAAAATTCACTTAATGTTTCACTTAGCAAAAGAAAGTTAGGGCTCAATTGTGGTTGTAAGATGAGGACTACCTGTATTGTATTTCTACACCACCTAAATTTCTTCTAACATCAAATCTTTTTGATTAAGGGTACATTTCCTTGCTTCACTGTATGTAGACTTTGTTAGGAGATAAAACGTACGTGGTATTCTAGCATGTGGTGTCAATTTGGTGCAGCCAAGTGACATATCCAAACAAGGCTTTTATTCTGCAATTACTTCAATTGAAATTAAAAAAAATCTGTAACCTTAATATCTTTTCCCGCCACTTATTTGACCTTCTACATCAGGGGTCCTCAAACTTTTCAAACAGGGGGCCAATTCACGGTCCCTCAGACTGTTGGGGGGCCAGACTGGCTGGGTGGGCATGGCTAGGTCATGTGACTAGGTAGATGTGGCCAATTTAACAGTCCATTAAACAATGCACACAAATTAAAATTTAATTTGTTTTGCTCCTGGGGGTGTTTTATTTGCTTTTGTTTGCATGTTGCTCTTTTGGTTGACTTCTTTTTACTAGATCATTTTTTCAGTTGTTTAGGAGTCTAGTGGTTCACTTCAGAAAACTCAGTTTTGCAGCAATTCTTCTAAGCCCCAAGGAGCTTGAGAAATCTCTCTCTCTTCTCTCTCTTTCTGTCTCTCCCTCTCTCTCTCTTTCTGTCTCTCCCTCTCTTTCTCTCTCTCTGTGTCTCTCTCTCTCTTCTTCTTCCTCTCTCTCTCTCTATCTATCTTCTGGAGGCGGGGGAGGTGAAAAACAGGCCTTTTTCGTCCATTTTTTGGCCTCCTGGGGCATCTGTGCACCCCATTTTTCACCTCCCCTGCCTCCAGAACATCTCTGCAGGCCAAAATTGTTGGCCTTACCTTTCAGTTCCAGCCCGTGGGGCTCGCGAAGATAAGTCCTGCGCTCGGCCGAAGGGTGGGCGGGGTGATGTGGATGGGGCAGCCTCGTGGTCCTGCGTGGGCCGGATTAATGGCTTCGGCGGGCCGCATGCGGCCCGCGGGCCGTAGTTTGAGGACCCATGTTCTACATGAACACAATGCACATACGCTAAAGAGGAAATTATGAGATGCCTGGATTGTAGGACTGCTAAAAACACTCCAAGACTAGCCGCCCTCCATCTAAAAGATACAGCACACAAGCATTTTTGTGGACTTCCTTCCTATAAGCCTTTTGTGACATTTAAGGCTTCATTTCTGCTCCTTAATTCACCTTTATGAAAAAGAGTCCAAACTATTAGATCCCACTCACATCAGTGCAATCACATTGTGTATTTTATGTTCCCAAACAGAGTAAAAAGAGAAAGGGTTGCCCTCAGCTTGAAAACGTTTACTCAATCCCATATGCAGAAATTGTTAACAAAAAATGGCCATGCTTCCTAATAAAAAAAGGTAAAGCTTTCCTCTGTCCAAATGTGCCCCTAATACTAGGATATATTTTTATCATGTTCCTGTATATCTTAAATAAACATACTATAGCCATGTTATATATTTCCAGCCTTAAGCCAATTATCCACAGCATAAGAATCACATTTAGATCTTTCTGTGATTTTGTTCTTGACTTGTTAGATAATTCTTTCATTTTCATCTCAGGGTGCTCTCTGAACTCTGGCTTATCTATGGAGCAAGAAATAAAGCCTTATGAAGCCTGCCATTATGTAACACTAGACTTACCTGTGACTTCACAGTCTTCCAAAGCAACATCTGAATCTTGATGAATGAATAGGGATAATAAATTGATACCCTCTTTATGACTACACATCTCAGTCACTTCCCCCTCTCTATTCATGGCTTCTAGTTTCTCTGAAGAATTTGGGACAGCCTCTTTCAGATCAATCCCCCCTTCCTTTGATGCCCTCAACAAAGCTGTGTGCTCAAGAGATGTTTTTGCATCTTTAAAAAAAAAGCAGTAATTCTCGCTTCACCTTGGGGATACTCAGGGGCAATAAGATCCTCTTTGTTTGACACAAGGGTCATTGGCACAGCTTTTCCTTGGTCATCCTCATGCTCTTTCTCCTGTTCTGATAAAGCAGTGGAAACCGATTTCTCCATTCCTTGTGGATTCCGCTGTGTCAATTTCACAAACCAAACATCAAGGCTTTGGTGGATTTGCAACAATTACTGCCAGACAACCTATAATAAAAAAGGTATCATAATGTCTCGTGTTTAGAATAATTTAGAAGGATGAATTTCACACAAGTCCTTTTTCAAATACCGTTTCCCCCAAAATAAGACATCCCCTGATAATAAGCCCAATCGGGCTTTTGAGTGCATGGCAATAAGGCCAAGCGCTTATTTCAGGGTTCAAAAAAATATAAGATAGGGTCTTATTTTCGGGGAAACACGGTATGTTGATTGAAATTTAATGTACCTGTTACAAATATTCATTATGTGATTCAGAACAAATGTCTCTTATCTAGGGGTAGAGATAATTTCTGGAGTAGAATGAAACAATTTCGTTCAACAGAATTGAATAATATACACCAAGTCAAACATGTTTTATTTACAGCCTTGTCTTGCCTGTAACACAGCTTAACTCAGATGCAAATCTATAACATAGGTATTACAGCCTGCAGGAGGATATTGATATATGGTTGGAGTAAACCAAGAAACTCTTGAGATCTCAAGCATCAAACTTGACTTCAAGCATCAAGCTATACTGCCCTATATAGAGCAGACTTAAGTAAAATCACTTTAATATGTACTGCAGAAGACAAAGATATGACATACATATTTTGCAGCCTTCACTGTTAGAGTTCTACAGTATTAGAGTGCTTTCAACTTGATTTGTGGCACATTGGTGACAGTGGTGGGATTCAAAATTTTTTACTACCGGTTCTGTGAGCGTGGCTTGGTGGGTGTGGCTTGGTGGGCGTGGCAGGGGAAGGATACTGCAAAATCTCCTTTCCCTCCCCACTCCAGGGGAAGGTTACTGCAAAATCCCCATTTCCTCCCGATCAGCTGGGACTCGGGAGGCAGAGAATAGATGGGGGAGGGGCCAGTCAGAGGTGGTATTTACCAGTTCTCTGAACTACTCAAAATTTCCGCTACCGGTTCTCCAGAACTGGTCAGAACCTGCTGAAACCCACCTCTGATTGGTGACAGAAATTCTACATAGTGTATAGAACAGTATTTAAAGAAATATATTAATGAGAAGTATGTCTCAGCTGCATTTTACCTATTATGGGATAATTCGTCAAGTCATATTCTGAAATAAAAGTATAATCTGAATCTTACATGGCATGCATGAACAAAGACAGTTGTCTATATGTATGCATGGGAAGGGAAATAGAAAAAAAGCAGTAGCAAGCATATCACTCCCAAGCAGGAAGCTCTTACCTCTTGGTCACTTAAACGTATGACCAATCTTTATTGCAGATACAGTCAGTCAGTATACATTCAGCTGTGTTATGTAAGTATTAAATATAGAATTGCAATCTATGTACAATTCAATAAAATGCAATTCCTAAAAGGAAAACACAATTTTCTCCAAAGAAACATAACTACCTATACCTAGGATTTATATTGAGTTTATTGAATTACACAGATGAAGATACATTATGGTGGAAAAGTTGTATCAAACTGACAATTCTCAAATACTATGTTATACATATTTTAACATTTTGCTCTATTTGTCTACCAATTCCAAGCCAATTAAATCATCAAGGGAATTAACTCCTTACTGTTCTGTAAGGAGTTACTACAGAATAAATAAGAAAAAACAGTGCCACAACAATAGATAAATAAATAATATTAAACTTCAGTTAACTCAATCTTTAAAAAAAAACTTTTTAAAGAGTCTCAGATAAACAGGTTTACTACCGGTACCTGACACCAAAGGAACCATAAAATAACTATCAGACAAGCTTCTCTAGGAATGGCATTCTCTATTCAGGTCAGCATTGCAGTAACCATCCGCCAATCTCTATTTGGCAGAAGACACCTTGAGCGATAGTCCTGACTCTAAGGTGTTCATGTAATTTTGCCATGATTTCTATTATCTCTTTACCCAAATAAACTAACTGCCCATGTGACCTTATTTCTTTCTGTATAAACTCTTCTTTCAAAGTAAGATAAAACTGGTTGAGATTACATTTAAGTAACTTTTTTTATTAAAAAAAAAAATCCATGTCTATATTTAATTTGGAATTCCATGATGTCTTACATAAGAGTCTCAAACCTTTTTGGCCTGTGAGCCCTCTGGAGTTTTGAGGATGATATGGCTGGGTGCTATCATAAAATGCCTGGCATGAATTGTGGCTAATATGTAGTATTGGAAGGTGAAATTAGAATGCAAGCACACTGTTTTAATCCCATGTTTCTTGTATCAATTCTCAAAAAGGTTAGCTAATTTTTCCCCGAAAAATAATTTTCCCAAATAGAAGATTAACTTTGAAATTACTTTCTTTCAAATGCAAAAATCAGCAAACCCCATAGTGCAAATATAATCATTCTTTCACAATCATGTTCAACAATAAATAAATAAAAGGAGAAAGGGAGACAGACCTGGTTCACATCTAAGTTTCTTTATCCTGAGTTCCTACATAAATGACAGTTGACTATGTTCACATAACTAAGCCATGAACAATAGTTTACAGACCACAAGGACTTACTTAATTGTAAGCCAGTCCCCTCCCAGCCACATTATCATTTAGTAAGTGTGTAAATCTAGTCACTGTTTTTCTATTTCCAAGATATTATATGTATACATTATCTTCATCTGTTATACAAATAATCATGCATTCTATTCCTTAATCACACAAATATAGACATCCATCTTTTCCTCTTCCACTCTGTAAGGCCGATTCTTCCTCATTGAGTCAACCCTCGAATTTCCTCTCCCAGGCTCTATTTCTCTCCTATTTGTTGGCTCTCCCTACCTTCTCTCTGAAAGAATAGGATGAATTAAAGCTTAGGCCATCCTTTTGACTTTCAAGCATACTTAGTTGCAATAAGTTGCAATAAGTCTATTCCTAATTTAGCTGGTTGGAAAGCAGAACTGGCCTCCAACTGGTCTACCCTACTTCTATGGATATAAATTAAAATGCACTTTTCAATTATATAATTCTGCTGAATCATATTCAATTTGCAATCTACCATTCAATATATTTTTTCTTCAGTATCATTTCCAAGTCAGTTATTCCCTATGTGTCATTGTGTTAAAGAAGTTATGGACAAAACAGAAAAATGCTTCTGCTCTTCTATTAACCTATGACCGTGATGGCGAACTTTTTAGACACAGAGTGCCCATTCCGCATATGCATGCCCAAACTGAAAGGTGCGCGCACATGCGCGCACATGCACAAATGTGCACATGCACAGACATGGACGAATGTGCGCATGCGCAGCAGAGACCCGAAGACCAGTGGGAGGCGGGGCATCCCAACATCGGCAGCACGGCAAGATCTTTTTCTTTCGTGAGCTTCTGTTTCATCATTTGCAGGGAAACAGAAGCTCACGAGAGAAACGCCACGGAGATCTGACCTGGGGCGACAGCGCGCGTGCTAGCAGAGAGGGCTCTGCGTGCCACCTCTGGCACATGTGCCATAGGTTCACCATCACGGACCTATGAAGTCCATTAATGGGACAGTCTCACCAAGAGAACTAAACTCAGAATTCTAGCCACTGAGATCATACTTTTAAAATAATTGTACATAGGATCTAGAATTTTAAGTATAAAAAAACTTCTTTCTCTCATTTCATCTCATAATATCTACTTTTTGCTTTGAATTACATATGAAGTGTTAACTACATCCTGCAGTGGTGAAAATGAAAACAGGCATATTAATTAAAAGCAAATATATTAGTCATAGACCACTTTATGAACCCATATACATTAAATTATAGTTAGCTTGAAAAAGATAAAAGACAAATTACTGTGGATGGTCATAAAAGCTGTGATCAAGCCACAGTTTGGGTAAACTGTGTGTTTTGTCTATTATATGACATTTATCACATTTGGATGACCAAATTGCTATTTATCAAATTTATATAACTGCCCATCTCACAAGAAGCAAAAAAAGTACAAAAACAATAAACAGTTATTAACATAAACATAGTTGTATTAAAAACATTATAAACACTGAACAGCATGTAAGGAAGTACTCCAGTGAGTACATGGGAGTTGGATAAAACTACTGCACTTCATTGTTCTTCATGAATAACATTTTAAACAATATACTAACAGAGAGATTGGCAATACATATTATCTCATCTATAGTCAACAGTAGCTGGTTCTACTGGATTGTTCCCTTAAACAGTAAGATTCAGACAATTCATTTGGAATCAAGAAAACATGGTTATTTCATCCCCAAACCAATGCCAGTGGAAAAACAACAAATACAGTTACCACTAGGAGGAGATAGATATTCATAAGTGAAATTAAATGAGGCTGTGGCTGTCTAAATACACATACATGGCATGCCGGTAAAAACAGAAGACAACCACTTCACAAACAGTTTCCTCAAGATGTCATATTTGCTATACCTTTATTCTATATAAATTGTTCTTGAATGACAAATTGACCTCCACCCAAAGGTCAAGTCTCTTCAACATGCCTCCTCACAATCTGCTTTGCTGTGGCAAGTACCTAAATTGACCTTATAAATGTTTGAGTTTGCAAAGATGCTACACCAGAAAGGCAGTAATCAGCAGAATGACAGTGAACTATAATTTAGTTTTTAACATAGTTGCCCTAACCTACCTCCAACATTTTTCAATTGGGACCTTTGTGTCAAAGAACTAAATAAGACAGGCCACTAATTTCTGATAAGTTTAATGCAGATACAGCATACTGAATACAGTGAATTAATACACTGCCAGGATTCCCTTGCCATGCATCTTTGACAAGAAAATGCATCTTTGACTTACTCAAGAAAGAAATCATGCTGAGTAATTAATTTATCTCAGGTACAAATGTTAAAAAACAGCAAAGGCACTACAATTTGTTATTCAACAGTAGCCTTGCAAATGGAAAATGCAAAAATGTAAAACAGAAGCACTACCACTTGCTTTTCATGAAATGAAAAACACCCAACAAAAACAAAATGGCTTTATTACCATAATTGTCCAAACCATCAGAAGTCCATATATTAAGGCTGGGTTTATATATTATGTTAAGTCATGCTTTCTTCAATAAACTACAATAGCTGGATTCACACAACACACTAAGCAAAAACCAAACAAATCACACCGTGTATTAATATAATGTGAAAGTAATTAAAATATCATAGTTTGAATACCCTTACGTGGACATTTTTCAAAATAATCCACACAAAAAACTGGAATAGTAATATGATCATTGCTGTTTAAATAAACCAAAACTTATGCATGTTTATTCTGAACTTGTGTCATTATATTTACAGTACTCTTAGAGAAGTATATGTAAAATTGCAGTGATGAGGAAGAAAATTGTACTTCTGCTTCCAGAACATATAACAAAATTATACAAATATAACTTCCCTTAACAAATTGTCATATGTTGCTTTACAGTATGTACTGATATAACAAAATTTTGTAAATGAAAGAGAAAAATTTGTGCAAGAATTTAACATGTATAAAATGTTATTTTTATTTTAAAAGTAATAGCACAGTTCAGGCTAGGTCTCAGTTCTACAGAAATTACAATCTGAATTTCAACTATATAGAAGGCAAAGAAAGAAATGAGAAAGATAACAAAGAGAAGGAAAAGAATTTCCAAGAAATGTTTTCAGCAAATATTTTTCCTGCTATGAATGATGCAGGGAAGTGAGTGATTATTAGCAAATACAGGTTATAACTTTTCAGAAGCCTCTGACTCTGCTCTTCTGATTGGCAATAATACCCAGAAAAAGAAATTTAGAATGACTATCCTTTTCTTGCTACTTTCATTAATACCATTAGGGTTTGTATTGCCTATATGCATATAGAAACATTTCCACATATTTATTATTTTTGAATTTATGTGAAATAATATACCTATTAAAAGTTAACAGATGAAGCATTGTGTTTGAAAATTAGACAATGATTTTAATCATAAGATGATTAAATGATTATAAAGGTGAATGTAACGGTAGAATTCAAAATGTATTGATAGCTCCTTATTAACAAAAATAATGAATTCATTCTTTTAATTGCAACCAAAGACTTGGAAATAACAAATATACATTTAATCAACACCTGCCTGAAAAAAATAAGCTGAAAACAAGTATCTTATGTTTAATATAACATTCTTTTGTTATTATTGTTGGTTGTGCTTTTGAGTCAATGTGAGTCCTGATAACTGCCTGAACTAGTCTCTACAGTTTTCTTGGCAAGGAATTTGGAAGTGGTTTGCCCTTGCCTTCTTCCAAGGGCTAAGAGAGGAAGCTCAAGTCACCCAGCTACCTTCAGAACTAAGGCAAGACTAGAACTCAGGATCTCACTGTTTTTAGTTTAATGCCTTAACTGCTATATCAAATAGCTCTCATTAATGTGTTGCAACACACTTTCCCTTTTGGTTAATTCCTGGGAGATGTATACAAACATATACTTAATCAATTTTCAATTATTAGTTAATAGTCTTCCTATTACTTCATTAATTCAATAATGTCTTATGACGAAGAATTCAGTAAACTGAAAAACATAACCACATACTACTAGGAAGCAACAAGGACTTCAGTTTTTTAAGAGCCATATAATCTGTAATTTAAGGCAAGTAGCAATTGCTATGTGTGAACGGGAAAACATCTGTGTTCTGACTAAACCCTGATTGTTATCCTTAATATAAAAAATAGTTTACAACATGTAAAAACCCTTCTCTCAAGGATCTAATCCCAAGCCAAAGCTTCTTCCATGAATATAAGAATTTCTTCTTAGTTTTTTTTTTGTTTTTTTTTTTTTCTTATTGCAGATATGAAAGTTACTATCAACAAAACCTGGTAGTTTGTTAAACTGTATTTCATTGTTATATTTTGAAGCTCACATTCAATCTAAGGCTATAGTTAGTAGAAGGGCAAGAATCTCCAAAGCCCTTCTTCCCATAGTACTATTGAGAATATTATAACAAATCTTTATTTATATGACGACCCATAAAATGCTATAATGGGCATTAAGACTACCGGATTAGGGAAGTTCTGAGTCTGTGTCTACTGAATCTACTGGATAATCATTCTATAGATACAATTGATGTATTAACTGCTTAAATGAGCAAAAATATAATGTACAGCTGACGTAATGTGGACGGTACTTGATAGAACATTCTATTAAGTTTTTAAAGAATCACAAGCTTCTTTATTTTTGCTACAATATATTTTAAGTTACTGTATCACTGAAACATCTAAGAACAGACTGTCAACATACATAATGTAGTCTAACATGTTAAGTGTCTCCTTTGAATTCTGCATTTTGTAACTTTTCCTAATATCCAGGAGACAGCAGCGAAGCACTTGGTAAAGCAGTTCTTTGAAGCAAAACTATAAACGTGCTTGTTATATATAGCTAAAGATACGTCCTTTTGGATAGCTCTTGCTATTACCAATATCCTTATTCCATTTCTCCCTTTCTTACAATGTGTGTGTTCTTGTGTATGTGTGTTTGTGTGTATGTAAGTATTTCATAATAAGAAGGGAAAGAAATAGTAAGGATTTTCACTGGAAGCCAGTTTATTTAAATTCCATTAAAATTTTGTGAACTGGCAAGACAATTAAGATTAATATTTGGAAGAACCTCTAGTGAAGCAAACAAAAAAGGGATTATAAAAGATAAACGTGACCCTTTTATAAATCTATCCCTAACATCATTGGTGCCTAAATTTAACAATATTCTCTCCTTCCTTCTCAAAATGATTAGTTTATAATTTCAGTTGTGAACAATTAAACATAGCGTTTATCCTCACTGATGATGAGTTAAGATTCATTTCATCACATTTTTGACATTACTTGTTCGTGTCACCTTACAGCACCCTATTAGATACTTCCTAATGGGAAGCACCAGCCTCACTCAGAAAACTCAGGTCTCAAACTATGACATATGCTGCTTTATTTCAAACACAAGCAGGATTTGGATAATGTGAACATTATATAAGAACGTTAACAGGAAATATTTCTCACAGGTTATAGAATTAAAGAATCCTTAATAAAAAAATACATGCCTGAGAATTCAGGTATATCCCTGTGTTTCCAAATGTATTTTCTTCCAAATAAGTAGGTTTCAGACTGTGTGCCTAGGTACTGTAGTAATTGTTTCACTGGTTAGCTATTCAGGTAAGACCCTAGTACACTGCTTGATAAAAAAAAAACCATGCCAAATGAGCAGCCAGTTTCAGTGACAGGAATCTTAAAAGAATAATTCTACACCTTCTTACTAAGAAGCAGTTCCCATTGAGTTCAACTGAGTAATTGGATAAGAGAGTGCTATCTTAAGGAAAATACATTTTATACAGACCATGCCTGTTATCAGCCTCAAGCCATGTCCATTATCCAGAACAGAGAAGCAGTTCAATTGTTTTGAGCTAGTTGAGGCTCATCCCTTTCAGATGCAACAACTTCAAATTTCACAAGAACTTTGCCCAGGAGTAAATCACCATAGTAATAATCCCCTCTCCTGGACAATTTGTTTCACTCACCTGGATGGTCTTACGCTCCCACCATCCAAGAGGAATGCGAATTTATTCCCCTAACGAAGAACCTCGACAGACAGACAGACATGCACAAGCTCACACCTTTTCATCGCCACCGTCCAAATCTTACCGCCAATGCCTACATTCAGGGGTCCAACGCTCATGAACCGCTGAGTGCCTTACAGGGCCACTCTGCCCCTTCCCCTGCACCTGTCCTGTCTGAAGTGACCTCCCAGCCTCCTCCTCCTCGACTCTTCCAGCTCCTCCGCTGTCCCCGGGCAGCCTCCACGGGACCTGTCATTTGCCCCGCGTGAACGCAGCTGCAGGAGCCGACCACCCTCTCCTCGCGCCCCTAGTAAAAGGAGCCGGACCCGCCACCCCGCCCGTGGCCTACCTGCCACTCACCTCCCTGACAGCAGGACTGGTTTTGCGGGCACACTCTCGCCTCCCTGTCACTTGTCTCCCCCCTCCCGCCCCCCGCCCCGAAGCACCGCCTCCTGGCTCCCTCCTGGCTCCATCCCCTCCGGCCAGGTCCTTCTTCCCGGTTCCGCTCTGCCTCCCGGGTCACACTCACCATCCTGTGGCGGGGGCCGCCGCCTCTGCCACCACCGCCACCCCCCCCGGGCGTTCAGGGTTGGGTCGGCTGGTCTGCTTGGCTCGGGCAGAACCGCTGCCGTCCCTTCCTTTTCGGTCCCCCGCCCGGCTCCGGCCTCTCCAGCAGCAGCAACAGCAGCCGAGGCTGTCGCGCCGGGGACATGGCTCCTTTAAATCCCCCTCCCGCTCCGTCCCGCGAACTCCCCCCTTTTTCCTCTCCTCCCTACCCGGCCAGCCCAGCTGCCTGGGCTGATCCGACCGCCTCTCCACCCCTCTTCCTTAGAGTCGCAGGCACAGAGCGTCTATAGCAACACAACGGCCGCAGCGCCATGTTGGGAGAAGCGAGGCGAGACGCTCCCCTCTGGCTCGCGGGTGACGTCACAGGCCGGGGCAAGGTAAGGGCCTCGGGCTCCATTCTACGGGAGGCCCCCGAGCCGGCTCTTAGCCAGGGATCCGGCGTCGGGAAGCGGGGCCGTGGGAAGCAAGCCGATGCTCCTCGCGGTGGCAACGTGGCTTCTTTGCAAGCCGCCCCCCCCCCCCGCCTTGTCCTCGGAAAAGCGAGCCGGGGCGGAGCGACGTTGTATGCAAAGGCAGATGGTAATCGAGAGGAAGGGAAGGAACCGGACAGGTGTCCAGACTCCTCCGCCTCCAAACCTGGGCGACGCGATCGCTTTATACGTGAGCGAAATCTCCAGCCTGACTCGCGTTTACTCGTGGCGCAAAACCCGCGCTTGAGCGAAGGAAGTCAAGAGGCAGGAAGTTAATTCCGTGGCTACTTACTCCGTCTTTTGACCTCAGCGGTGCTCTGCCGCGCGCCTATCTGGAACCAAAAGCACCGCTGAAGATGCCACAATCCGGGCAGGAAGGAGACGAAGACAAGAGAACTGTCGGCTGCTGAGTTGTGCCCTTTTTTTTCGGAAGGCTGACCAAGCTGAGAGGAGCGATCGCCTCGAGGAAGCCGCCTTCAAGAACAATACACGCGGATTGAGATGATTGACGCATCCCCTTGCTTTTCTTTTTCCCCAGCACAAGTATATAGGTTCAGAAATCACTCGGGCAGGACTTCGCAACCCGTTCTTCATAGCCAGCCAAGTGCTGTTAATGATGAAGAAAGGCCTTTTCTTCTCATATATAACGGGATTTGAAACTCCGAAGAGGTTGGAGTTATGCCCCCCCCCAAGTTAGGATATCTCCCTTCTTTCCAATTTGTTTTTCTTAAAATATGTTACTACATGGAATGAGATGTAGAAATTGGGATTGTGCAGCCCAATTCAATGTGTGTCTATATATAGATCCCAATGAGTATATTTCAATATAAACCTCAATGAGTAAACTGGGGAATACTCCATAACATGTACATTTAGGTTTGCAATTTTGGTTTTCAAAACTCAAGTTCAAACAAACTGCAGCTGCCACCAAGAGAGTGCATTATGGCCACAATTCAGAATGAAACTTTCATTGTTAAGTGAGGTGGTTGTTAAGTGAGTCACACTCAATTTTACAACCTTTTTTGCCATAATTGTTAAGCACCATGGTCATTAAGTGAAGCATATATTTATTAAGCAAATCTGGCTTCCTCCATTGCCTTTGCTTGTCAGAAAACATCTGGGAAGGTCGGAAATGATGATCATGGGACACTACAACCATCATAAATCTATGACTTGTCAAGGGGCTGAATTTTTATCATGTGACCGCCAGGGCATTGCAATAGTTGTGTGTCATAAATCACTTTTTTCAATTTACTGTCGGAAATTTGAATGGTCACTAAACAAATGGTTGGAAGTCAAGGATTACCTGTATAATCAGAGATTGGCTTTCTTTTCTCTTTCAGCCCTTACATGATTCTAATCTTGTATTCCTCTAGCGCAGCGGTTCTCAACCTGTGGGTCGCGACCCTTTTGGGGGTCGAATGACCATTTCACAGGGTCGCCACGCGCGTTAGCCCGCCATCTTGGTGCCACCGTCACTGCAGGGGTGAAATGCTCCCGGTTCGGCCGTGCCTGTGGGTCGCCGGATAGTCGGTAGCGACACAAGCGGGAGACTTCGCCCACCTGCCCGGACGCCGCCATTTGGGTTCTTTGGGTTCCTCTGCGCATGCGCAGAGCGCTTTGTGCATGTGCAGAGGGTAAAAGAACCCAAATGGCGGCGTCCGGGCGAAGTCCAGAGTCCTTCGGGAGTTGGGCGGCATATAAATTTTATAAAATAAATAAAATAAATAAATAAAATAAAGTCTCCCGCTTCCGACGCTACCAGCTGTCCGGCCACCCGCAGGCAAGCCCGAACCGGGAGCATTTCGCCCCTGGTGCCACACCCCCTTTGTCACCTCATCCCACGCGGGGAGGGGGTCGCGGCGGCGGGGGGTTGCAGCGGCGGAGGGGTGTCATGGGGGGGTCACGCCATTAGAAAGGTTGAGAACCACTGCTCTAGCGCATTTCATTCAATTGGAGTAGACATCTATATTAGTCTATATTAGTAATAGATCATTACAAAAACTCTGGCAAACTCATTTCTAGTTTAATATTTTTAAAATCAAAAGGGAGGAAGAGGAGACACAATTATTTTGAACTCTTTGGAAGAAAAAGGAAGCTCTGTGTGGTTAAATGTTTATTGAATTTTAGTAAGCATGATGAACTTAACACATTTCAACATGTCAGTCCTTTGAAATAAGCCTGATCAATAAACAGGCACTAAAGATTAGAAGGATCCTTTATTACTTTATTGTTGAAGGATATAAATCTTTAAAGGTCTGTCAGAGTTTTCTTCTGCCCTCTTTTATACCAAACAGAATCAAGACAAAGTTACTTTTATTTTCCCGTAAGGGTTCCTGCACACCTTTGTCAAGATTATTTCTGCATGCCTGTTTACAGTATGTCACCTATATATATGCAGCTGGATATCATAGTGATTAGAGTGCCACCTTTGACGTTGGATACTAGGGTTCCAATCCTGGCTGGTACCTACATTATCAGTAGGGGTTCTTGGACAAAGATCCCATAATGCTTCACTTGCCTACCTCAAATATGACATAAACTACCGGTAGGAGTATCATGCCAGCTTGGATATCACTTGGATTAACAAGATGCGTGTCATATATTTGGGAGCCAGGACAATCTGATAAATGGGCTACCGGAAGAGAGTCTGGAATTGATGGAATGCTACAACAGGACATCTAATGTGAAGAAATATATGAAACGTATGAAAAAAGTATAGATGGATGGAAGATCTGCATCTACACTAACTGAGAAAGAGCTAGTTAACTAATGCTTCAACATAGCGAAGAGGAAGTTGCTCTCACAACTTGAGATAAACCAATTACAATTACATGTCATATTCAGAAGACCCAGAAGAATTGGATATGCAGCCAACACTTGAAGCTGGAACATCACTACCACCCTCTCCATTAGAGAGCACATGAAGCATGGATAAACTAGCTACAGAAGGAGCATAGTGGCTCATGTGGTTAGGATGCTGAGTTGACAAGCAGCAAGCCCACATTCGAGACCTGAGTGCTGCTGTGGGGCAGGATGAGCTCCCATCCTTCACTTCAACTCTTGCCAGGAACATGAAAGGAGCCCCCAACTGGCCATCCCCCAAGCAACAGTGATGCCAGTGGCTAGTCCTTTCAACCTGGAAGCGCAGTGCAATGCGAACTAGCTCATCCCTCATTACTAGGGCTCGGTGGAAAAGTACCATCAGATAGTATGCTACAAGATGTCAGTAGAGCCCTTATGACAATCACTATTACCACTATAACTCAAACAAATAAACTAGTATACATTAAAGCCACCATAATACTGGAGATGCTTGACTACAGAATGAAGAAGAACAGTATTACCTACCTACCTACCCTCTTCCCAGAGAATGAGGTTAGAGACTAAGATCAAGGCAACTCAAAGAGAAGTTAGCCAACTGGTGCAACTACAGAAGGGAGTGGAGATTAAGGATAAGACTCAGCTACTGAAAAAACACAAGGGGCTGACTCCATCTGAAATCCTAGAGATTGCTAAACAAAGGCTCACAGCACTGGCTACCATAATAAGAAGATACAGTAGAGAAGCAGAGGCCAAGAAGATAAATCCTGCTGCCTGTTCTCCAGAAAACCATCCAGGGTGTGTACTTCAAATTGCAGTGCAACAACACAATAACAGCACAAACGGCAATAGCAGAAACTGAACAGTACTGGAAGAACATATGGGAAAAAGAAGAAACACAACATCAGTGCAAAGTGTCTGAAGGACTTGACCATTGCTATCACAGTGGGAGACATCCAACAGCGAGTCAAGAACATGAAGAGCTGGACAGCACCTGGCCTGGACATGATCTACATTACTGGCTAAAGAAACTAACAGCAATGCACGAATGCCTAGCAACACAGATGAATCAGCTGCTAGGAGCAGGCTTCTACGCAGACTAGCTAAGACAAGGAAGGACTGTGCTAATTATTAAAGACCCCTACAAGGGACCATCTTCATCCAACTACCGGCCAATAATCTGCCTCCACATGACATGAGATGTCCTACCAGGCATCATAGTCGTCAACTTACAGGACCATATGAGCCAGTATATGAGCATAACTCATAAGGGTATTGGGATAACATCAGACGCTCAAAATATCAGTTGCTCATAGGTAGATCAGTCACCCAAGACTCAAGATATACACTGCCCAATCTAAACACAACCTGGATTGACTACAGGAAAGCCTAGGCTAGGGCTTAGTGCCACACACACTGATCTATGAATGGCTGGTGCTATACAAAGTCAACAGAACACTAAGGACCTTTCTCAAAAACTCAATGGGACTATGGAAGACAACATTTGAAGTCAACACTAGACAACTCACATAAGTAGTCATCAAGTGCAGCATATACCATGGTGATGCACTGTCCATGCTGCTGTTCTGCATAGCTTGTACCTATCAGCCACATTATCACAAGGACTGGATAGGAATACAAGCTCAAGGAAGGAACTACAATCGACCACCTCCTTCATATGGGAACTACAATGAGGAGGCAAGGAAAACAGCTATCATCAAAGAATAAGATCCTGAAGAGCCAGCTCAGTGGGAAGAACAGGGCCCACATTATCACCATACCCTTCCAGTCACCAGATCCCATGCTGTATACTGAGCTGGCCAAAGCAGGACATAGAAGTTGCCAATGTGAAGACCCAGAACTCCTCACAACATGATTTTTTTCTACTGCAAATACAATACCCAGGGATTGTACACTAGGTGGAAAGAGGGTGGGCGGAGTCTGGTGAGTGTCTAGGCCACTGTCCTGGATAAAACCCAGGGCATCCAGGAGTACATCAGTGAGATGGCACCTCAAGATGAACTGCTGAGAGAATGCCCGAGGCAGTAGCAGACATGGGAAAATATCAAGCAGAGGTAATGCCATGCCAAGACAAGAGTCTATATGGGATGTACTATCAACAGATAGCTGAAGTGGCAGAAATTGGGAAATCATGCCAGTGGCTAGAAATGGCTGGACTAAAAGACAGCATTGAGGCACTATTCATAGTAGCATAAGAACAGGCACTAATCATTAGATCCTAGAAGCAGGGGCTTATCCTGAGAAAGGACCCGAGCTATTATATAGAAAGGACTTAGTCCAGTGATGGCGAACCTTTTTTGGCTCGGGTGCCAAAAGGGTGCGTGTGCGTGCGTGCCCACACCCATAATGCAATGCCCTCCCCCCTGTGCATGCGCACAACCCCCACTGTCCCCCGCGCATGCGCACAGGCCTCACTGAAGCTTCCGGACTTTCTGTAGGCCCATTGGGCTGTTTTTTTGCTCTCCCCAGGGCTCAGGAAAGCCTCCTGAAGCCTGGGGACGGCGAAAAATGGCCCAACAGGCCAATCGGAAGTTCGGAAACGAAATGGAAGTGGAGCTGTCCTACTACTTACCTTCAGATAGTTGCAACCAGGCCTCGCACACCTCGGCCCATTTCTTCTGCAGCAAAGCTTTCCTGAAGGCCTCTATAGCCGATAACAGAGTTCCAGATCGATCCGGAGCTCTGTTATCAGCTGCAGAGGCCTTTCCATGAGCGCTGGAGCTGACATAGGACAATGCCTCGCATGCCCTCAGATATGGTGCCATAGGTTCGCCATCACTGCCTTAGTCCATCACACAATGTCACGGTGTAAGATGTAGGCAGGAATAACACACTGAATGGCACAATCAAGTAATGACATTGTGTATAGGAACATCTGTAGTGTATGGGCTAGACCAGAGGTGTCAAACTGGCGGCCCGTGGAACGGATGTGTCATGCGCAGGCCACGCCCACCCCAGCTCTGCGAAGGAGAAAAACGTTGCGATATGTCATGTAACAGCAATGTGATGCCATGAGTTTGACACCTGTGGGCTAGACCTTCCCAAGTCGGGGATGGATGGATGGCTGGATGGATGGCTGGATGGCTGGATGGATGGATGGATGGATGGATGGATGGATGGATGGATGGGCGGGCAGACAGACAGACAGACGTCCCACGACACCATACCATACCAACCAAGAGGAAAAAATATTCCTCTTGGTTTACCAAGAAAATAAAGCAATGTGATTTAAAATGGGTGCCTAATATATTTTACAAATTCTTCACCTTTGTCAAAATATGTGTTTCATTAAATATTTCAGTAAACCTCATTCATTAGTGGCCATATGAAACAAATGAGTTTCTTGTACGACGGAACTCTCCAATCTCTTTGAGTAACATTACAAGACTTATATCCAACTGTTTTTGACTAATTTTCTAGATATCTAAGCTTTCTTCTCTGTTCATCAATGATATTTTTAGATGCCTAACAATTTTTAGGCAACCATTTAAGGCTTTGGTCTTTCCTGTGAATATTTCCCCTCTTTTCTGCCTATCTTTTAGTGTTTATGCGGGTATATAAATAATGTGTCTTAAATTGTTTAGTTTGCACATTGCTCAGAAACTATTACATGGAATCTGTGTAAAATATAAATTAATAAAGTATAAGATTTTTCAAGACCTGTAAAATTGATTTATCAAAATGTATTTTCTTATAATATATATAACCTTTTACTTAATCATTGGAATTAAAAAATACAACTGATAAATTGTAGTTCATTTTTATTCTATAGAGCGCACGTCATGGCAGCGTCACGTGACATATCGGGACTTTCCCCCCCTTCGCTAAACCGGGCGTGGCCAGCACATGACGCATCCGGCCCGTGGGCCGCAAGTTTGACAGCCATGCTATAGAGGGATATTTTATTCTATAAGGATATTCTATTATATCTTTTTGCTGCAACAGACTAACATGGGTACCTCTCTGCAGTTTGAAAATAATTCAAATCCTCTTTTATACAAAGTGAGACCCAAAAAATAATAATTTGGAATTTTCTTATACAGAAGAAAAGCTACACCTTTAAATAATATCTAAAAGGAGAATCTAATTGTTTTGCTAACAGAATGATTTTCATCTGCAGTACATGAATTCCTTGATGTACAACCATTCATTTAGTGACCATTCAAAGTTACAATGGCACTGAAAAAAGTGATTTATGATCATTTTTCACACTTAACGACCATAGCAGCATCCCCATAATCACATTATCAAAATTCGGACACTTGACAACTGGCATGCATTTATGATGGTTGCAGTGTCCTGGGGTCATGTGATCACCTTTTGCAACCCTCTGACATGCAAAAAGTCAATGGGGAAGCCAGAATCACATAACAGCCATGTTACTAACTTAACAACTGCAGTGTTTCACTTAACAACTGGCAAGAAAGGTCATAAAACAGGGCAAAACTCAACAGCTGTCTTGCTTAGTAACAAATTTTGGGCTTAATTGTGGTCATAAGCCGAGGACTATCTTTATACTGAGGGACAATCCTCTAGTTTTCACAACCCACCCAAATCTACTGTGAAGAGTCTGGGGAGAAGAGTCATCTTTTGCATGCAAACTTTTGTTTTCAGAAAACTTGATTTCGCCCCCCCAAGCCTCTATCTTTGTGTAATTTGTTTGAGAAAGGGACTTTAGTCTTTAGAGAGAAGTAATTTATACACGATTGGTTATATAATTATAATTATTTGCGTAATAAAAATCAGATTACTGTTAGGGGAGGTTGAAATCCTATGACCTTGAATTCAATAGGAATTCTGAATAGATGGGTATAAAACCCATTTCCTTATGTTATCTGGTATACGCTTTCAGAGAATAACACTTTTATCCCAGTAAACGACTGCCTTACATAGTACAAATGATTCTGCTCTTTTTCCATTTGTAAAAGTGTAATTTATTTAGATCAAAATATGCAATAATATGAATACCACAGAAACTATTGATTGTAAATGAAACCGCATGGTCTAACACAGGGTCAATTATTTCATAATAATATTTGTAATACAGAATGAGAGGACAGAACTCTTTAAGATTTTCAACATAAGAAAATTATAATTTCTTATAGATCAAAACATTGAATCAAGTACTGAATTATACCATCACAATATGTTGTACCAGTGACTTGACTAATAACATTGCAACTGCAATTTTCAAGGTCTTTTTATGTCTAAATTTAAGTACAAAAGAACATTAGTAGGGTCAAGACAGCTATTGGATAATAGAAACCTATCTACAACAGGATAATTAACAACTGCTCTTTAGTTGGTGAAAGTTGTTCCCATAAAACATTAATATAATTAAAAGATCTCAAATTTCAAGAACCATAGTCCAGACAAACCCAGCATAATGTGCTAGTGACAAGTGATAGTGCTTTGGCATACACCAACAATATAGCAAACAATAACAGAACAGACACTATCTTGATTATATTTGTGTATATTATATTTAAAATGATATGAAATATAGAAAATGAAAAAATATGACATTACAAAAAAGAGTATGATAAATATTTGATCATATAGTTTTATCAGTCATCTATATTCAAATGCAAATACAGCAACTAGAGCTCTTTGCCTAACCTTGAAAGAATAAGCACGGTAATACTGCCACCAAGTGACTTCTCAGAGACAGATTTTATCTGTAGATCAGCGATGGTACTGAAACAAAAATGTATCTGTTTTATTTTGCTTTTCATTTTGTCAGTCTACAGTACATGCCTACCTTGATATTATCTGAAGAGAAACTGCAATGCTTGGAGCTTTTTTCAGAGTAATTTGTTCCGATGTGACAACTACTTCCAGATGTGTTCAAATAATTAAAGATGAGTCCACTGTGTATCCCAAAAACAAGAATGTAAGGATCAAAAGTTCCATCTGTGCTGCAACTGACACTACAAAGTGAATTATTGAATTATTATATAAAATATATACTGTACAGTATATTACTGTATGTCATATTCCGAGCATTAGCATAGCAATAGCACTTAGACTTATATGCTGTTTCATAGTGCTTTACAACTCTCTCTAAGCAGTTTACAGAGTCAGTATATTGCCCCCAACAAGCTGGGTCCTCATTTTACAGACCTCAGAAGGATGGAAACTTGAGTCAACCTTGAGTCAACCTTGAGCCGGTGAGAATTGAACTGCTGGCAGAATTAGCCTGCAATACTGCATTCTAACCACTGCACCATTGGCATAGCAGCAACAGTGTACAGCAACAATCTGCTCAATCTTTTAGCTAGGGAACTAATATGTTCCAATGATAAAGAGTGATACATAAATGTACAACAAATTTAAGCTATTTAATATATATTGGAGCTCCTTGTGTGAAGGCTTTTAAATATCTTAGACCAGTGGTTCCCAAACTTTTTCAGTCCACCGCCCCCTTGGTGCTACAAACTCATCCTCAGTGCCCCCCACCCCCACCCCCTTCATTTGGGCATGGCTTGGTGGTCAGGTGACCGGGTGGGCATGGCCAATTTGTAAAATGTGGAGAAACTCACTTAACAACGCTCTTGCTTAGCAACCAAAATTTTGGGCTCAGTTGTGGTCATAAGTCTTTCTTTCTTTTTCTTTCTTTCTTTCTGTCTTCCTTCCTTCCTACCATCTTTCTTTCTCTTTCTTTCTTTCTTTCTTTCTTTCTTTCTTTCTTTCTTTCTTTCTTTTTTTCTTTTTTTCTTTCTTTCTTTTCTCCTCCCTTCCTTCCTTCCCTTCCTTCCTTACGTCCCTCCCTCCTTCCTTCCTTCCTTCCTTCCTTCCTTCCTTCCTTCCTTCCTCTCTCTCTCTTCTGCAGTAGAAAACAACCTCCCCTAAGGCAAATATCTTGTGACAACAGCTATTGTGCCTTCTCTTGCCCCGGTCTCCATCCCGGAGGGCCGCGCATCCCGCCCCGCCAATCCTCCGTACAAACCGACCGCCCCATTTCTGCAAAGGCAGAGCCCTGCAGGGCGATCTAAAGAGGGGAGGGGGATGCTGTAGAAAAGGCTGCCTTCCACCCGTGCCTCCCGTGCTGGCTCCGCGGGACTTGGGGCTCTGAAGCAGCCCAGTGGCTTCCAACCCGGCGCCATGGGCTGAGTTCCCAGAGTGGCACCAGCGGTCGGCTGGGCCGATCCGCAAAGAGAGCAGGCAGGTGGCCAGTTGAGAAGCCAGTGGGCTGCTTTGGAGCCCCAAGAGCCGCGGAGCTGGCACGGGTGGAAGGCGGCCTTTTCTGCAGCATCCCCCTCCCCTCTTTGGATTGTCCTGCAAGGGGGGGGGCTCTGCCTTTGCAGAAATGGGGCGGGCGCATGTGCAGCAGCCCCGGGACATCCGCTTGCCCTTCCACCGTCCCTCTCAGCGTCCACATTTCCAAGGGCCGCCCGCCTACCCACCCACTGGCCGGGCCGGACGCCGACCTCGGAAGGCAAGCGGGTGTGGGGGACCGCTGGGAAGGCCGCGTGGAAGGCCACCAAGCATGGCAGGGCTGCGGGGAAGGGAGTAGGCTGCTACCTCCCTTCCCCGCCACCCCGACATGCTTTCCTGCCTTCCACGTGGCCTCTTAGCACCCCCCTGCCGCCCCCCTTGCCTCTTAGCGCCCCCCTGCCACCCCTTTGCCTCTTAGTGCACCCCTAAGTCATCCCACCGCCCCCCAGGTGGCGGTACCACCCACTTTGGGAACCACTGTCTTAGACTATTTGGGGTGTGTGTGAGTGGGTTTGTTAACACACCCCTCAAACTAAATTTGTAAATTCATAGAAATTATGCTGAGATCATCTTCTACATGTATTGAGCTATACATTTCCACAACACAGCACGTTTTATCAGAATTTGGGGAACTGATTAACATCTGATTTAAAAGACAGACCTGCAACCAGAACAGTTTCCCAGTCCAACTGACCAAGTACTCTATTGCTTGGTAAAACAACCTGTTGTGTACAATTATTTTTCCAGTGAAGCAAAAAGCAGCTTTAGGAATATACTAATGCAGAAAAATAATGCAAGGCAGGCTAGTTATCCGACTCTCCGATGAATTGCTGTTCACAATTAAAACAACATAACCGCCCAGACTAAATCAGTATTCCCAACAATCAGAAAAAAAGACTTGGCAAGGCTCCCCAGGCAATCTAAACTTTAGTCTGGGAACAGAGCCAGACCTTAAGGAACTTCCAAAACTCTTGGACAGTGGAAGCCATGCATCTCCAATGGGTTATTGTTCCAAATTGAAACAGAGATAGTATGCTTGCTTGGTCCCAAACCATTTCCTTGGTTACCCAACAACATAAGATTTAAATGAGAGGATTCTGCCTGAATGTACTGGACAGGCAGAAACAACTGGAGACAGATGGTCCCTCAAATAATAAAGCCCTATACCATGAAGGGTTTTATAGATAACAACTAACATCTTGAATTGTAACTGGAAAGCAACTGGTAGCCAATGTGGTTTGTGAAGCAGCCATGACACACGGGAAAAATAGGAAGCACCCATTGCTACTTGTGCTCCTGGACCAGCTGGAGTTTCCAGAGAATCTTCAAGGGTAGCGTTATGTAGAGCACATTGCAATAGTCCAGTCACGAGGTGACTAGAGTGTTAGCAACCCTCTGAAGGGTGCACTTGGGTGCAACTGTTGCACAAGACAAATCAAGCAGGGTCCAGTTCTTTATGGGGATTGCACACTAGTCTCAAATAGAGAAGTACAACCACATTTATCAGTATTTTGCTACTTAATGCTTTTAGTGTTCTTCCGTGAAGCTGGGTACTAAACTGTACACCCTGTACTTCAGATCCCATACGTAGCAAGATACAGTGCTAAGAAATACAATATATCTTATGCGTTCTTTATTCTGTTCATACTGGTAGGCATTTCTAATCATAAGAGTGGAAAATAAAAATTAATTTGAGCACTTTTTTTTTCTTGCCAGTAGGTTTTGTTTGATTTATATTAGAATGTTAATGCTGTTGCTTTAGCTAATGTACATACGTGCCAGGGGTGGGTTCCAACTTACCTCGCTGCCGGTTCGCTCCCTCCCGCGCCGTGTGGGTGCGCCTCGTGGGCACATGCTTTGCGCACGCGCGCATGCGCAGTAACAAAAAATCCCAAAAACAAAACAAAACAAAGCCAAAAAAAAGATGGCGACCGCATGCACAGTGCCGGAAGTCGGCTTCTGCGCATCTCAGAAGGAAAAAAAATAAATAAAAAAAATTCAAAAAAAATATGGCGTCCCGCACGGACCAGCGCCGACCGATCCGCTTCGGTGACGTCATTGTGACATCACCGGCGGGTCGCTACCAGTTTGGGCGAACTGGTCCGAACCGGGAGGAACCCACCCGATACGTGCAATATGCTATTAAATGTTTTAATTTAATAAACTAATTTTCTAAACATAAGTATTTTTAAACATTAAAATATGATTATATATGGTATTTCTGTCAAAATATCAATATGTCATTACATTGGCCAATTAAAATGAGACACAAACAGATTATGTTTTTAAATCACTGCTTTCACATCAAGCCTAGACTGCTATTTATACATTAATAATACAGGATAGCATGATGTTTCACCTAATATTTATTAACTAATTTTCAAGATGACACTGTTTCCTAAGTTCACCTTGGTCAAGATTTATTTTTATTATTATTATTTACAAAAATGTAAAATCAGAGTTGCCAATTTTTTAGCTGGTATTGGTCCTTCCCAAGAACCTAACATATCATAATATACCAGCATAAATAAAAAGGTTATCTGAGGGACTGTCTCTTGCCGGTCACTTCTACCCAACCCATCAGAGCGGGGAGGGAGGGAATGTTGCGGGTTCCATCCCCGAGGGAGATACACCTGGTGGGACCCAGAAGAAGAGCCTTCTCCATGGTGGCTCCCTCTCTCTGGAACATCATTGCCAGCGGTGGGTTGCTCCCGGTTCGGCAAACCGGTAGCGGTGGCGGCGGGAGGCTCCACCCACCTGCCCGGGATGCTTCTGTGCATGTGCAGAAGCTTCTGCGCATGCGCAGAAGCATCGCGCGCACGAGTGAACTGGTAGCGACGGGATATACAACCCACTACTGATCATTGCCCCAGAGATTAAAATGGCCCCTACTCTAATACTCTTCCGGAAGGCGCTGAAGACCTGGTTCTGCCAAGCTGGCCTGTGGAACCCAGAGTGGGATGGAGCCCATTAAATGGCTCGTGTGATCTGCTGTCGCCGGGGCGGGGGGTCGGGGGGTCATTTTGTTATATTGTACTATATTGTATTATATTGTACTATAT
>QLTV01002931.1:2726740-2738309 GCA_003457575.1 Thermophis baileyi | reverse complement strand
TCGCCCAGCCCCTCCTCTCCCTCTCTCTTCTTCTGAGTGGCAGCCGTGCGTCTGGCTCACCGAATCTGGCCTGCCGATCTCTGGACACACAGCTGCCACTCGGGAGAAGAAGAGAGAGAAGAGGCGCTGTGAGAGACCCCATTACTCACGTTATTTTCCCGGGCGGCGGCAGCTCGTTCAGAAGTTTTTCTTTACATTGGAGTTTCCCTGCAAAGACCAGCCGAGAAAGAGTAGTGGTGGAGAGAAGCCAGACGCTGGTAAGATGCGCGTCTTGCAGCCCGTCCCTCCCCATCCCCTGCCTCACCTGCCACCCCCAAATTGTGCCGAACATCTTACCAGCGTCTGGTAGCTTCACCGCTTCTTTTTCTCAGCTGGTCTTTGCATGGAAACTCCTTGAAATGTAAAGAAAAACTTCTCGCGAGTGCGAGAAGTTGTTAATTGCTCACACTCGCAAGAAGTTTTTCTTTACATTTCAAGGAGTTTCCCTGCAAAGACCGGCTGAGAAAGAGAAGCGGCGAGCTGCCAGACTCTGGTAAGATGTTCGGGCACAATTTGGGGGTGGCAGATGGGGCAGGGGGTGCGTGTACGTAGTTGGGGAAGGGGCCTTATTTTCGGGGGGGTGGGCTTATTTCAATGCATGTCCCGAAAAACCCTGTTGGGCTTATTAACGGGACATGTCTTATTATAGGGGAAACACGGTATGTAGATCTAAGTAAATGATATATGGCTATTAAATAGCATGATGAGATTAATTTTCAGTATATGCTTAGATTGTGACTGTTTATTATTTTTTCTGAAGGAAGGCATTCCATAGAGAGGATGCTATAACAGAAAATGCCCTTTTTTGACTGCTGCAAATAAAAATTAGTAAGATGCACCTGAATATCCTCTGGTGATCATAGCAGTGTTTGGGTGCTAATACCAAAACTGATACTACGTGATCATTTTGCTATTGAATAATGCACTTGTTTCAATTTCAAGACCTCAGGTAAAAGTTACTCCCAAGAGATGTATTATAGTAATCAGTAGGTAAGATAATTACAGGTAGTTCTCACTTAACAACCACAGTTGGGTCTAAAAACTCCATCAGTAAGCGATGCTGTAGTTAAGCAAAACATCCCATGACTGTGACTTGCACTTTTGCTGTCAGCTTCTTCATTGATTCTGCTTTTCAAAAGCTGATTGTGAAGCTCTCGGTGGTGATCATGTGACCACGGGATGCGAACACAGATGTAAATGCCTGAAATTGCCTGAATGATAATCTAATCATGTGGCCGCAGGGACGCTGTGATGGTCATAAATTCAAGAACTGGTCATAAAGTTACTGTACTTTTTTCGCACTGCTGTAACTTTGAACAATTGCTAAACAGAGCAGTTGTTAAGTGGGATCTACCTCTAATGCATTTGATTAAGCTGTGTCCCCTTTATCTTTTTTTTAAAATAGTTTTTATTCAAGTATTTACATTTAAAAAACGACATAAAAAGACATATACAAAAGTAGACAAAACAAAATAACACAATACAAAATACACTACATAACCTCTAGGGTTATATTACAGCAATTTATATCGACATTAATCTCGTGCTTATGTAATCTTTTTCATTTGCATGATTAATTACTATTTCATTAACGTAGTTATAATATTTTAACATGGTTAAACATCGTAATATTTTCAATACTAATTTAATTATTTACTAATTTAAGTGTCCCCTTTATCATTGTACCAACTTAGCCAACCAGTAATAGTGATGATTTACTGAATTCTCCCAAGCTGTATACCTGCTGCTTTTGAGGGAGTGTAGACTCCATCCAAATCAAAGGAATAAAGTGTTTTTTTTTTTGTTTTGTTTTTTTTAGGAATAGTAAGAGAAGACTATTGTCTTACTAGGATGAAATCTAAGGTACTGGTCTTGAACAAGACACTGAAATAAGATTTATACAGGCATTATAATTCAGGTTTCACAGATCAGTGCAACTGTTTCATTAGCATATTGATAAGATCATGACCCTCATCTTCAGTGTCTAATATCAAACGTAAAACAGCACTGGGGACAAAATGGCATTTTGTGGTAACTCAGTGCTATCAACTGTGAGAAGGAGAAGTAGAGAAAGTGTAAAATTGTACGTCAAGGTCAATAGCATCAAACACCATTGCAAGATCAGGCAGAGATTGCAGTCCTTCTGTTCTGGTAAGGATCATCCAGTCGAGCAACCAAGATAATTTTCTTCCAAAACCACACACACTAAAGGGATACTTGAGAAAATATTTCTTGTTACATAATTTCTGGTACTTGACCATGGGTGGGTCCCTCCCGGTTTGGACCAGTTCACCCGAACTGGTAGCGACCCGCTGGTGACGTCACCAATCCGGTTTGGTCGTTGCTGGTCCATGGGCGCTGCCATATTTTTTTTTAATTTTTTTTTAATTTTTTTCTTCTTCTGAGCATGCGCAGAAGCCGAGTTCCGGCACTGTGTATGTGGTCGCCATCTTGTTTTCGGCTTTTTTTTTTGTTACTGCGCATGTGCGCGCTTTGCGCGCGTGCCCACGAGGCGTGGGAGGGAGCGAACCGGCAGCGAGGTAAGTTGGAACCCACCCCTGTACTGGACCATTATTACTGTAGTATTTGCAGTCTCCCAGAATGAAGGAACTTTGCCTGAAGTGTGATGCAGCCATTCATAAATAACTAGCCTGTGACTTTGCAGAAAGAAATCTATCCTATGGCCATAAATATTTAACAGCTATTACTAGTAGTCGTATTCTTTTTTAGAAGAAGATCAACTGAGGCAGCATCTCATGCACATACGCTCTGACTCAATTGATTATGATCAGGTATGATACAACAAAATTGAGAACTAGATTATATGCCTTGTCATTTCATTTCATTCATTTCATTTCATTCACACACACACACACACACACACACACACTACAGGTGAAACTTGAAAAATTAGAATATCGTGCAAAAGTTCATTTATTACAGTAATGCAACTGAAACGGTGAAACAAATATATGAGATAGACTCATTACATGCAAAGCAAGATTGTTCAAGCCGTGATGTGTCATAATTGTGATGATTATGGCGTACAGCTCATGAAAACCCCAAATCCACAATCTCAGAAAATTTGAATATTACATGCAATCAATAAAACAAGGATGGTACATAGAACAATATCGGACCTCTGAAAAGTATAAGCATGCATATGTACTCAGTACTAAGTTTGGGCCCCTTTTGCAGCAATTACTGCCTCAATGCGGTGTGGCATGGAAGCTATCTGTCTGTGGCACTGCTGAGGTGTTATGGAAGACCAGGATGCTTTCAATAGCGGCCTTCAGCTCTTCTGCATTGTTCGGTTTCATGTCTCTCATCTTTCTCTTGGCAATGCCCCATAGATTCTCTATGGGGTTCAGGTCAGGCGAGTTTGCTGGCCAATCAAGCATAGTAATCCCTCGGTCATTGAACCAGGTTTTGGTGCTTTTGGCAGTGTGGGCAGGTGCCAAGTCCTGCTGGAAAATGAAGTCAGCATCCCCATAAAGCTCGTCTGCGGAAGGAAGCATGAAGTGCTCCAAAATCTCCTGGTAGACTGCTGCGTTGACCCTGGACTTAATGAAGCACAGTGGACCAACACCAGCAGATGACATGGCTCCCCAAATCAACACAGACTGTGGAAACTTCACACTGGACTTCAAACATCTTGCAGTGTGTGCCTCTCCATTCTTCCTCCATACTCTGGGTCATTGGTTTCCAAATGAGATGCAGAAGTTGCTCTCATCAGACAAGAGGACTTTGGACCACTGAGCAACAGACCAGGTCTGTTTTTCTTTAGCCCAGGTAAGCCGCTTCTGACGTTGTTTGTTGTGCAGGAGCGGCTTGACAAGAGGAATACGACATTTGAAGTCCATGTCCAGGATCCGTCTGTGTGTGGTGGCTCTTGATGCACTGACTCCAGCCTCAGTCCACTCCTTGTGAAAGTCCCCAACACTTTTGAATGGCCTTTTCCTGACAATCCTCTCCAGGCTGCAGTCATCCCTGCTGCTTGTGCACCTTTTTCTTCCACACTTTTCCCTTTCACATAAGGATGGTTTTCTGCACAACTATCAGGTCAGCAGTCTTTCCCGTGATTGTGATTCCTACTGTGAGAGACTGAGAGACCATTTAAAGGCTCAGGAACCCTTTGCAGGTGTTATGGCTTAATTAGCTGATTAGAATGGGACATTTTGAGCCTAGAATATTGCACTTTTTCACAATATTTTAATTTTCTGAGATTGTGGGTTTGGGGTTTTCATGAGCTGTAAGCCATAATCATCACAATTATGACAAATCACGGCTTGAACTATCTTGCTTTGCATGTAATGAGTCTATCTCATATATTTGTTTCACCTTTTCAGTTGCATTACTGAAATAAATGAACTTTTGCACGATATTCTAATTTTTCGAGTTTCACCTGTAAATTGGAATATGCCCATGGATGCTATGAAATCCCAAATACAATACTGATGTACCTTAGGACCACTATTTTAATGTTCTGCAACACTAATATGCTTTGACCAATGGTAATGCAATAGTTTCATCTATCTCTACAACCTATCATCAGATGTGGTCTCAAAAGACATAGAATCCTGGCTAAGAGGTCTCATGGTAGCATAATAAAATCTGATTAATACCGTCTATAACAGTGGTTCTCAACCTTTCTAATGCCGTGACCCCGCCGCCGCGACCCCCGCCGCCGCCCCCGCCGCCTCCCCGCGCGGGATGAGGTGACAAAGGGGGCGTGGCACCAGGGGTGAAATGCTCCCAGTTCGGGCTTGCCTGTGGGTTGCCGAACAGCTGATAGCAACGGAAGCGGGATACTTCGCCTGGATGCCGCCATTTGGGTTCTTTTACCCTCTGCGCATGCGCAAAGCATTCTGCGCATGCGCAGAGGGTAAAAGAACCCAAATGGCGGCGGATGGGCGAAGTCTCCCGCTTCTATAGCTACCGGCTGTCCGGCGACCCGCAGGCACGGCCGAACCGGGAGCATTTCACCCCTGCAAGTGACGGTGGCACCAAGATGGCGAGCTAACGCGCGCGGCGACCACTGTGAAATGGTCGTTCGATCCCCAAAGGGGTCACGACCCACAGGTTGAGAACCGCTGGTCTATAAGCTCATCTGTGTTGATGCTTATAAACAGACTGGATTAAATTAAACCCATTTGATTTTGTCTCATTTATGGAAGCCCAGTCAGCTTCCTTATCTACAGTTAATCCATAAATGATAAATTCTTACTGTTAAGGAATTGTGCAGAGTAACCTCTGCTTCTGTAGGCTTGCACAGTGAACCGTAATGTTGCAGTAGATATGAGTAATGATTCAGTCAATACACAGATACGTTAAAGTGTATAAAAGTAGTTTACTTAAAGAAATAGCACAGTCCAAATAACAGTCCGAATCATACACGTTCTATCAGTCAGAGTTCAGAAGTACAGCAGTCTTCTTACCAGTCTTTCTTTGTCTTAATCATCAAACAAAGATTCTCTTCTACCACAGATAGTTAGCTACACACAGAGCTTAATTGCAGACACGAAGTCACTCAGCAATGAATCAGCAAAAGCGAGAGAGAGAGAGAGCACTAACCATGTTCTCTAGCTCCCTCTTATGGCCGTTGCTGCCAGTCAGAATGCACCAATGCTTTAAAGCCATATTACATATATTACATTAAACAGTGATTTGTGGCTTGTTTATATTAACCAACCCAACCGTTTGGACAGAGTCCTAACACTTACGATCTGTCCTAGCTACAGATTAACAACTACATTTTTATCCAGTTCCCTTTTTTATTCAGTTTTTGTTAACTTTTAATGTTTTAGTTTTTAAATGGTTAATGTTTTAAACATTTTAATTTTAAAAGTCCAGTGTCAGTCTGGCAAAGGTGTGGTGAAGTCTGGCACAGAATTGCAAGAGAGAGGGCTCTTTCCAAGAAACTAAGAGTTAAATCAGCCTTGAGTTCTTGGTATGCAGAAAAAGACCCAGAAGGGATCATCTCTAAACCTTTACAAGGTTTATCGGATAGATGAGCATGCCTTAGTCTGGCTAAATTCCTGCCTATGGGCGAACAGCAATAAAGAAACTACAGGTAGTCCTTGACTTACAACCATTTCTTTAGTGACCATTCGAAGTTACAAGGGCACTGAAAAAAAATGACATGACTGTTTTTCGCACTTATGACCGTTGCATCATCCCCTTGGTTGTATGATCAAAATTAGACACTGGACCCCTAAGGAACCAGGGTGGGATTGGACTCTCCTGAAGCGCACATAGAATGAACGTTCAGATAAGTCCAATGTTCTTTCTCCTGTGCGCTGATTGGAGAGTCCAAGCATGGGATATACCCAAGCTAAATATCCGTAGGGCGGGAAACAGATTGGTACAGAGTCCCCTCGACAGGAAGAACCCTCTGTAGTACTCGTCTTCCGAATGCTGCCTCAGCCGAGGCAAACATGTCCAATTTGTAATTCTTGATAAATGGCGAAGGGGAGGCCCAAGTTGCCGCCCTGCAAATCTCCTGAATCGAAGCCCAAGCGGCTGTGGTGGCTACGCTTCTGGTCGAATGGGCCATGATGCGTCCTGGTGCAGGCCTGGCCTGATGTTCGTAGACCAACGCAATGCACGCCTTTAACCAGCGTCCAATGGTGGATGGAGTCACCTTCTTGCCCATGGACGTAGGTTGAAACGAGACGAACAAAGATTCTGTCCTCCTGAAGGAGGCAGTTCTGCTGATGTACTTGTGAAGGGCTCTGCGTACATCCAAGGTATGCATCGCCGTTCCCGAGGATGGCTGGGATTTGGGCAAAAATCTGGTAAGATGACCTCCTGGGCCCTGTGAAACCAGGAGTTAATTTTGGGAATGAATGTTGGATCCAATCGTAGAACAACCCTATTTGGGTGGAAGACGCACAAATCTTTTTGCACAGAAAGGGCCGCCAGCTCAGAAATTTGTCTAGCAGATATGATTGCTATAAGAAAGGCAACCTTAAAAGTTAGCAGTTTGAGGCTGGCGGACCCTAATGGCTCGAATGGAGGAGACGTGAGAGCCTGTAGAACTAATGATAGGTCCCAAGTAGGATATCTCTGGACAGTTGGGGTTTGTAGATTGGACACCCCTTTCAAAAAACTACGCACCCTCGGGTGTTGGGAGAGGGGATTCGTTCCATCGCAGTTCAAGATTGTGGCTAAGGCGGCCACCTGCCTGCGGAGAGTGTTAGTAGACAACCCTTTATCAAGCCCCTCCTGAAGGAAGTCTAAAATATATGGAACTGACGCCAATGTGGGAACTAACTTCTCCTTGGCACACCAGCGGCAAAAGGCTGTCCAGGTGGCTTCGTATATCCTGTTTGTTGGCAGATGTCGAGAAGCCTGAATAGTCGAAATTACTCTCCCAGAGAAATGGCCCCTCCTCAGGATCTCCCTTTCAAGTGCCAGACGGCCAACTGGAGCCACTGAGGCTCCGGGTGGTTCACGGCCCCCTGCCTGAGGGAGATCCGAGGTATGACCATACAGGTGGGCTCTTTGAATAGACAGCCTTTCTCCATGGCTGCTGACGTCCACCAGTCTAAGGATCAGAGCATCCTCCGAGGAACCTGGATTCATGTGTTGGAATTGCTGAGCCCTGATCTTTGACTTGGCAGCAGGAACCATTGTAGGGCCCAGACATGCAACCGCGCCCAAGGAACAATCGCCAGACAGGAGATCATCTTTCCTAATAACTGGGAAAGAAGAATCAATGGCACTAGTCGTAGAGATTTGACATCATCCACCATGGCTCTTATGCTTGATCGGCGCTCCTGGGAGAGGAAAACTTGACAGGTCTCGGTATTGATCACTGCTCCTAAATGGATCAAACTGGTAGAGGGCATCATTTGACTCTTCTCCAGGTTCACGGAAAAACCGTGGTCTTGGAGGGTTTGGACCGTGATCTGAAGGTCCTGTCTCGCCTGAAGCGGAGATGACAACTGGATTAAAATGTCATCCAGATAACATTGCAGTCTGACGGGTCTCGCCCGAAGATGAGCCGCCACCACATCTAATAGTTTGGTGAAGGTTCTGGGGGCCGAAGAAAAGCCGAAGGGGAGAGCCCTGTATTGGAAGTGGAGCCCTGCATAGGAGAACCTGAGGAACCTTCTGTGGGACGGTCTGATGGATACATGGAGGTAAGCCTCCTTGAGATCTGTTGATGTTAAGAGATCTCCCTGTCTGATGCAACCCAGGATGGAATGCAGGGATGGCATTTTGAAGCGTTTGTACCTTAAGTGTATATTGAGCTTCTTTAAATCTAGTATGGCTCTCCCCCCCCCCCCCCCGAGCTCTTTGGGACCAGAAAGAGGATCGAATAAAAACCAAGACCCCGCTGCCCCACTGGCACCGGCTTGATGGCCTGTATGTCCAGCAGGTGCTGGATCTTCCCTGCATAGGAGAACCTGAGGAACCTTCTGTGGGACGGTCTGATGGATACATGGAGGTAAGCCTCCTTGAGATCTGTTGATGTTAAGAGATCTCCCTGTCTGATGCAACCCAGGATGGAATGCAGGGATTGCATTTTGAAGCGTTTGTACCTTAAGTGTATATTGAGCTTCTTCAAATCTAGGATGGCTCTCCCCCCCCCCCCCCCCGAGCTCTTTGGGACCAGAAAGAGGATCGAATAAAAACCAAGACCCCGCTGCCCCACTGGCACCGGCTTGATGGCCTGTATGTCCAGCAGGTGCTGGATCTTGGCCTCCATCAGAGACCTCTTTGTGGCCTCCCTGGGAACCGAGCATCAGATGAACCTTCTTGGGGGTTGGAGCAGAACTCGAGAGTGAGCCTGAGCCTCACTGTAATGCCCAAGCATTGATAGTGGTCTTTTGCCATTGGCTGGCGAACATCCTTAAACGGCCACCAATGGGGACCTCGGGCTGAAAGTCACTTTAGTCTCCATTTAGATTTCATATTGGCCTGCCAATGGCGAAGCCATAAAAGGCGCCTGGAGGTGACATTAGATGCCAGTGCCCTCGAAGCAAACCTGGCCGCGTTGAGGGTCGCGTCTGCCGAATATTCGGTTGCTGCAATCAATTTACTAATATCCTGATGCAGCCTGGTGTCCTCAGGGGATGCTCGGGCCTGCATTTGACGCAGCCATATTAGCGATGTTCTAGTGAAGAAGGATGCAGCCATGACTGATCGAATTGCCCAAGTGGCCTCCTGGTGTGTCTTACGAGCAGACAGCTCTGCTTTCCTGTCCTCGGTCTTTAGAACCTCTGCCGTGTCGGAAGATAGGATGGCTGTTGTTGCCAGAGTGGCCAGGGGAGCATCCACAGTTGGTAACTTCAGGAGCTCCTCTAGATCCTGCTCTACGGTATACATCTTCCTGTCCATCCCACTGGGGGCTGAGATGGAGCCAGGCTGGTTCCACTGCCGTTGGATGACATATGCAAAAAGCTTAGGAGAAGGTATCACCTCCTGCGCAGTGACTGGCTCCATGAAGAGGAGGGCACTGGGATCCTGAGGGTCTGTGGAAGCGTCTGTCAGCCCACCAGCTACCCCCATATTGGCCGTTGTTTTGGCTTAAAATAACAGGGTCTTAAACAAATTGGGACGAAAGAGCACAGTGAACACAGGCTTGTCTGGGGTGATACCTTCATCTTCAGATAATTCAGTCACCCACTTCATCATCACCCACAAGCGAAATGTTGCTGTGAAGGGAAGGGAGCGGGGAATGAGGTTCCTGAATATAGCCCATATCGGGTTGTAATTGAGGTTGCAGAGCCGCTAGACGGGAAGGGCCCGATGGCAATGGGCCCGATGGCAATGGGCCCGTGAAACCCCTCTGTTGTAGGGCTGCATCTATGCCTTGTGAAATGGTCTGCGCAATGATGCTGCGCAGCTCTTGAGAAAAACCAGGGCCCAAATTCTCCTCGGGGCGGAGCCCCGCCATGGTAGGAGTAAAGGTAGCAGATGGAACAGAAGGTCTGATAACCGAGGTAGGCTCCAATCCTGCTGAAGCCAGGCAGGAGAGGGGAACAAAATCCTCATCGTAAGATGTTGCCTGAAGGCTTTGTAGCCCGGTGGTAACATTAGGAGACCAGTTTAGCTGGTTCTCCTGCAGGTTCTGAGAGTATAATTCCTTTTCCAAGGAAATGTGAGCCTCAGTCCTACCCACTGGAATTCTTGGTGCCTTAGCTGCTTCTGCCTGTTTCTGGGCCTTTGAAAAATGTTTTTCCAAGGCTTTTTGCCTTCTCTTGGCATCTTTCTCAGAGGCTGATGAGGTTGTCCTTGAATCTTTAACCTTGGCCCTGGTAGAAGGCCCTTTAGAAACTGACCTTGCCCTTTTGGCATCAGAAGTCTCTGCTGTCTGGGAGAAGAGTCAGCTGAATTACTGCTGTGAGAAATAGATCGGTCCGCCATTTTGGAAGGCTCGAACCGCTCCTGCTATCTTGCAGCTGCTAGCCAGAATCGAGATCTGGGGAAAATCCCAAGCCTGGGAAGGATCCCCTTTGAAATAATAAGTCTGGCTAAAGTCCCTGGAAGGGGTGGCAAGCTGACCGAGGGAATCCGCGATACTCACTGCGAAATCCAAGCAGGAAATTGGTGCCAACCGACAACATGGTTTGTAAGCGCAATCAATCAGCAGCAGCAAAAAAGGCGCAAAACTGACAACACGGTTACAAGCGCCGCAATTAAATGAATAGCGTGAAACTGGCAACACGGTTTGCAAAGCGCAAAACTAGGCAGCCTCTGCTCACTGCAGACCGAAGCCTCGGTCTGTCTCAGCTCAGATTCGAAAGGAGCGGAGCCTTTGCGTTCTAGCATGCAGGGCTAAGAAATAAGCGACCGGCTGCTGGCTCTGCTGTCGCTCCCTAGTGACGCGGCAATGGAGCTTCAACCTCCTGGCCGATGCCAGCATGGGAATCCAAGCCGCGCCCGCTGCGGCGCTCCAGCAAGAAGGCACTGAATCGCTGATCTCCGCGTAACATTGCTCTGCTGGAAAATCCAAGCCTCTGATCGTTTAGCCAAATTGCGACAAGGAAAAAATAATTTTGTGTCTATCTAGGCCGACTGACTTGAAAAACTGGAGCTCAGCCGGGCAGAAGAAGCGTGGCCAAAGAAATTGCAACTCAGTGTCTGGCCAACCAGACGGAATTGCCACTGCCCTAGCAGAACCACTGGGCATAATTTTTGATAAATCTTTCAGGACCAGCTCCCTACCCAACCTATGCTCACTAGCCACGGTCATCCCTATCTTCAAAAAGGGAGACCCCAGCCTAGTTGAAAATTATAGACCAATCTCTTTATGTTGTGTCACCTGCAAAGTCATGGAATCAATCATTAACCAATCCATTACCCTCCACTTAGAGACTAACAACCTACGCTCTCACAAACAATTTGGTTTCAGGAAAAATTTATCCTGCAATCTACAGCTCCTACACTGTAAAAACATATGGACAACACAACTTGATCAGGGCAAAGCAATGGATGCAATTTACATAGACTTTTGCAAAGCCTTTGACTCAGTGGTACACTACAAACTATTTCTAAAAGTAAAATCTTAGGGCATTTC
>QLTV01002931.1:2672285-2709513 GCA_003457575.1 Thermophis baileyi | reverse complement strand
TAAGGCTTATAAGGGAAGCTTCCTGCAGCCCCGGAGTGCGACAAACAGCCCAACGGGCAAACCGGAAGTGCGTTTTTCTGAACTTCCGGTTTGCCCGTTGGGCCGTTTTTCACCGTCCCAGGCTTCAGTGAGGCCTTTGCGCATTCGTGGGGGGCGGGGGGTGCATGCGCAGGGGGCAGCGCGGGGGGGTTGTGCACATGCGTGGGGGAGGGAATGGGTGTGGGCACGAGCGCTAGCGCGCGCACACACCCCCTTTTGGCACGCAAACCAAAAAAGGTTCCCCATCACTGTACTAGACCCATATGTCAGTATAGGACTGTTATTAACATTTTCAGTGGCAAAAATAGGGCTGCAAAAAAATTCCCTTTAATATACTTACATTTTTTATTTTTTTCAAACACAAATCCAGATAGGGAGGAAGGGTGGATGAGGATGGATGGATGTGATCTGCAAAGATGCTCCACATTGTCTTCGTACTATTCTGAATCACCTGATTTTTGTGAAACATTGTACAACATTGCTTTGAGAATAAGTCTGTTAAAGCAGTATCCTCATAGTTTCCTGATTTAAGAGCTTGAATCATTATCAAACAACCTTAATGCTGGTTTTTATGCCACTTCAGAATTTATTAAATGATTATTGATTGCAGTTTTGGTATATAAAAATTAAAAGTAAAATCCACAAAAGAACAAATTTCTAAATGAATGTGATTGTACTTACCACTGATACTTACTACAAATATATTCATTATGTAGCCTTATAACAATTGAACATATTTTCTTTTTTACTATTTTTATTAATATAAATGCTGTTAAAATTATGCAAATAGAGAAAACTGTAATTTCAATTAGTTAACACCTTTTGTTTTTTACTTTTCAGGTGTACATTCAGGTTTCCCAGCACAAACATCAAGATAATATTTACAGCTTTATCCAATGAAAAGAGAGAAAAACAGGAGTCCCCACAGTCCCCAGTGAAACCTGTACAACCCCAGATTTCTCCCCTAACAATAAACATTCCAGACAACATGGCTCACTTGATCAGCCCTCTTCCCTCTCCCACAGGAACCATCAGGTATTTTTATATTGTGTTGCTGCATTTAGGTTTATCGTAGAACTACAAAAATGTAATATTAATCTGCAATTATTTTATTAATTACTAATCTTAAATTATGCAATCACATTTAACTTATCCTTGGAGCAAATTATTTTTGATTTTTTTCTAATGCCATTTAATCATGTTTATTGGCATTAGATGAAACTCCAGCAATCATTCTTGGTTAAATTAGAGATGGTGCTGACAGTCTCATTAATTTCAGTGTGGGCTTGACTTAGTTAGACATAAGGAATGTACATATGTGGGTCTTATTTGAAGAGAAATAAATGTATACATATGGGGACTTAATATGTATCTGTTATGTATTATTATTTACTTATTATGTATTCATCTGATTGTGAGTTGCCCAAGTCCAGAAGCAACCTATGGGTGGCTTCACTTAATTAAAAAAGCAATGTAATATTAAAAATTGCCCTGAGGAAACAATTGAAAAAATATTTCATATGTTCCCAAACTAGAGGGACCCACCAGGAACTCTAACCCACTAGATGTCATTGTTTAATTGTTAGGATCTGAAGTAAACCATTCTATCTGATCATAGAGAGTAGGCAGATACTATTAGATACAAATGTTCTCCAAATACCTTGGTCCTAGTTCACACAGAGCTTTATAGATAGTAGTTAGCATCTTGAATTTCATCTGAAGATTTTCTGCAGTTCACGAAGCACAGGTGTTATATAGGCATAGCAAGGCTGCATTGTGGACTAACTGTGGCTTCTGAGTGGGCAGTTCCATGTAGTGATAGTGCTTAACTGCCAACTAGCCTTACTGAGAGAAATAATGCTGAGGACAGAAGAGTATGTTCTTTCTCTGGTCTTCTGATTTCTTTAAATGGGCTCATAATTTAACATGAAATGTGAAAATAGCATTTGGAATAATTTTTGCATGCAGCAGGCTGCTTTATGAAAATGTGTTTTGTTACAATAACAGTTTGTTCAAACTAACATTAACCTAATCTTCCTTGATACAGATCATAATTAACTGCCTTATGTACACAAGTATGTGTACTAAAACTATAAAATTAAAATAGAGAAGTATTTGTCTCTAAAATATTTGAGAAATGTTTTAACTAAGAACCAAAATTATTTGTGCATCATTCTGTGCAAATATTTTATTATGTATCATTCTTGATATATCCCTTGCATTCTTTAAAAGCTACTAAAGAAAATTGACGTCACCACGTGACAATATAAGGCAAGGTGTGCAACTAGAAGGGGATATGTTGTCAATGAGGCATCCTGCACAATGACTTGGTGTTACATGTGAACCAGATCAGTATATTGTATGATTAAAAAAAAACTACTAAATTTAATTTAAAAATATGCCAAAGTTCTGAGAGTATCTTTCGTGATTCTTGATATCAGGAAAAAACATTATTTCATGTAAAATCAAAAACATCATTTTCAGTCTGAATAAAACATAAACAACATGCCCCAGGAAAGGTAACTCTGACCATATTCATCTTTCTTGTGGGGGAAGTGACTAGATCTTTATGTTAACCAGTGCTCAGATGTTAAATTTATATTTACCAACAAAGAAATAAAGGGGAATCAGTATGCTCTGTCTCATATTTGGGTAGACCAGGTTGCCCTGATAAAAAACACTCAGTGCTCAGATATGAAAGAACTCAGAAATTGTTTTTTTCCTATGGAACATCTATGTTTATAAATTAAATTTATATTAAATTTAATTATATTCTGTTACTCTGTTATTTATAGCATTCATATATAAGCATTACGTACTTAAGACTTTGCTCAAGAAAAATAAAAATCCCAAATATTAACTTTTTAGTGGAATTCATAGTCTTAAAAATATGCTATTAAAAATATCTTACAGCATCTTAAAATGTGTCATTCCAAAATGCAATAAGTTTTAAGTTATATTAAGAATACTATTATTAACATCTTTATAACTCAGTGAAGTACATTATTAAAAATATTTTCATTTATTTTATTGTTTATTTATATGAACCCCTGTCTATCAAAGGTATTGTGGGCTGTGTTTTCAAACACCATTCTGAAACAGCAGGAACATTTTCTCTGTTTTAATTAACCTAGAATGCAGACAAATTTCTTCAGCTAAGACTAAGTTATTTGATAAATTTCAAAAACATTTCTGGGATATTACAATAAAATTACTTTAGAATCTCCTATTAATAAATAACGTATTTACAACCTTGTTTTAATACAAATTCTTCTAAATGAATTGATTAAAAATGATAAAAATCTGTTGGGGAATTACAATTCTGCTAGAAATAGTAATGACCATGTGATACCTATCTTAATGTAACATTGCAATTATGTTCTGTTTGTTCACATAATATATCAAGCAAGAATGTTTCCTCTAATTGTGGATTTGCAGTAAGCCACAGTTTAAAGCTGTTTCATATTACTTTCTATTATATCTCCCACTTGCTTTAAACTGCACTTTCTGTTTCATTTCCCAGAATTTTCATTAAAGGTAGCCCTTGGTTAATAACCATTTGTTCAGTGACCATTCAAAATTATAATACAGCTGAATGAAGGACTTTTGAATGAACATTGTTGCAGCACCCCTGCAATCATGTGATTGTGATCTGGGCACTTTGCAAACTATTACAACTGGTTGCCAAATGCCCTGCAATCATGTGATCACTATTTGCAATCTTCCCTGCTGGCTTTCCCAGTAAGTAATGGGGAAGGTGGCAGGGAAGATTGGAAGCTGCTGCTGCCACCTTGAGAGGACTCCCTCTTGTCTCTGTGGGCTGGCTGTAAATGCCCCATGCTGCAAATATTCTGTACCAAAATCCTGCTTGGATTTTTGGACAGATGCAGCATGGGGCTTTTGCAATCAGCCACCAGAAATGAGAGTCCAGTGCATTGCACTGCAAACACTTCATGCCAAAATCCTGCTTCGATTTTGGGATGGATGTTTTTCAGTCTCCCTCTTTGAGTGTGAAAGAGATGCCTGCCCCAGGGATTCAATCCCACACAGAGCTAAGTCCAGCAGACAGCTCTTTCAGTCTGTCCACTTAGTGAGAGATTGCTTAATGACCACATACAGTAGTGCCAGGATTGCGGTTGTTGACTGAAGCCGTGACATGACATCTCACTTAATGTTTGCTTCGCTTGGTGATTGAAGATTCTGATCATAAGTTAAAGACTATTTGTATATTTGTATGTATGGGCCTATTAATTCTAGGATGAATTTAATCTATATATCCTACTTTTAAAACTAGGGCCACCATATCTAGGCTGCAAAAATCTAAATGATCACTAAGATAGTAACAGAGATACCAGAAGTTCTAACTCATTGAAAATGGTTTCATGTTATTTTTGGAGTCCAGATATGGTAGTCCTTCTTAAAACTTCTTATTATTTGGCAGGTTTATAATAATTTATGTATTTTATTAATATCAAGTCTTTAGATTTAATATTATACTTTTAAATAACATTTATTCTGGCATAATTATTATAATCTGATTCTTCCAAACAGTACACTAAGCTAATAGTTGTAAGAGGAAGAGCGGACACTTATCATAAGGGCAAGTGTTTTATAGTAAAGGCAAATAGATTTGTTCAATCTTGCCTGTCATTGAAAATCTAGAATTAAACCTGTTTTTAATCTCTCAAGGGATTGTTTTTGGAATAGAGGCAATATTTGCAAAGATGTTCCTAAATATATATTCTGATGATAATACAGAAGGAAAATCTCTGTCGTTTTAATTGTCATTCCCCACTAATGTCAGTATAACCCAGACAGCTTCAGGAAATTACATTTAGCTGAAGGGAATTACTGGCTACAATGATATATATTCTGTGATGAAATAGACAACTCTTTTCATACTGTTTTACAGTGCTGCAAATTCCTGCCCATCTAGTCCTCGTGGTGCAGGTTCTTCAGGTTACAAAATGGGTCGTGTAATACCATCTGACTTACATCTTATGGCTGACAATTCACAGTCAGAAAATGATAAAGAAGCATCTGGTGGAGATAGCCCAAAGGTGAGATTCTTTTCATTAGAATCCATTTGTAAAATCAGTTACCGAGTAATATATTGGAAGTTAATTGAAAAATATTGCTTTGAAAAGTAAACAGAAATAATGTTTATGTGTATTTAGCAGTTCAGACTGAAAACTAAAGTAGATCCTTTGATATTCACATTGAACTTAAAGCTTACATAAACATATGCCTGAAATTTGGATAGCACAAAAAGCAAAGAAAAAAGCCATTTTGTAAGCTTCTTATTTTACCGCATTCAAAATTGAGAAAAGCATATTCAAACTTAACAGTTTTTAATGATATATTTATTGGTAGTGCATGTGTATTAGATTTATACATGAACCTAAGACCTCAGGTGAGGATTCTGAAAATACTTTTGGATTAATTGGTAATCTTTGACTTATTGGAGCATGCCAATCATGGTTGTAAATTGTGATGGTATCCCAAACAAGTTGCACATATATGGCTACAAGGCAGTGGTAACATGCTGTACAATATGGCATTTTTTTAAAATATGAGGGTTCCCCCCCCTTCTTGTTTCTCCTCTTGCTTCTGCTACAGGACAACATCTAATGTCATGGGTGTCTGTGTTTTGAATGGATATACTTTCTGCTGTGGTCCATGCTTTTTACCTCATTTCTCTTCTAGACATGTGATAAGCTGTTGGATGATATTAAGCTAGCATGATTACCAGAAACCAGGCAATACTTGCAAGATTTAGAAGGAGAAACACTTAGACTCTACCACTTGCAGCTTCTCTATTTAGCCTATCTCATAGTATTCTTCTTGCAGTGATAATTTGAAAGGGGATGTTGGTAAAAAGTGTCTTGAGATCCTGCAATAAAGGTGGCATATAAATTAACAAATAAGTATATAAACAAAAATGCTGTTCTGCCAAAAAGAGTAGCATGTTTGGCTTTTGTACTTTTGCTGTAATTCCCCAAACAATCTGCTAATTGCCCCTACCTGAACAGCAGACTAGCTCAGTTAGTGAGTTGTGAACCCAAAGATAAATGGCCACAAATACAGAAAAACAAATCATGCACTACATGATGCTTTTTTGTGCTTCTTTTAATTTTTTTTTTTTTTTTGCTATTTATAAATTCATAGAAATGGGTGGATTGGCAAGTAGAGAGCTGTATACTCAGGAAGCAGCATGTTTGAGCAAAGAAAGTGAGTGCTGATTAGTTGAAGTTCTCAGGTAGGCCAAACTACTGTTCTCTAGTTATTTTAGGCTGAACTTAGTCCCTACATGACAAACAATATGCTTAGGAGTTGCAGGGTGAATATACTAAGAGAAAAAGGGCATGGTAACAGTAAACCACATTAGAGGTATTTTACACTTGGAATGAATTGTGGCAGGCAGAGCTCTGTATGTGATAAAATTGAAACTGCAAATATGTAATAAAAATGAAAAAGTTGTTCAATGTGCATGATGGTATCTCTCAAGAGATAATGTCCTTTGTATTAAATTATAAAGTTGGTGTTATATTTCTAATGTTCCTGGAGGGATGAGCTATTTTCATTATGTTATTATTTTTAATATTTAGGATGATTCAAAGCCACCTTATTCCTATGCACAACTAATTGTACAAGCAATTACAATGGCTCCTGATAAGCAACTTACACTAAATGGAATTTATACGCACATAACTAAAAATTATCCTTACTACAGGACAGCAGACAAGGGCTGGCAGGTAAAAATTATTAATATTGTTTTAAATGAAATGAGCAAACTATGGTGGATTAAAGTTAGGCATCTGCAAAGTCTATAGTTTGGGTAGATTATTTTGGGGAGAGATAATTCTGGAGAGCTATTTCTTCCTTAAGATCACATCAATCTAGTTACTTCAGGAATGGTCTAGCGCAGCGGTTCTCAACTTGTGGGTCGCGACCCCTTTGGGGGTCGAACGACTCTTTCACAGGGGTCACCGCGCGCGCTAGCCCGCCATCTTGATGCCACCGTCACTGCAGGGGTGAAATGCTCCCAGTTCAGCCGTGCCTGCGGGTCGCCGGACAGCCGGTAGCGACGGAAGCGGGAGACTTCGCCCACCCGCCCGGACGCCACCATTTGGGTTCTTTTACCCTCTGCGCATGCGCAGAATGCTTTGCACATGCACAGAGGGTAAAAGAATCCAAATGGCGTCTGGGCGGGTGGGCGAAGTCTCCCGCTTCCGTCGCTACCAGCTGTCCGGCAACCCGCAGACACGCCCGAACCGGGAGCATTTCACCCATGGTGCCACGCCCCCTTTGTCACATCGTGTGCCGGGAGGGGGCGGGGGTCGCGGCGGCAGGGCAGGGGTCGCGGGGGGGTGTCGCGGCATTAGAAAGGTTGAGAACCACTGGTCTAGCGTTTTCTGGAAATTGATTGTCTAAACCAGGAGTAGCTTTGTGATGTTTCAGAGGAAACATGGTACTTTGAAGTTCTTACCTGTTATAAACTATTCCTTTCCCGTAGAATTTCTTCATAAAATAGTTTACTTCACAACTTTTAATTCTTAGTTGCAAATTGTGCCATTTATATTTCTATACAATCTAGTTTTGATTCTGAAATTTGATGTTGAGATATCTTTACATATAGGAAGAATATATTAAAATTAAACAGTTTAATATTAATGGTGTATAGAATGTCATTATATGTGCATTGTTTTGTGCAATGTGCTCATAATACTGGATGCTTACATTTATCAAACCAAATAACATTCATCCCAATTTCAATAACTTTATATTACTATAGATTCATCCTAATTCCTATTGCCTTTGAATGCCTGAACTCTGAAAAAAAGTCTATGGTCATCTTGTTTTGCTCACATTAACATATGTTGACTGTATATTTTGAAGGTTTTTTTTAAATTATTATTATTATGGTTGGTCGTACAATCAATCCGATGTTTAAACTGGATTTGGCATTTTTATCCACCTGCTGAGTTGTTCCCAAGGATCTGGGATAAGCAGATTTGTTATTTGATGGTGGTAAAGGTATAGTCGCAGAATGTAAGCTGTTCCAAGCTGCCTTTTGCAATTGACTGATGGTGATTTTGTCAATGCCGATGGTTTTCCAAGTGGTACACCAGATGTTTTGGGATTGTACCCAAGATGCCTATTACTATTCTTACTATCTTTGGTTTTTTGCCACAGTTGTTCTACTTCTGTTTGCAGATCTTTGTTGTTGTTATATGTGGATTGTCTACAGTTAAACACATTCGGTCTAAAACTGGTGGGAGCTTAATTTTTCAAGTCCTAATCAAGGACCTAAGAATAAGAAAGCAGTTTAAGAATGTGAGCAGTTCTAAGTGGGATTTTTTTTTTATTAGAATGTATTCCAACTTAATACTGAGATGGATGATTTCTTTGTTTTCTTTTATGACTCACAGAATTCAATACGTCACAATCTCTCTCTGAATCGTTATTTCATCAAAGTACCACGTTCCCAGGAAGAACCAGGCAAGGGTTCCTTCTGGAGGATAGATCCTGCCTCTGAAAGCAAATTAATAGAACAGGCTTTTAGAAAAAGGCGGCCAAGGGGAGTACCTTGCTTTAGAACCCCACTGGGACCTCTTTCTTCTAGGTAAGGTATTGAGGACGTCAATTTAAGCATAGCAGTCCAGAGGCTTTCCTTTAAGTGCACTTCAGGGTCTATTGACTGAAGGATGATCATTGCTTGTCTAAACAACAGAGATGTTTATCAAATAAAGAAATGATTGGGGCACAAAGGAAACTATTAACATTTTCTCCTTGAGGAGGTTTGATGGTGCTTTTATGATTACATCTGATTGCAGTACTAAGGAAGAAATGTTCCCTGGAGTTGTTACCGGCTGTATTCACACTTTAAAGATCTAGCAAATGTATTTGCATAATATACTAAGCGTAATTATTGATTTATTTATTTATTCAATTTACATGAATAAATAACATATTAATACTAACATTGGTTAGATTTTCTTGTGGCTTAGCCTATTATGCAAACCTAGACTGTCTTACTTAATCTTTATTCAATGTGTTATGTTAACTGGGGGGAAAAGGGTTAATTCTTGCTGCATGAACATTTCCACTGTTCTAGTCATGCTAATTTCTTTGCCATTTGTGTTTTTGTAAATGCAGCATGTTTCATTTCTTATCTTAAAATAATTGAATGTAAGGAGTTGGTGATGAGCCTTGGAGATAATATATTCTAACCCGCTGGCCAGTGCAGGAATCATAGAAGCAATAACTCAGGATAGTGGGGTTAATTCCTTTAGTGTACATATAGTGCTGTTACACATGTAGTTGGTTCATGACTGGAGACTCGTTTGTAATCAGCCTGCTCACAGTTTGGTGTTACCTACAATCACTTACTGCAACCTATAGAATCACCTAGTCAACTTGAGCCAATTGCAGAAAGCCCTGGTTAGTACTTTAATGGGAAACTATAAAAAGATTCCCAGTTTGTAGACTGTATTGGAAAATAGAAAATTAAATTCCCGAAAAAGGCAGTAACAAGCAACTGCTATATTGTTGCCAAGAAACATATTCTTGTTTCAGACTGTATCCATATAGTCACCAAAAGTCAATCTTGATGAAAGAAAGACTTTATGTTTACTTTTAGCAAACAAATCACTTGATATTTTCCTCATAGTCTCAGCCATTTTAAAAAAAGAAAAAAAAACTGGAAAAAGTGCTTGGGATTGAAGAAAACAGCAGAGAGAAAAGACAGTAATACGTAGTATTTAACCTTTTCCAGTCACACGTTGCTTTTATGCTCCAAATTGCAATTCCTCAGCAGTATATTCTCTATGAAAATTTGAATATATTCATGTTCTCACAAAAAAAGACATGCTTGGAAACTACAAAATTGGCAAGTAGTTTTATCCCGTTAAGTATTTGGAATAATTTAATAATTTGTTAAATTAATAGTTTAAAGAATCAAAAAAGACTTGAATTAGAAGTGAGTAAAAGATGGAATTTATAGCTTTAAGGTGAGGAATACAAATAGCATTTCATTTTCATTTCTTCTTTCAATTGAATTACATTTAAATTTTGTTTAAACTGCAATTTATTACTTAGGCATTGTCTAAAACATGCATCTTGGTGAAGAACTGTTTATTTAAAATGTCTTATGTTTTAGAGAAGATATGAAAGTAAATTGAGTGGAAAAACCAAGATTAAAGTATTTCACTTTAAATATAGAATGTAGGGCATGTGTTTCTATTATTAAAATTCTCATTAATTTCTGGCCCATCTATACCACTTTTTCATTCTGTACTTCTGAATAAACACTTTGCCTGCCTTTAAGTTACCTCTATAAAACTTTAAGTTACCTCTATAAAACTTCTATAATCAAGAACATCTACTGCTATTTAAACACCAAAAAATCATCCCTGTGGAAAGTGTACGGATCAGATAATTTTTTGTGGGTTACGGTAATAGTTGTTAATTATGTATCTAAAAGTGGCCATTTCTGTTCTTTATTTGCAGAAGTGCCCCAGCTTCTCCTAATCATTCTGGAGTATTATCTGCTCATTCGAGTGGTGTGCAAACCCCAGAAAGCCTGTCGAGGGAAGGGTCACCTGTCCCAATGGAGCCTGAGCCAAGCAGTATCCAGCCAAAATTAGCAGTAATACAAGAAGCACGATTTGCACAGAGTGCCCCAGGTGAAATTTTCATGCAATGCTTATGTACTAAAATTACACAAGAATATTTTGTGGATGATTTAAAATACAAAGATTCTAGAAATTTTGCATGAAAATAAAATATATTACCTTACTGGTGGCAATGTTATGTAGTATTAAAATGTTGCACTAGGGCGGGTGAGAGCCAGATGCAAGTCCAATTTTAGTCATGAAAATTCATTGGGTGACTTTGAGCCAATCACACATTTGGCTCAACCTATCTTGCAAAGCTGCTTTTGTAGGAATAAAGTCAAGGATTATGCCCATGTAAACCCCTTTCAGCTATTAGAGGTAAAGATTGGATAAATATATAATATATAAGACGTAATATAAATGTTTCCTCATACTAAGTTATGGCTATAAATTCATAGTGAAATACGCTGTGATGAATGCTGTTGCTTCCCAACGCTGAATAGCACAGTTCTGTAGCTTATCGCATTTTCACATTGCTGGATTACAGCAAAAATTCTGGACCATGTAGATCAGGGGTCCCCAACCCCCAGGCCACGGTTCACTACCGGCCATGGCCTATTTGGAACTGGGCCATGCGAGCTGCGGACTGGCGCATATGCATGTCCAGCTTGACTTGTGCGAGCAGTGGGCCGGTGCGCATACATACTCATGCAGCTCTACTTGTGCAAGTTGAGCTGCATGTGCATGCATGCCAGCTCACGACTCATAAGTTGAGCTGCGCTAGCGCTCGTGCACCAGCCTGCCACTTGCGCCACCCGGTTCCCCTCCCCCCCCCCAGGTAACCCTAAACAACCCCATTTTACTAGATTACTAACATCCTGGCCAGTTCATGTAAACCTCAAAGGAGAAAAGGTTAATTTTTCTGATAACCTGCAGAGGGATGGGAGTCTATAAAGGGGCCTTCACTCTAGAGCTTTAGGTATTCTACCTCGTTACTATCAATCTCCCCCCATCCCCATGGGTGAATGCATGGCAGAGGTGAGATTGTAATGAAACGGGGGTGAGGCAGGAGACTTATTGTATCCAAAGTGGCTCTTATTCCAATTAGACCACCATGAATCTTTTTTTTTTTTTTTTTTTAAAAAAATTGGAATAGGTAAGCTTGGAACTAAGAAGAATTAAGCAAACCAGAATTGTTCACTGCCATTGTCATCACCACTTCTAGAGGAAGTTTTGATGGCTTCAACAATAAGCTGATGTTGGATCTTTCCCACTGAGATTACTGCTGGCAGCAGCAGCAAATTCTAATGCTGAAAAGAAGTATTGGATTCAAATTTACCTACGGTATTATGCCTGTTCCAAGTTGGAAGACCATAGCATCCATCAGGAATTATCTGTAGGTGTGAAACAATAAAGAACCCAACTTGGAAGTATTTCCATATAATTCTTGGTTTTGGGCCTGAGATCAATCTTGCCAGACTGAGGACTCTCCTATCTGCATCTACAGTGTATACTCTGTGAACTATTAGGAGGGGCTGGCTTCACCTCCTTTCTCTCACGCATGATATCTGGGCTAAGTTGCCTCTTACTCTTCTGGAATGCACTTCCTCCCTCCCTCATCTCCTCACTACATTCCATACCACAGATAAAGATCATGTGACACATACACCCTAGCGTGCTGCAACCATCATTAATACAGGCCAATTGCCAAGCACCCAAATTTTGATCATGTGACTGCAGGGATGCTGAAACATTCATAAATGTGGGGATCGGTTGTAAGTCACCTTTTTAGCATCATTGTAACTAAAACAGTTGTTAAATGAATGGTCATAAGTTGAGGACTACCTGTAAATGCATTGTTTTATTTTGACAGTTAAACAGTATAGAATGAAGTCTACAGAAAGGGAAAAGCAAAGAACTTTCTGAGACATACCTAGAAGTGCTAGAAAATGAATAATATATGTTCCACCTTCATTGATGTACTCTGTCACTGAAATATAGCAGTACAACATTTTACGTATAAGGTTTTTTTTAAAAAAAAATCAGGTTATAATATACTAGTAGTACTAATAGTGACATAGCAGTGAATTTTAACCTGATATGACTGCTGAAGAGATAATAATTCCTAACCCCAGTGGATTAATCTCTGAGTAGTTAGAAGATTACTTGAAGGGAGGCGGGATCATGGCTCTTTTAAAAAGGATATAACACATTTCTTTCTACCTTTCTTTACAGGATCTCCCTTATCTAGCCAACCTGTTTTAATTACTGTACAGAGGCAGCTGCCACAAACTATGAAACCTGTCACATACACTGTTGCAACTCCTGTGACAACATCAACGTCCCAGCAGCCTGTAGTACAGACGGTTCATGTTGTTCATCAAATCCCAGCTGTATCTGTCACAAATGTGACTGGATTAGCACCAGCAAATACTTATACTGTAGCTGGGCAAGCAGTGGTTACACAAGCTGCAGTGATGGCCCAGCCTAAAGGAGAACCTCAAGAGAATGGAGATCACAATGAAATGAAAGGTAAAAATAATATAATGATTTATTGAAATTTCATGCTGATTTCTTTTATGATATGCTGACTTTGATGTTTATTTACTACTTTTACCATTTCAAACATTTACCTAATTTTTCTCTCTCTAGTTAAAGTGGAACCTGTACCCGCAGTTAGCCATACAACTCTGGGAGCTGCCAGTCGCATCATCCAGACACCTCAGACTACACCGTTACAAACGGTTACTCTAGTACAACAAGCACCTCTAGGTCAACACCAGCTACCAATAAAAACTGTAACGCAAAATGGAACACACATAGTACCTATCACCACAGCAATGCAGAGTCAGGCTAACACTGGTAAGCATTTTAAATTGAGTGTTAAGCGTCACAAATTACCTATTGTAAAAATAATATCCAAAATAAATTCATCACTGCTTCCTCATATTGTTGAATATTAACTACATGTAACTTCTATTTGGGTGTTATTTGTAGTCTAAATCTAAATACGTCTTGTCATCATCATTTTTGTCTATCTTGTTTTTCTTCCATACTAAATTAGCAACTGGCATTGCATAAGTAGTTCTGATTGGCAAAAAAAAAGTCTCTGGGGAATGTACTTCTTGAAGAATAGATGTCCATGTTATATGAAATTGCTTTTGAAATTGAAGTAATGCATGTAATGAAAATGTGAAAAAATACAACTAAAGATTCTTTCTTTAGGAATACTTATAATATTATTTTGAAGTCTGTTAATAGGTGTGTGAAATGCTGTGTTATCATTTAATCTTACACAAACAGGTCTTCAACTTATGTCCTGCGTCCTACAATGTCATAAGTTGTTGGGGAACTTCTTTGTTTAGATTGATTGAAATGTGCATGTTCAAAGTTAACAAAGTCTGATATAAGTTGTTGGCTTTTCAATGATTTAACATTAATCTTGAAGATTCAGATGACCTAAAATGAGTAGAAGTTCCTCATTGCCATGACATTAAAGAGGATGGGGGAGAATTGTGTGTGTCCAACATAAATAGCAAATTATGGATGTCATTTTGCTAGGATTGCCTAGCAGTGACTACTTTTTGAGTTCTTATGAGCTCAGTGGTGATATTATCTAGGCACCTTGTTTTCTGTTACCTTACTTTTTTAATTTCCTTCAGATTTTTTAAGCATACAGATCTTTTCCAATGAGTCTTATTTTCACATGTGTCCAAAAAATCTGGCTTTTTTCAGTGAGCACTAACAGTGAGCTTTCTGTTTTTATTTCATCTGGAATTTAATTATTTATTCTTCTTGCATCCAAGATATTCTCAGCTTTTTCCTCCAGTGCTACAATTCAGAGGCGTAAAATGTTCTTTATTCAGCCATTCCAATAGTCCAAATTTCTAGTTCTCATTTCATGTATTGTTAAAAGTTTGGATTACAAATATATGAATACTATCAAGCCATATGACATAAATGCAATTGTTAAGAATTTTTTAGCATTGTCCTTTTTTGGTACTGGAATATAAATTTATCTTTTCCAGTCCTTCAGCTACTGTTGTGGTTTCCAGACCTATTTAGATTGTAGATAGCACACCTTCTTGTAAATTTTAAATAGTTCTGCTGTTTTTTATAACACTTGCACCTCTGTTATTAACAATATTTTTAGGGCTCATTTAACCTCACTTTCCATCATTATATTTCAGCGATTAATTCTGAGTTTTTATATTGTCACATTTTTGTGTGTGCCTTCAAGTCAGTGTTGACTCCTGACGAGTGCCTGGACAAGATCCCTCAGTTTTCTTGGAAGGTTGATTCATATTCAACTGAGCTTCAACTATTGCAGTAATCCAGATTGTTTCTTCCTAGCATCAAAAAAGCTACTGAAAGCTATTCTCCCTCATAATGGATATAGCATCCAGGAATGGGTTAATCCGTCTGCTCCGTGATTGGACTGAGTGAGCCTGTCAAGTTGTTTAAGTGCCTCCCTTGTTGCTATGCTTGGCAGTTTTGTTCACTCAGTCGCTCTGGACAGTTGTGCCACCATTCCTCTGGGTGCTATTCCAGCTTAATCATTTCTGGACTTGTCGGTTTTGAATTTCCTGTATTGAACCTGGTGTGGTGAGTTAGTGACAGTTTGTTGCCGGGCGGAAAGCCGAGCCTCAGCTCGGGCTGCTTTAGGCAGCAGGGATCGCTTATTGCTCAGGGCTGCTATTTAAAGCACCTGGGCGAATTTCACTCTTGCGCTGGGATCGGAGTGCCCTAAACAAGCCGAATTTCACCTGCTGTGCTTGGGGAACGTGCCGTTTGTGATCGCCAGCCTCAAATCGGCCCCTTTGATCCCAGCTGGTCATCGGAGGTCGCGGCGGCCATTTTGGCTGCATCGCGACCGATCGCAATTCCTTCCTGCAAATTTGGCCCTCAGGAGAAGGATTTGGGCAGATTGGCTTTGCGTGCAGGGGTGCCTGGCTCTCTGATGGTCCACTGACCCTGTGCCTTCGTTCTGTTAGCCCGCAATTGTTGCCACGCAGCAGCCGTTTGATCGGCCAGTGGCCATTTTAGGTTGGCGCAACTGCCACGCTGTCTGCCTGTGGAGACCAAAGACCCCTGTGTACTTTTACTAAGATTTCGGTCTCCTTGACTGCAAACACAACGGACAGAAATAAATAATTTAACAAAAAGAAAAAAAAAACGAAAAAAAAAACTGGAGAGAAATACAAGGACAAGGGCGCATTGCAAGCGCATTGAGTGGAGTGTGAGTTCTCCCAGTTTGCAGTCAGCCACGCCCTGTGGGGCACGGCATAAGTCACCCATATATTCATATATTCCTATATTTCAGCCTAGGCTGTTTGAGTGGAGTGTGAGCGCCCCCAGGCCAACGGCTAGCCACGTCCCGAAAGGGCACGGCTCTTGGTGACTGGCAGAGCCACGCCCTGCAAGGGCACGGCTATTTAGGCTCGTCCCACTGGGACACGACCTGACAACAGGCATTGCCAGATTTGCCTTCGAACTGACTTTCTTATCAGCTGGCATCTGGCTTCGGTCATTGGTTTCACAGTCTCCTTTCTGACCGAGGGGTGTTTTCTTGCCTACTCAGCGTGAGACATTGCCGGGTGGTGCCCATTGAGATGGCGTCCAAGGCCTCCTGCTCCACCTCGTCTGGGGCGGCCAAAGGACATCGTGGTCGTCATAGGTCATCTGACTCTGAACGGCCCACTTCGTCCAAGGCGCAGCCCTCTACGTCTAGGGCAGCCAAGCCGAGCAGTAAGTCCGAGCAGCGTCGCCACAAGAAGTTAGATTTGGGGTCCAGGAGGGAGTTTCCTCCCATTGTCTTCAGCTGCTGCGGGGACCTCGCAACAGCGAGATACTGCACCAGAGGCCACCTTTACTCCCACGGCGGCTGGACTTCGGGCCCCAGACGTGTCCGGTTCAGCAATTCCGGCCGACATGAAGGCCATCGTGGCAGAGGCAATTAGGCTTGGAATTGCGGAAGGACTTCAACAGTCCAGGCAACACGTTCGGGACGTTGCCGGTACTTGTTCTAGGCAGGGATATGACATGGAGTGGCTGGAAGACGACTATGCTCAGTCGGTGGGTCAGGGATCGGACCGGTCGGCTGGTGATGATCAGTCTCAACTTTCTGCCCGAGACTACAACTCTCTACAACTCTGACCTGGAGTTGACGACGTTCCACTTGAGATGCCGTCAGTAGTCGGTTTGTTTTCGATCCATCTGTTTCGACCCCTACTCCATAAGGCCAAAATTGCAGCAGGTTTGGCCCCACCCAATTCCAAGCAAGAACAACAGCAAGCCCAAGATTTGACGGACCCTCTCTTTTCTAGAGCGCACGTCAGAAGCTGAGGTGGTTCCCTCGCCAAAAATGTTTGTAGACATTATCGTGAGGCAGTGGTCCTCTCTGGGTGTGGGCCCCAGTCCTTCGTCAGCTGAGAAGAGACTATATAATGTGGCTCCAGATTTAGCCAAGTCCTTGCAGGTTCCACAGGTTGACGCGCCTGTGGCAGCGCTATATGCCTCTATCAACTTGCCCGGGGATCCGGCGGAGTCCTTGCGCCCTGACGATCGCCGATCGGAGCAATCACTTCAACGTGCTCACCACGCGGCGGCATGGGCGATCAGAGCGTCCACCACTGCGTCTTTTCCAGGGCGTCTCTGGCTGAGACAGCTGATGGATGGCATTCCGGCCGCCGACAAATGTCTCAAGCAGGACGTCAACAAACTGATGGTGGCTGCCCAACTGACTGCGGATGCCACATTGAATGCGGCACGCTTCGCATCCCGGTCCATTGGGGCTACGGTGGCAGCTCGGAGGCTTTTATGGTTGAAGAATTGGCAGGTGGATGCCCGCCATAAATGGCGCTTGGCCACGGCCGCCTTTGCAGGAGATGCGCTGTTCGGGGAGTGCTTGCAGCCTTTGTTGTCCGAGACTGGAGACCACAGGAAAATATTGCCGTCGGTGACAAGACACCCAGAATTTCGGCCTGCCCCTTACTCGAGGAGGTCGCTCTTCCGATCAGGTGCAGGGTCTCAGAGATCTCAGGGATTCTTCCCTCAGAGGCCAAAACAGCGACAGGACCGCCCTGACAGAGGTCGCCCCTTTAGGTCTAAACGGCCCTTTCGAGGGGGAGGAGGTCGTTTGTTCCAGCGCCCTCAATGAGTGCATTCCTGAATATCCCATCGGGGGCCGGCTGGCCTATTTCGCTGACCGGTGGGATGAGTCCACTTCGGACTCTTGGGTTCGAGAGACTATTCGATCTGGTCTCTCTCTAGAGCTCCGCTCCACTCCCCCGAGGTTTTATCTCTGGTGTCCGGTCTCCCGGGTTCCGGGAAGGAGGGTCCTCATGGAGACAGCTATTCAGCACTTGCTGGATATCTGTGCCATCGAGGCCGTCCCTGAGGATCAGCGCGGACACGGCTTCTACTCGATTTTGTTCGTTGTACCTAAGGCCTCGGGGGGTTGGAGGGCGGTGCTCGATTTAAAACGTTTGAACCGTTTTGTCATCTACAAACGGGTTAAGATCTACAAACTTTCTTCTATATTGGAGGGCGTTACGGAATTGGAGGGCCTCTCTTCCATTGACTTGACGGAGGCATACTTACATGTGCCTATTGTGCCTCTTCATAGGCAATATTTGTGGTTTCAATTCGCTGGTAATCATTACCAGTACCGGGCGATGCCCTTTGGGTTGTCATCGGCACCCAGGGTTTTTCCTTAACCTGTTGGCGGCGCTGGCGGCAGTGTTAAGGGCGATTCCCGTGCGTGTCCAGTGTTACCTGGACGACATATTGGTCCAGTCATCATCTACCTCTCGGGCTTGAGAGGATATTAAGTCCATGCTCCGGGTCCTGCGACACCACGGTTTCTCCATTAATATGGAGAAGAGCCATCTCTCCCCCAGTACCAGATTGCTCCATTTGGGAGCTGTGATAGATTCACTGCAGGGCAGGGTGTATCTCTCCCCTGATCGACGGGCCAGTATCCAGGCTTTAGTGTCGACTATTCTGAGGGACCGGTCGGCGCAGATTTCCCTTTTGTCCACCCTGTTGGGGAAAATTGTGTCAACTTTCTCCATTGTGCCTTGGGCCCGGGGCCACTCCCGCAGCCTCCAATGGTTCCTCTTACCATTTCAGAAGTCCGGCAGAGGAACCTCCCCGGCCAGGGTGCACCTTCCTCCGGAGGTCTTGGCGTCCCTCACCTGGTGGGGATCCCCAGCTCTTCTCAACGGTGGACTAATTTGGGAACCGGAACGGCTAGTCCTGACTACGGATGCCAGTTTGACAGGTTGGGGCGCTCACATGGGGACTCACATGGTCCAAGGTCACTGGACCGAGCAGGAGCACAAGCATCCCATCAACTGGCTAGAACTCCGGGCGATTCATCTGGCCCTCCGGCACTTTCAGCCGCTGGTGGCGGGACACCATGTGTTGGTGATGACCGATAATGTGGCAGCCAAGGCGCACGTCAACCGCCAGGGGGGCACCAGGTCCCGAGCGCTAATGACCGAGGCTCACCAGCTGTCCCTCTGGGGGGAAGAACATCTACACTCCCTACGGGCGGACCACATTTCGGGTGCTGCCAATGTTCAGGCTGATTGGCTCAGCCGGTCATCGTTAGATCAAGCCAAATGGCGATTGCATCCAGATCTGTTCAGGGAGCTGACGGACAAATTCGGGATGCCGGTGATAGACCTCTTTGCGTCACCACTCAATGCCCAAATAGGGGTCTACTTCACTCGCTTTGCGACGCCGGGGGCTATGGGGACCAACGCCCTCCGAGTACCATGGCCCAAAGGCCTTCTCTACGCGTTCCCGCCACTACCTCTAATTCCGCCTCAGCCAGGGGTCTCTGATCCACCCGAACCCGCAGTGGTTCAAACTGACCGCCTGGCGCTTGAGCGGGTCGCTCTGAGGAAAGACAAGATTCCATCTGCAGTCATCACTACCATGCAAGCCTCCCGCCGGCCTTCAACGACCCGCATATATGATGCTACCTGGCGGGCATTCTGCAGATGGTGCGAGTCGGTGCCCGTGGTTCCATCTGAGGCGTCGATCGCTAACGTCCTCGTTTTCCTCCAATATGGACTGGACAATGGGCTTAGCCCAAATACGTTGCGTCGGCAGGTCGCGGCTCTGTCATCGGTCTTGTCTTGTCCGGGGGCCGCTTCACTGACTCTTCACTCGCATATTCGGTGTTTCTTGCGGGGCGTGTCCAACATCGCCCCACCGATCGTCCATCGCTACCCTACTTGGGACCTTCCTCTGGTGTTGCGGTCCTTGATGGGCTCGCCGTATGAACCACTTCGAGAGGCCTCCTTGCGTCACCTTTCTTGTAAGGTGGCGTTTTTGGTTGCCATTACGTCGGCTAGGAGGGTGTCCGAGTTAGCGGCCTTGTCGGTCAGATCCGATTTGTGCATTTTTTACTCGGACAAAGTGGTTCTAAGACTGGATCCGGCTTTCTTGCCGAAAGTGAATACGTGGTTCCATCGGGCGCAGGAGATTGTGCTCCTGAACTTTTGCCCGCGGCCCGTTCATCGGGCGGAGAAGCGTTGGCACACCCTTGATGTACGTCGGGCGTTGCGGATATATATTAAGCGGACGGCTGTTTTTCGCAAGTCAGAATCTCTATTCCTGTCATTCCAACCTGCATCATTGGGACGTAAGATATCGCCGTCGACGGTGGGTCGCTGGATCCGTTTCACGATTTCCAAGGCGTATGAATTGCAATCTCGTCAGCCACCGGCTGCTATCACGGCCCACTCTACGAGGAGCGCTTCTACGTCGGCTGCGTGGGCTACCCAGGCGTCGTTGGAGGAGGTTTACCAGGCGGCGACCTGGTCTTCACCTTCACCATTCGTCCGGCATTATAAGATTGATGTGTTCGCTTCGGCCGAGACAGCCTTTGGCAGGAGAGTGCTCCAGCAGGTCGTACGGGACTGAAGTCTCCAACATCTGGCGGACTAGGTGGCCCCCCCCGTTTGGACAGCCAGCTTTGGTATGTCCCATTCCTGGATGCTATATCCATTATGAGGGAGAAGGGGCGTTGGTCTTACCTGATACGCCTCTTCTCCGAAATATGGATATAGCATCCAGCCCCACCCGGTTGTAGTCCTTGGACTGTTGGTGGCGTTAGGCCAGAGGAATGTTCTTGTTTTTTCGGTGGCACAACAGAGTCTGTCGTCTTCGCTCCTTCGTTCCAAACTGCCAAGCATAGCAACAAGGGAGGCACTTAAACAACTTGACAGGCTCACTCAGTCCAATCACGGAGCAGACGGATTAACCCATTCCTGGATGCTATATCCATATTTCGGAGAAGAGGCGTATCAGGTAAGACCAACGCCCCTTTTCTCAATAGGGACATAACCAAGGAACTGTTGCATGTGGTCCTAAAGCATTTGAATAATTGGAAGATTTTTGCTAAACTACACATGACCCTGTTTCAAACTTCCAGTGGCTGCAGCATATGGGACCCTGCTCCACTTGGGCCTGCTCCCATGCCTCCTGAAAGCAGCCACCATTTTCAGTGCTCTGACAATTCCTCTGACAAATGGCGGCTCTTTCAGAGCTTTCTGCCAAGATCAGCTGGCCGTTGGGAGACTGCACATTCTCCTAGGCTTTGGGGAAGCCAGCTGCCTGCTTGCAAAAGCAGCAGCTTCAGGACCAGCTTCCCAAAGCCTTTCCCTTGCTTAACACCCACCCCCCCGGAAACCCACATTTATTAAAGAAAGAAAACAAAAAAATATGCTGGAACAGACCCTCCCCCATTAGAGGCTGAAATTAAACTCTCTGCCTCTGCCCTTTTAACCACTTAATTTGCTAAATTTACTTCATGTCTGGAAAGAGGGTGACAAAATCTGTAATTTGCTTACCTTGATGAGACACTGCCAGGTTGAATGAAGATAGAGGAAAGGAGGAAATCAAGCAAAGAAAATCTTTCTGCAGCTTGTTTGCCTTGAGGAGCTGAAGAAAAAGTTCAGCTCAAAAGGAAAGTGGAAGCACAAACCTGCACCAAACCACCATGGTAGAAGCTGGGTTCTAAAGGAAGTCAGAGAGGCAGCAAAAAGGCTGCCAGGCTGCTTTGGAAAGCAGCTCCCAGGGCCTCCCCCCACCCGTTAGGTAAACTGAACAACCGAACAACCCACAATGGTGGCATCAGGGAGAGCAGAGGCTGCCTCACTTAAGAGTTGTCACCAATTGTGACCTTAATGGGCAGGCAGTTGTAAGACGAGGACTACCTGTATCTACCTAGATACGGTCCCTTGAATATGGCCACACAAACTTATTTCTTTCATGGCTTGGGGTATTGAAAGTAGCCCAAGTCATCTTTGGAAATTTACTGCTGATCTGCTATTGCTTTTAGTTTCTCATATGATTAAGTACCGTCTTCATCTTTAGCCACAATTTTAAGGTAAGTTCAAGTGCTGTAATTCATACAAATTAGAGTTTATTAGAAGAGCTTAGGACAAATTTTAATCTGAGATTTGTGTATTTTAGGTAATGTAATACTTGGTTGCAGCGTAAGGGTTAGTGGTGATTTGCCTGGGTTTAATATATTCTCTCCCTTCCCTTCAATTCTTTTTCAGCTGCTGCAAGTCCATTACACATGTTAGCAACTCATGCATCTGCATCCGCCTCTCTTCCAACGAAACGTCAGAATGGAGATCAGTCTGAACAGCAAAACTTAAAACGGATCAAAACAGAGGATGGGGAGAACATAGTCATAGCTGTGAATGTTGAAACCCCACCTGTGGCAGTGAGTGAACAAAGCAACAAGAACTAGGAATGTGGAGGAATACGTCTTTTAAAAACAATGGTCCTTGGTGCCAAAATGAGACCTTTAAACATCTAAACTCTTGAACATGTTCTCTCATGGCGGGGAAAGGGGCCCTGTGACTTCATCTTTCAGCACTGAGAAACACAGGTGGCCTTAGAACTCCTTAATTTAAAAAAAAAAAAGTCTAAAAGATCCTAGTCCGGAGGCTGTGACCCCTCCCCCTTCCATTTCTCCTTGCTGTTCCGAAGAGACTCTTTATACATACATATACATTGAGAGGAAAAAGTTGGGGAAGATAGCAACTTTAAAAACCTATTTTAAAGATTGAATATTGGAATATATCCCAGCATGATAAGTTCTTCTTCGCGTGATTGGATTTCAAATGATTGTATATTCCTCAAAGGGAACAGAGGCAAGGAGCCATTTCCAACATCTTGGCAGCTAGCCTTTCATAATGACCTACCCAATGCAGTTGTTGGTAGATATGCAGTATTTTGTTGTTCACATGTGGAATTAGAAATTTTTGATGTGTACTTTCATTTTTTTTTTTTTCAAAATAATGGGGTCTTTGACATTTCAGATCACTCCATTTCTACTCCAGAAACTTTGGAATCACATACTACTTTTCATGTGAAATTTTATTTGGTAAAACCGAATGTAGGGTTTTTTAACCAATGGAATGATTTAATTTTGTCCTGTTAAAGTTCAGATAAAGCTAATTTGTTACATCTGCAAATTTTCATATTTTAGCAGTTGCCTGATAAACTTAATCAAATTTTATTACCTTGTGTAGTGATCAAATGCTTCTTTGGGCTTGCATGTTACTGAATAGAAATACAGTGTAAATGAACTGTTAACTGACGTAAAGAACTGCTATGAATTTGACCAGAGCTGCACTTATCTGTTTCTCTTTCTTGCTATCTTTTGCTGTTTGTTACTTTGTGTTGACTTTGTCCCTGGCAAATTTTTCCAGTCTAAAGTAAAAAGAGTCTCGCATAATATTGTGTATGTTTAAAATGACAGACTGTTCATTTAGAAAAAAAAAAATCTTTATCACATGTCCTTTTAAAAAGATAAAAATATCTTGTCAGAGATATATTGAATATTTTTAAGCTAAGCATCCACCAATAGAAATATAACTTAATGAGTTTAACTTTTGATGTCCTACAGAGACCTTCTGGGGTCTTCATTAAAGAGTGGCCACTGTAGTTTTCTAACAGTGGGTACTATAGTATAATGAAATAGTTTTCTTTTATATGTGTTTGACAGTTGGAATATTTTAAAGGTTTCTTCTCCAAGTTGTGAAAGAAGAATTCATGTTTTGTTACTGAACTAAACTAACAGCTGAGACTGTTCTTTTGTCCAATTCACATAGTTTGTCCCTTTCACATATTTAAGGTGAGTTAAAGGTGAAGACTGGGCTTTAACCTTTGATTTGTCTTCTGCTTTGTTTTCTTTTTGGGCTATAATTTATATGTTTTTATCATTTCAAGAAGAATCTGTATTTTGATGATGGACTGAAATGGCTTGGAATGGCTTACAATTTTAGTCAGTTTTTGGAAATGTTTTATCAGAAGACCAAATATGAGAAATCTGTACCAAGTATCATGTTATCCCACACGGTAGAGCTGCTGTTACACTGTCAATGAAGATAATACATATTAAACAGATTATGAAAAATTGATGTACACTAGCTGAATTTATAACAGCCACTATAGGCTGGGTGAAGCAAAACATTTTCTGTATCTGCAGCATTCTACTTTTTGTGCTGTGGTCATCTAATTCAGAAGTAATGATATTGCATTATTAATAAAACATTTGGTTATAAAATTACTATTTCATGAGTAATTAGGAAAAATTCAAGTTTTTGAATAAAAAATCTGGTAAAATGTTTAAGACAATCAAATGATTTAGTTTTGGAAGTTCTCTCATGTCACTGTAGTCTTGGTAGTTTATGAACTAGGTAGAGAAGTCAAAACAAAAGAATTTAATTTGAAGACATTGTTAAATCTATTGTTCTTATCTGTTGCTAACCTTTCTTTCTCTGCTTTCATGGCTATTTTAAACCTGAGCAAGATGTTCCAGAAATTGTTGCTTTTTCCTGTTATTGCATTCTTAGAAATATTTGAATGCTGAAGAGTAAATTATAGGGCAGATTTACTATCTCCTCTGATGTCATAGCTCTTCTGCTATGACAACAGATACTTTCCTCCCCTCCCCCCTTCCCCCAAGCTGTCCAAATCTCTTCCAGAAGTTTAGGAAAACCCATGTTTCAGATTTTGAGGGCACATTGGGAGACATGTGAAAATAACCTTCATTCAGGGCAGGAGTCAAGCAGTGGACATGAACACAATGCTATGATCTCCAAATTACTTTTGTGATGGATGTTTGAGATACTTGTCTTAGCTTTATTTAAAAATAATTCCATCTGCCTAGCAGACAGGAAAAAAAACAGCCATACTTAAAGTTGGGAACTTTTTCTACAAATATTGCTCTTTTTTCTTACCAAAATTTTAACACTCAGGTTTCTATAACCTAAGAGTTTGTATGAAAATAAACACTGGATAAATCTTAGTTTAACGTTATAACTGTTTCATTCATGTTGCATTGTAGGATAAGTACACATACAAAGCGAGAACTAAGATGTGCAATTATAGAATGTAGGGCTAGTAATATTGCTTATCATCCACTAATAATGAGGGGAATTATTGCTGGAGGTTTTTTCCAGAAAGCACAAGATTTAAAATTAGCTAGTGGTACAGTGAAAAAGTATACGTAATTCTTAAAATAATAAAGAATAGAAAATCAGAATATAGTATCAGTAAATATTTACACGGGTCTCTCTAATGATTTGGACATATCTTCTGGGTAATGGAGCAATTTGTAATTGCTTGTTTGTGAGTTGAGAAGCCAGTTTGGAACTGTTGCTGCCAAATATTTTTGTAAGACAACAGTTTGAGGGTTTTGTGGGGGTAATGGCCTTATTCAAGAATGGGAAAAGGGTAATTGGATCAAACATTTTAAGAATCATTGTATTAACAGCTGATTGTACTGAATTACTGAACTTGTTGCTTTGTATTGGTTTCCAGATAACCTAAACAACTTTAGGGCATTGTTAATTAAGTTCATTTTAAATGAGAGAGAGAACATTTTTAGTTGTCCTTCAGATATTAGGGCATGTGGGTGTAAGGCTACTGTTTCATAGATGAAGAAATCTGATCTTTTATTGGTAGTATATCATAGCAGTAGTTTATTCATTGGAGTAAATTCAGTGTCAGGAAACAGCAGGTGTAGCGTCAGCTATTAGATTTCTAGATGATGATTTCATAAAAGGCTAAGCAATGTCAGCGCTTGTACTTGGATGAGAAATCATTTTTTTAAAAAATCCCAAAATTATAGATTCCACTGAGGCATCCAAAAAGAAAAAAAAAATCCCATGGAAATTGATGGTAAACCACTTGTTTTTGTCAACAAAACTACATTAACCTGGGTCTGCAGTCACTAACAGTTGAGTGTAGCTTATCTTTTTAACAGCTGTAATTCATAAATACAGTTAAATTTCCTCTGATATGTATGAAAAAATAATGTAGGTCAATTGCATTTCTTAGCGCATATAACTAATAGCACGTGAAATTTAGAATATTTCAAATTGCAGCGTGCTGAATTTTATTACAAGAGCGAGTTTGGCATCAGGCTAGAAACTGCGAGAACATGAATCTTGATCCCACTTTTGGCAGGCAAACCCTCTCAGCCCTAGGAAAAAGACAGCAATGGCAATCACTTCTGAAAATATTGCCAAGAAAACTGCAAGGAATTGTATAGGCAGTCACCAGAAGTCAAGACTGATTCAAAGACACAAAGGAAAAAAATAGAATCTTACTAGAATTGCTGAATTTACTTTTTACCCTATGTACTTATAACATAGGGTAAACATTTTTCCCTTTAAGCAGCCAAGGAACTAGCAGTTGGGTTTGTACAGTATGTTAAGCTAAAGTCAAATAAAATTCCATTATTATGAATTACTACAATGCATGAATCCAATCTAACAATGCACTAATGTCCTTAGCAATAGGTGATATAATCACGTCACAATTATGTTTTTGATTCTGATAATCACGTCTTGGTGTTTATCTGATGATAGCAAATAGATTGTTATTTGTGTCCCTTATACTGTAGGTCCTAATACAACATGAATTGGATACTGCCCATAAATATACATGCTACTTAATGTAAATCATTTTTACAAAGCCAACTACATATAACCCAGTAAGTTGCATCTCACTCCTAGGATGATTCTATTGAGGGAAATAATGTGCAAGAGATTTAGGTCTTTATCTGTTATCATTCATTAAACAGATTTGTTTACAAATCTCTTGTTTCAGGCAGGTTGAATTGTCTGAATAAATCACAATTGGATGGTTTCACATATGCTAAAACACAAAACAAACCATACAATGGCTTAAGCCTTAATGCAATATGAACCCAATGGCTAGCATATTCAGATGATATGAAGTCATTTTACCTGGTGAACCTGACTACCACTACCTTGTCTCCTTTATCCAAATTATTTCCATTTAAGCTCAACTCAGAATATATACCGGTAATCAACATTGATCACAAATAGCAATAAGTTCAGCCAATATAATTTGTTCTAGAAAAGCCTAGTTTATACTTAGAGCTGGGAAATGTTACTCTGTGAATTATTATGAAACAGGCAGAATGGCTTGACTATGTTTGAACATTGTTGGTCTTAAAGCAGCCCAAAGTTGGTCTGGCTCTTAGGGATCTGAGGTCACACAAACAAGCATTCATGAATAACTTCTATGCTTTATATATTTGGCAAAATTTTTATTTAAATTGGATGTGTAAGTTTTAGCAAAAATGTAGAAATAAGTGGCAAATGTAATTTCAGAATTTAAATCATGTATTCTTAGTGTGATATCAAAACCTGGCAAACAGATTACACTACAGTTACATTGAATTATTTTAATATTTGATATGAATAAATGAATGTTTTCTTGGTTTAAATTTAGATAATTGAATAATGGCTCTGTCATCTGAATAGCAGTATTTAATGTTTAAAAGCCTCTCCCATCAATATGAATTCTGGAATGCAAACAATTCCAAATACAGTGAAAAGTAATAACTGTAGTGGTTTAGTCTTGGGCCTCTAAACAAAGAAGCAAGAGTGGCTGCAGGAAGAAACCATTGCAGGTTTCTTTGTATTCCAGTCCCTAGAAGGCAGGGGGTAAACTGGGGAGACCAAGATTGGGAAATGCTCATTCTCGGGTCCTGTGGAATAGCTCTGATCCTGCATAGGCCACCCCCCCTTTTTTTTAAAGAGCTGTGTAGCCAGCGGTGTCTTAGCATGTCATGAATACCCTATTTATAAATAGGGTTTATTTACAAACCAGTACTGATTGCAGTGTGAATGGAAATTAGTAACTTGAAGTTGAACTTCAGGCAGCTTTCAGTGCAGCACATTAACACTTGTTTACCTCAACAGTTTTTCCCTTTGAAATAGGAAAATCCAAGTTCATCAACACATTACTTTGATTGTAAACAGCATTTCTACTACATCCATTCAAAGTATGAGCAGACTATTATGGTACTTTCAAGATGAATTTTCAAATTCATAAAATAAAATCCCCATGTGTAAAAAGTGAGATTTGTATTTCTTGAATTCTGTCAATCTTGGAGGAAGGAAGAACTTCATATTTTTAATAATGAGAAAGTGGTTCTTCCTAAACATTTTGGGAGGTCTGAATCTTGGGTACTAAGTGGGAGCTGGATATGGATGATTGAAGCTCAGGCAATGTAACACGTTGTACAAAAATTAAGAATAAGAAAAGTAAAATTAGCATCAGCTTTGCTACCATTAACTGAATACAGTAAATTAGTCACTTTTAATTAAAGAATATTACAAAAGATGTGCAAAATAACTTTCATGATTAAGTAGACATTTAAAAGCAACATGCAAACCCACATTTGAGTATAGGTTTTAATTAAGTGAAAAGTTTGGATGCTTTTCAGCTGAATGCATTAAGCCTTCAATAAATTTTGAAGCATGTGTGCAAATGAAATTAATTGTAACTGCTGTAAGGTGGTAATTTAAAATTAAGTGGTCACATACATGTGTTCCAAGGGTTTTGAAAAATTAGGCATGTCCCTTTATCACCTTATAGTTCTAAAAAGGCATCAATTTAGTGTGTTCTGAATACATAAGTCTTGGAGGCTATAGAAGCAGAGCCTGGCATCTGCTGCCTATCACAGAACTTTATTATTACCCTTTCCTTTCCCAATGTAAGTACCAGAACACAAAGGACTAGATTTTAATAGTATGGAATGATTACATTCTAGATGGAGACAACACAGCCTTGTAAGTCCTCTTTGTTGACACTTCTTACCTGGCAGAATCACGGAGTTAACAGCACTTGATGTTGGTTGCTATAGAATATTTGGCACCTCTGATACATGACATGAATTCACAGCAATATGGAAACAGACTTGATTGTTCTATTTTTGAGTAATTGCAACTCAGAGCAACTTTGCTACAGTTTCTTTCTGGGAATTAGGAGGAAACTATCTGTAAAGGCAAAAGCTGCTGCTATAAATGACTGGGACGCCATTTCCAATTAACCTGCCTGCTGAATCTAATCTGAAGAGTCTTCAACTGATCAAAACTAGTAACTTTTCTTTCCAGCTTTATAATGTGGCAGGTACTCAGTTTCATGATACCTAACAGGGAGAACCCTCATATTGAAACTTGAAGAGGAAAAGAACAGCAGCTGCCAAAGTAACACTTAAAACCAACTGTGGAGAGCTAATATTACCAGTCCTTTGCCTTGTTCCAATTGTTGACCAGGTCAGTCCCATCTTGAAGAGTGCCATCAAATTAGCAAGTCAGAAGTTGTCTCTTCAACAGGAGAAGAATTGGGATGGGGATTCTGATAACTTGACCCACCAACCATACTTCCCAATAGTCCAGTCAAAGTTTGTCATCAGTCATTTCTAGAAACTGAGCGTAGACATCTCTGGAGCATTCCCCTTTTTGATTGAATAAAAATTTGTAGTAGCTGCCATCTGCACAGATTGCTAGGAAAAGAGAGAGACAGGCTTTTCAAGTCATTGAAAACAATTATAGAAATCACACATTTGCAATGTAAGGTGTAAAGAGGAAGATGTCAGCATCGAGCATCAAGTTAAATTCTCAGGATTATTTATACCGACCTCCATTTTATTGCATGGCTTGCTCCCTCCTTAACAGCTTCATAATTCATGTAACTTTTTATATTGGAATCTCAGACTTTACTCTGCAGTGAAGTCTGAGGACTTTAGTATATGTGTAATAAATATATATATAGTAAATATATAAATATTTAGCATTATTAAATTGGGACCCTTACCTAAGACAGAATTCGGCTCTGTTCCAAAGGCACAGATGCAGGGAGAGCCCGAGGGAACTTGAAACTTGGAAAAACTCCATTTGGAACTGAAATATTTGGGCAGGAAGCTGGCTGATGCTAAGCTAAGAGATTAAAAAAAAATCCATGAGTACCTACTGAAGTCAGGCACAGAAATAAAATAGATGCTAGCAGCTGCTGACAGTTGCAATCGTTTCAGTTATGTATTGGTTATATAAGCTTATTTAATTACCATCCCAACTTTTATGTATAAATAGCTAAAGTTGGCTGACAAAGAAAACCACATAAGAATACAGTTAACAATGTATCAAGGGTAGAGAACAGTAGTTGCTTTCAGCAAATAAATTAACTTAGTACCAAAATCTTGTCCACTTATGGCAGCCAGGATAATGTAGTGATCCAGATGCAAAGGGGAAAATATGATTGTCTTTTCTTGGGCTCACATGGGACAAAAAGTTGGTTTTTGTTTCTGGAGATGCTCATAGGTGCCCATATATGCACCTACATATGTTCTGAATCAGCATTTCCCTTCATAGCCGGATTGCTGCAGAGCCCTAGTGGACAACAGCATAACATGCAATAGTAAAAACTAAGATATTTCTCCGATTTTCGGAATGGGAGAGGGCTAGAAAGGAGGTTGATATTGTGAACACTTGTATGTATGTGTATGGCTTAAGATGCCGTAACTCGAACTTGCACTTGAATGAGAAACCATATTGCTAGTTAGTAATGTAGAAACTGCTGTAAATGTAGATGCACAGGTTTCCTACCACCACCCCTTATCAGCAATCTGGAGTTTCCGTTCAAGCCAGGTGTAAGATAAGCAAGTTCCATAAGCAAGAGAATGTACATTTCTGGCATCTCCAGAAACAATTATAGGAGTTGTGTTAACCTTAACTATGCAAATGTTATTGGAACAGCAAAATCAAACTCAAGGATAAGGCTAACATTGCATTCGCCCAACTATGAATTGAAGTCTTCAAGGGAATGTAATTGAATCAACTGACAAAAAAAAATAAAAAATGAAGCTTTGGGCAGCAAGGAGAATACATGATGACTCAAAGTAGAGATTCAATATGTCAATCCGAAAAGAACAGGACCACAAGAATATCAATAAGTACAGCAAAAATATTAAGGGGATGTTATTAAGAATGTTGGAGAAATCACAGAATTTACAGCTAAAAACATTCAAGAGTAATCACACAAATGCTCTAATAAAGGCAAATGAGTTGAAAAGAAGAAATATACTTCAACCATTTGTAAATGAAATTATTGATTAATAAATGCATTTTCAGAAAAAACTATGTATATATTCAGGAACAGTTTCCATCAAAAAAATGAGATGTGGAAGGGAATCACCTTCCCTTCTGGAAATGTTTTTAGTTTCTTGTTGTGAAGAGACAGTTTTCACATGCATAAAGATTTCCTTTCACTGTCATGGCAAATAATCTCTACCAAACTTTCTCGGTCATTTTTAACTAGACATAAATCCTGCTAGACCCAGCCCCAGCCCCCTTACCTTGATTGCTTATTTCTTTTGGGATCCTCTGCAGCAAAAATGTGTACTGTGGCGTGGTCACTTGACACACAGATAAGAGAAGCATCTTGGTTGAAGTTTATACTAATGGAGAGATCAGAAGCAACATATCTCTTTAACCCATGTTTGTCATGGAACAATTTGCTTTTTAAAGACATCCTACTTCTTACTTAACTGTTGATCTGTTGGAACTGGGCAGATAGGACAAATTTGAAGCAATAAATAATTTTAAACGTTAACAAATCGTAAATGGAAATGGCATGATATTTAAATAGTTTACATTCAATGTCACAGGAACCATCCTCTCCATGTGCAGTTAAAAATTCTCCGTCACGCCTACATTCTCTAATTCTCTAGCGATTACTCAGCAAAGCAAAACTTACCAGTATATATTGGCAGCCTGAGATCCTCTGCGCAACTCTTGAATTAAATGCCCAGATGACGTATCAAATATTCTTATAAGGGTCCCCTTGAAAAGGAATAACAATTTTTGAAGTTGTGGAAAGCAATACTAAACCAATAGATTCTTCAGTCTTTTTAACTCTTACATACACTTCCTGATAGCCATATATTGCCTCTGCACCCAAAAAATACATCTTGCCTGCATTTCCTTTTACTGACAGTTTGACCTTCAGTGAAATGGATGTTGGAACAGAAGACTGAATTCACAAACAAATCAGAGCTCAGGTCCCATTTCCAAGGAATATTTAGGGTGATGGGTGATTTTTGCTTTTGCCTTTAAGGAAAACTGATGCTGTGTTACTGATCAGAAACTCTCAGAACAGACATCCATGAACAGGCAAGACCTCTCTCTTTGTTAACATCTGTGAGGGACACCCTCAATTTGGTCCCAACATTCTCCAAGTCCACCTATCACCACAAAATTTAGTGACCAGCTGATCTAGTCAAACTGATCAAAACAGACTGATGTTTAACTTCATTTGCCTTTTACATTTATAATGCATTTCCTCTGAAGGTTTCACTATTATATCCAGAGCCCTGATGGCACATTGGTTAAGTTCAGTAATGCAGGCAAAATCTGCCCACAGCTTGGAGTTTGATCTTGAACAGGGCTCAAGGCTGACTCAGCCTTCTGTCCTTCTGTAAAATGAGAAGCCAAATTGTTGGGGGCAATATGCAAATAATGCTCTACATTGTAAACTGCCCAGAGAGTGCTGTAAAGTGACATGGAGCGGTATATAAATCTGCATGTGACTTCTATATACAGGGCTCATCTCCATTTTATTTTCATAACAACTCTGCAAGGGGGTCTGGGCTGACAAATAGTGACCTAAAGTCATTTAATTAACTTAACGCTCAATTGGGAAATTAAATTTTGGTGCTCTTAGTTACAGTCCAGTTCAATATCCTTAAAACTCATTTCCAGTTTACCTGTAAACAGGCAGCTGTTGGTTAACAACCACCTGTTCAGCAGCTATTCAAAGATACTACGGCACTGATCAAGTAGTGGTTACGACTGGTGTTCAAAGTTTCAACCATACCAGCACCCCTGCAGTCACATCAGTGGTGGGTTGCTACCGGTTCGCCCTGGATCGGGCAAACCGGTAGCGGAGGCAGCTGGAGGCTCGGACCCACCCGGACGTCATCAAAAACACTCTGCGCATGCGCAGAAGGTTCTGCGCATGCGCAGAAGCGTTCCTCGTGCGCCCGCGCACTCCCGTTCCCGAACCGGTAGCAAAGTTAAGTGAAACCCAAGGTAAGAGCCGAGGTGGCGCAGTGGTTAGAGTGCAGTACTGCAGGCTACTTCAGCTGACTGCTAGCTTCAGTTCGGCAGTTCAAATCTCACCGGCTCAAGGTTGACTCAGCCTTCCATCCTTCCGAGGTGGGTAAAATGAGGACCCAGATTGTTGGGGGCAATATGCTGACTCTGTGAACCGCTTAGAGAGGGCTGTAAAGCACTGTAAAGCGGTATATAAGTCTAAGTGCTATTGCTATTGCTAAACCCACCACTGAGTCACATGATCGTAATCTGGACACTTGGTAACCAGATTGCACTTATGACAGTTGCAACGTCCCGTGGTCACAATTTGCAATCTTTCTTATTGACTTTCCACAAGCAAAGTCAAGGGAAAGTTACAAGTTCCTTGGGTAAGTCTCACCTACCCATGCACCTCCCCCAACTCTTTTATGCTTGTGCTGCTCCTAGCTGGCCACCCACACACCCTCCCAAGCCTTGTTGTGCTTCCACTGCGTCTCCCTGATCACTTGTGCACCTGTTCCTACTCTGCAGCAGCCACTCCGAGTCCTGCTGCACTGTTCATGCCTCCCCCATCATTCCTACTCCCCCACTCAGCAGCAGCCATCTCAAGCCCCAGGGCACGCATGCCACAGCTCCTCTCCCTGGCAGCAGCCACCCTAAACACCACAGTGCTTGTGCCATATCTCCCTCACCACTCAGAGCCCCACCACCTGGCAGCAACCACTTATCTGCCTGCTTGCAGACCCCCTGGGACTTGCAAGTTCTTGCCAGCTTCCCCACTGACTTTGGTTGTTGGAAGCTGTGAACAGGTGCTTGCCTAACGAATGACAATCCTCACTTAACAAAGGAGTGTGCAGGAATTGCTACATGAATGACATAGATGAAATTGGCTTTAAAAGTAAAGATTTTCCTAAATTGAAGTTTTAAATTGATATAGCTTTACACTTGCATAAGATAAATAATACATGTTATTAACAAAAAAGACCAAATTGTAGGTTGATAATGATGGAATCACTTAGATGACTAACATACACAAAGAATATAAAGAAGCCACTCCAGATCAATTACAATTTAATTTAGACCTAACAATGGCTACTAACTGGGAGTATGGCACTCTTTGTCAATTTATCATAATCCAGAGATCTTAGAAATCAATTTCCCATTTCTCCAACACTAAAAATATAAACTGCTGAAGCCTTGATGACAGCCTGGAATCTAAGGTGGCCCCACTGATTATTCTGACTGGTGGGATCCAGGAGAAGGGACTTCTCTGTTATTGCACCTGCCCTGTGGAACATCTTGCTTTTCAACCCTCAGCCCCAACCCTCCTGACCTTCCAGAAGAGCCTAAAGACCTGGCTCTGCCAGTTGGGTTGGGGCCCCAATGGGGAAGTATCACAGTGGAGGTGGTTAAGAACGGATCTCACCTCCCCCCACCACCATCCTGCTCCTGGCCCTCCCCATCTTTTAATTGGGCCATGGTGTTCTGGATTTTATATTAACTTACAGTAGTTGTATTTTTAGTTTATATATTTATATTTTATTATTGTAAGCCACCCAGAGTCACCTTGAGGTAAGATGGGCAGCCTATGTATGTTATAAACAAACAAACAAACAAACAAACAAATAAATCTAAGAATGACATGCAGGCTCTTATCAAGACACTATTCAAAATTTATATAAACACATTCAAGATTGTTGTGTGGCTTCCTAGTTAACTATATAACAAAACATTTTGCTTACTTTTTCTGATGCTGTAGCGATTCTTGTTCCCTGCAAATTTAGGGCTATACAACTCAAGATTCCTTCATGAGCAGGTATATCTACTGGAGGTTTTTCAGTGTTTGCTAGATCTACTATTTGCACATGTCCAGTATGTGTTCCAGGGAATGCAAGTAAGGAATTATTACTATTTGGACACAGGACACAAAGACCTAAAATAAATAATTGCAAATATTAAAGAACGGCTATTTTTACTACAGTATCTCTCAGACCATCCCATCTAAAGACGTTTTCATGTCCTCAGACTAATGAGCCATTTCAGAGTAAGCTACGCTTTAGGTTTACTGTGAGGTCCTTGGTCCTCTCTGAGCTTGATGCTTTCCTTGCAGATGTTTCATTACCAAACTTGGTAATATCCTCAATGCACTTGCTACTTCATTTGGTAATGAAATGGCTGCAAGAAAACCATCAAGCTGAGGGAGCAACAAGGACCCGTTCCTCAGATAGATAAAACTCCACGCAAACGGGGAAATCATGCAGATTACGTTTATTATCTGGCATCCTCATATCATAGACTTACAGTTAAGATGAGATTCATCAGAATATATATTCATAATCTGTCCCATTACACGTAGGTGAAAAGAGATTCATTTCCCCCATCTTCCGGCTGCTGCATGGTCCTTTGTTAGACTTAAAATGACCGCTGGTCTGCATGGCACAATTACCCAGCAACAGAGGTATAGCTCGATGGCCAATAAGAACACACAGATGTGGTCACATGTCATGGACTACATTACCCAGAATGCAATCTCTGACTACATTCCCCATAATGCAATCTCTTAAAGAGACAGCTCTTAATCCAAGCTAAAATATCCCTTAGACAGCACAACCCCACAGTTCAACCCTGAACTACAAATACATGTATGTCTTCTATTGTAGTTTAGATTTAAGATTAGGAAAAAGATACTTCTGCATGTATAATATATATTAACACTATATAGCCATTATGAAACTTTAATATCTGTATAATTGTGGTGGAATGTAGTCTGGATTTCCAGGAGGGAAGGGTTGCATTCCAGAGGGCAAAGAGGTAGTGAAGCATGGAAAGTTTGGTTGGGAGAAAGAGAGTCAAGGAGAGTCCTCCCTTGATGATTCCCAGAGTGTATCTATAGCGATGCAAACAGTTGCTTTAGTTTGGCAAGATTTCTCTCTATAGATGAGGAGCAATAAAGGAAGCTGCTCAAAAGTAATTCCATGTGTCTTTGTTGGTTCTTGGGTCCTGGCAGTAATAAAACCTCAGAATTACATTTAATGCCATATGATAGTGGAACCTTCCCAAAAGATTCTTTTCAAACCCCAAGATAAAGACAAATGGCTGCTAAGCCCTACCACCCCACGCAATGGGGATGACATACCTTACTGAGCTCAGTAACAGAGCATTTGCTTTCCAATTAAAAAATGCCAAGTTGTCTTAGGAACAGTGACTATATGCCAAATATGCAACATCAATTGACCCCCACAAGCATAATGCCAACAAAACACGAACCAATATGTCTTCTCTGTAATGGAGACCACGTACCTTTAGGGTTGTAGCAAGTTTCAAAGACATGTAATTGGTGAGGATTGTGTGTGAATGTGAAAACTTTAATCATAGAGTCCAAAACTACGACAATTCTGGAAGAGAAAAAGCACTGACATAGATACAGTACTCAGATTGCACTAGAAAGCATTATGCCAACCCTAGACCATTTTTCCTCCTTTTGCTTTAAGCTATTACAGCAAAGCTTCCAAAATTATTTAAAAGTGTATTAGAAGTAATCATAAAGCAGGAGCTCGTGCATCTTTCTGCCAGAGAGGTTCTGTAAGGTTGAGAATGATTTGTGTTTGCTGAAGCATATCAGTACAGTATCCCTTCCTTTGTTCCATCATATTCAAAACAGTTCAGTGTGTTAATAAATAATGAACACTCACAGCCTTTTCCTTCCTTAAAAATATCTAACTAATGGAACAAAACAAACATAAATAAAAGGAAGCTTCTGTTCTACAAACTGAGCACTTACCTGTCCCTTCGCAGCTTAACAGCTTTGACTTCTGTGGAAAATTCTATTTCAATAACTGTCTTCTTTTTCAAGTCATCCCAGATCATCACTGCAGAGAAGGAAGTATCTTGTTAATTTTAAAACAAGCACCTTCAACACCGACAGACTAGCTCCAGTAGGAAGTTATATCCCAGACTAGCCGAATACCCGTGCTCCACTACGAAACTATGTGATCGGGCTTGATAAATCGACACAGCTTGAAAATTAATGAGTAGTTACGATCGGCCTCTCCTCAGACTTGCCCCACAGAAGCGTCTCCTCTCCCCTTCTCTTCCTCAGGCTTGCCCCACAGAGGC
>QLTV01002931.1:2604312-2659658 GCA_003457575.1 Thermophis baileyi | reverse complement strand
TATAAATAGCAGATAATAATGTATCCTTCCAGAAAGCCACATCAGTTTTAACAGCATCTGTACAAGTATAGTCTGAAATGTAACAGTGTCCTGTTTTAGTATTAAGATAAGGCAGCTGAGTTAGACCCTGACTTAGTCATGTTTGGAGTAGATCTATTTAAATAATTGGGAGGAGTTAGTGTGACTACATTTAAGAAAACTTTCTGGCATTAATATACTGCCATAATGTACATTTCTCCAATTCTTTGCTATTTCTATGGATCAGGCACACATGCACAGAAATACACAGCAAACAGTGTATATCATCTGTACTGTTTGCTGTTTGCTGGGAGGCAAATTGCTGGGAGGCAGAGGCAGATTTTTTTTTCTTCTTGTTTTCCTCCCCCAAAGCTAGGTGCGTCTTATACTCTGGAGCGTCTTATACTCCGAAAAATACAGTAACTTTGGTTAGGATGAGAGCTATCTAGTGAGTTTTTACATAACTCATGTGATCTTATACTCCAAGTGCAATTGTTTCTTATATAGTTTCCACAACACAGAATATAATCCAAACAAAGTATTTACCAGAGCTGCAACTTTATTCGCCGGCCATCCAGAAGTATTGTTGTTGTTTTGTAATCAATACCTGAAGAGAAAGAGTGAAGTATTATGTTGAAATAGTGCAAATGTTGCACAAAATCTTTTAATATATTATATAATAATATCAGATTTTTAAATTAAAAAATCCAGTTCTATGCTATAGATGAGTCCCCCAGGTTTTCAAGCTCTATCAAAACATTGCAAAGTCAAAAGATAAGATACCTTTATTGTCACTTTTTCTGTGAATACACTGGCACACATTAAAAATCAAATTCTGATGCACGCTCTCAAAAGTGTGTATGTGTATATGTGTGTGTGTGTGTGTGTGTGTGTGTGTGTGTGTGTGTGTGTGTGTGTGTGTGTGTGTGTGTGTGTGTGTGTGTGTGTGTGTATACGTGTGTGTGTACACACCCATACATATATGCTACACACACACACACACACACACACACACACACACGATGACAAAAAAGCTATATCCCAGGGTTGGGTTTTTTTTACATATTTTATATTATCTTTTCACCACATTAAGGCAATGGCAATATCAAACTATTTTCTACATTATATATTCTGGCGATTTATGTAATCATCTTCAGTCCCCCATCTCCTAATTCCAAACTTCTGTGTGGTAAATCCTATGTCTTGGTCATTCTCTTTTTTTTTTCTTTCTCTGTTTTGAAATGTCTCCAAGCAAGTAAACAAATCTCTATTAGAGGAAAGAAAAAGACTCCAGGACCTTTGGAAATACAATATAGTATCAGATTAAAGAGTTTGCTCTCTTACATTTAAACTTGCTGTACATAAGATGCATTTAATTATAGCTCTTAATATGTATTAATGGTACCAAGGGAAGGGACTAATTTCTATAAATACATTTATATTACAATAATACACTGTAAAGAGGTGCCACTAAGACACTAAGGGCTGCGCTAGGATTTGATGAAAGCTGATGCTGCCTGTCTCCTGGACACATATTTCAATATTCCATGTTTTCGTTTTGCTTATGCTGTAGTAGAATGGGGGTGAACTAACAGCTTTGCAACATTCCCCCCCCCAATACCACGTTAAGGCATCAGGCTGTAAGTTCTAGTCCCACCTTGAGCGTGAAGCCAGCTGTGTGAGTTTGGGCCAGTCACATTCTCTCAGCCCTAGGCAGGAGGCAATGCCAAATCACTTCTAAAAATAAACCTTGCCAAGAAAACTGCAAAGAATTGTCCAGGCAGTCTCCGAGAATGGGACACAACTGAATGGAAGAAAAAAAATTAGTCAGTGTAAACTCTCCTGGGTTAATATTTCAGATTGTATTTAAGAGGTAGTATAGCACTAAAATCCTCTCCCTTAGCTTATAGCCTCATCTTTCTTGAACCTGAACAAATATTTATGTTTGCAGAAAGTGCTGGGTGCTCTGAGTCATAAGAGTCCTTTGCAAATCAGGAATTCTAAGACTTCTGTCCACAGAGTTGTTTTTAGTGTCCTAACACCCATATAGACACATTCTGTGGGTCAGACTCAGACCTACTCTTTGAAAGGGACATTTTCTCTGGGGATAAAGGAGATCAGTAAACACAACTTGAAACAACAGAGTATTACTAAGACACCTTAAAAATACTACATAGTTTGGCATCACCTAAAGTCCTTGAGGTATAAATAGAACCCACTGACAAGCAAAGTCAATGGGGAAGCCAGATTCACTTAACAGCCGGGTTACTAACTTATCAACTGTACTGATTCACTTAACAACTGTGGCAAGAAAGGTCATAAAATGGGACAAAACTCACTTAACAAATGTCTCACCTAACAGAAATTTTGAGCCCAATTGTGGTCGTAAGCCAAGGACTACCAGTATTCATTTCTGATGAGCCTCCATCAGGGAGCCCGCCATCTTGGTGCCACCGTCACTTGCCGGGGTGAAATGCTCCCGGCTCCGCCGTGCCTGCGGGTCGCCGGACAGCCCGTAGCTACAGAAGCGGGAGACTTCGCCCACCCACCCGGATGCCGCCATTTGGGTCCTTTTACCCTCTGCGCCTGCGCAAAGTGTTCTGCGCATGCGCAGAGGGTAAAAGAACCCAAATAGCGGCAGGTGGGCGAAGTCTCCCGCTTCCGTTGCTACCAGCTGTCCGGCGACACACAGGCACGCCCAAACTGGGAGCATTTCACCACTGCTGACGGTGGCACCAAGATGGCGGGCTAGCGCGCGCGGCAACCCCTGTGAAAGAGTCGTTCGACCCCCAAAGGGGTCGCGACCCACAGGTTGAGAACCGCTGCTCTAGACAAATAAGGTATTAGCCATGGTTACATTAACATATGAACTGCTCACATTCAGAATTCTGCACACTCACCAGTTATACCACGTCTGAGACAATTTGCATCTGTAATTGTTTGTAATAACAAATGAGGAGCCAGTAGATGTTTGAGTCATGCTGTAACTAGCAGAATATTTTTTTTCCATTTAAAATAGCATGCCCATACCTGTGCCTTGTGGCCAGAAATACATTTTTAAATTGAGAAATAGCTCATCAGTTATGAATTTCATACAATATTTAGTCATTATCACCCTTTATAAGTGGCTGGTAATCTCTCATGGAATTCTGTGCAAAATCTTTCATGAAAATCATAGTAGCTGTGATCACAGGCAAAGCAACTGCTTTCTATAATCCAGAATTGTTGTCTTTACATAATGTGATAAATTCTACTGTATTTTGTTTTTAAATACCAAGCCTACCATTAAGTAGCCCATAGGACAGCATGTAAGCACCTGTTGTTGAACAGGATGCATTATTAAGCTATTACTAAGTAAGACACTCCAACCAAGAACAACAGAATTGCAATCTAAATTAGTTGATTTGTGGAGCATGCTTTAAACAGGTTTTTTTTTTGTTCAAGTAAAAATTACTGGGATCACATACAGTTCCCTTTTAAATGTCATCTCTTTCTCTGTTGTAGCAACACTGATATAGTACTGTACCACCCACCATGATTCTGAAAAGATAACATGACAAAAAAAGTCACTGTGCACAATTAACTATTAAAACATAGTTGTATTAGAAGTATGGTTAGCCAACATAATCACTAATTTTATAAAAGAACTACTGCATGAAGAATGACCATACTTGTATGTATTAATGAAGATGCAGATGGGCTACATTTTGTGCTACAGGATGCATTTAATTTTCTTTGCCAGGCTGTAGTAAGCTTGATGGTGATGTCTCTTTAATTGACAAGGTCTATTTTTCACTTTTTTAGAAAACATATTCAGCTGATATACAAATATGACAAGAGACCAACTATTTTACATTGCCAAAAATGGCTATTTTGATACTAAATATTGATTATGCACACTATGGAATTTTATAAATGGCTCTGTGTGCATATTTGCAACCTACAGACCACAAATTGCCTACCTCTGATGTAGGGTAAAAGACACCTTTTAAGACTGCAGTCCATTGGCCATTTACCCTGATTCAGTTAACAGCAGGGGTGTCAAACTCGCGGCCCGTGGGCCAGATGCGTCACGCGCTGGCCATGCCCACCCCCGTTTTAGCGAAGGGGAAAAAGTCGTGATACGTCACGTGATGACAACATGACGACGCGAGTTTGACATCCCTGGTTATCAGCATTAGGGCTTCCTTTCAAGTCATTCTTCTTAAGATGATATTGCAATGTTTCTAAATTTCAAAGTACTGAAAAATACCAGGGTCTGCAATGGAATGAGAGCATTGTTAAAATCCTACTCGGTTGTAAAATTACTGCAAATATAGATTTGCCCATTCTCATTGACAGAATATTGGGGCTTGGCTATAAATAATTGCCCCAAGGACATCTTACAGATGGCATTACTGTGTGTTCTGTTACACAAGCTCTTAGGTTCAATTACACATATTGTGTGACAGGAAAAGCTAGTGTTTTGCAGAGAAAAATGGTGATTCAGAGAGCTCATTGGCAAGCATACTGCATCTGTTAGTATCTCCTTAAATGCATATATTCGTGGTTTCATGTGGCTGCAGCTAGGAGAATGCATAAATAACAGAATAACTAATAGTAATATATGGAAATATAATTGTATCAGGTACTTGTTTGCCATTTTGTTTGTCCATCTGAACATTGAGGGACAGCTTACTGGTGGACTCTTTTACAAGAGGTTTGCAAGGTATGATCCAGGAGGCAGATCTTCTCTATACTAACCTCTGGATGTATATTTGGCCCTGACTATTTCTGTGCTTTGCAAAGGTTTAAAACCATCAAAATCAAGTATGCCTTTGATTTAAGGAGGATAATCATCATCATTAATTTGACTGCTATGGTACTGTATTGTTCTGTTTTTGTTTATAACAATATATATTGTTGATTTTTGTGCTTTGGTATCTACTATCCAGTTAGAATTGACAATGAAATCTTTGCGTTAAATAGAAAAATAGAAGTGTGCAACTTTTCTGAACTGAACCTGGTTTTTGAATGCCATGCTGAGAGTTGTGTTCTATAGAGTAATAAGCTGGGAGAGAATAATTTTCTTTCATTTTATTTACATTGAATTAAAATGAAATAGAATTAGTACGATAGGTTTCCACAATATATTTAACAATTGCCCTTTTACGCCATATTTAAAATGGTAAACTTGGTAAACTTTGGGGAGAAATGTATGCTTTTGGATTGCAATGCCGAGAACCTCATTTGGTTTATTTATTAAATGTATATGCTGCCCATACAAAAACACAAGCATTCAAGCATTAAATAAGTAAAAACAGGCTGCTTACTGAAGTACTAATAAGGAAGCTAAAGTTCAGCTATTATGGATACGAGATTATGAAGCCTAGAAAAATAAAAAAACAATCTTAAATCATCAGAAGACAAAGCGATTCATTACTGTCATTGAAGAGATAAGTATAAGTTTAGAAAAACTCGGGGAAGTAGTTACTGAGGGATAATTCTGGCAAAATGATGTCCTTCAGGTTATAAAGAATTGGAAGTGACTGAATACACAATTATTGGAAGGTTCTACAGGCTGCACACAAGTCTTTTGGAGCCCTCTGTAGCTACAAATGCCTGAATCTGTAGTGCAATGCTATGGATGCCCAATTAAATGAAGGGAGATATTAATTTACAAAAATAAGTCCTAATTATTTATTTTCTCTAATTTCTGAAATAACATAATATGAAATATATTGATGTTTAATAAGACAGCTAAATATCACTATGTGAGTAACCTGGATTCCCTCTGAATGATTTTGGGTCAATCAGTCATTATCTCTCAGCTAACACCATTCTTCTTATAGAGCAGCTGTGAGTCTAAAAAGATTATTTGCCATATATTTCCTCACCCCCTAATGTGGATATTATTCTGATACGAAAATGTATCTCAAATTGCTTTATGACACCCTCAAGTCCAAGCTGGGAAAATGGTAATAGGACATTCTGTATATGCCCTTTTGAAATAATAGTTAGGTACATTCATGTGACCTATGCAGATTTTTTTAGCTGAGTTCCTATATCTTTTTATCTCCAAAAAACAAAACAAAAAACAAAAAACCCCACCCCTACAGTAACACTTAAAATTAGATTTTGAAAAATATTCTGGAAATTTTGCATGTTATAAAATTCTGTAGGCATATTATATCTTGGTCCTAAATAAACATGACATAGTTCTGCTTGCTTAGTTCATTTTTGTTCAAAATTAAATTGAAAGGCAATTCCCCTCCCCCCCACTAAATTATCATCAGATGTCCTTGTTTCTACTTCTAAAATTGAAAGAAATCTTCTTTACAATTTCTTGCCAATAGTATTATTTGCTTTGTGATGCTGTTAGATCTGTTTAGTTGTTTCTTCAGTTCTTCTATGATTTTAACATGCTGCTTTTTTTTTTTAGTTCAGCCATTTATTTAGCCCTTATTGCTTTATGGAATATATATTTTAGTTCTGTTTGAAAGATAGCATGTGGGATCAAAATTCAAACTCTAAATAAAATTCTGTGAAGTATTTTTGAGTAGACATGTATAGAACTGCCCAACCGGTGTAATTATAAAATATCTGTGTGATTTCACTACATATAAAGGGAGGAATACGCTTATTATGAAAAAATGAATTTGTCAACTCTGCCATATTACTTAGAAGTTAAACCTGAAAAACCTGGTAAAGCAGTCTAACATTTGATGACAGTGCACTGCAGCTACAAATCATGATAACGGTCAGAGATTATTACACATCTTACATAAGTTTAAAAGCAAGTCATGGTTAAGAAAGCAATCAAGTAGCTAGATGGCAAGTACTTTTTCCATATTAAACATTGCAAAGCCTTGGTTTAAATGGTGCCTGATTATTTCATCCCTCCCACTCTTCTTACCAAGGGCCATTGTAATGCAAACCCAACTTTATTTTGCCATTCATGGTATAATTATGCAACTTCCCTCCAGTGCCTAAGGTACAATATGGTGTGCCACAAGCAGAGAAGATTTTGCTGCTATTTCTCATCTGTCTTAAATTTTTATTATATACATTCATTAGTTACGAAAGATGCAAGTTTGTAAAAAAAAAATTAAAGTACCATAAATCAAACATTATTTGATTTTAATTAGTTTAATCCAGTGTGCCCAAATAAAAAATATATAACAATTTCATCCTGTGATACATTTCTGATCCCTTGCCAAGCTGTTCAGCGATTATGGGACTGAAGTTCAAAACCTCCAAATTACACGTTGCCCATCTTTGGTGTATACATTTGCTGTCCTCATGTAACAAAAGGGAAGTACAATTCTTGAAGTGCCATCTTTTCTAAGCATCTCTATTCACCTTTACCATTGTTCCATATGCTCAAGGCCTCTGTCACATAGTAGGGAGTGGTAAATTACATAAAATAATACCTTTCCCTTAAACAGAAAACATTAAATATTCAATTTACTTGTTAATAATACAGAAAGCATTTAACCTCCAAGTTCAAAGTAAATGAAAAGTTTCCCTTTCAAAGAAAATTAAAGTAACAGCCAAATTAAGGTTTGCTTGCGCTCTCTTTTTTCTTGGAATGTAAGAACACAAGAACATAGAAGATGGAAATGCTGGTCTAGTTCTACTGTGGCTAAGGGTACTTAAAGGAAGCCCAGAGGCAGGATGTTCTAATAAACACATTCCTCATAACTGGTATTATAAAGCAGACTGTTCAGCTACTGAAAATGAACTATGGCTATTATAATTCAGAAACACGGGTGGCCTTATCTTCCAAAATTTATCTGGTCATGTTTTAAAATCTTCCAGGCTGGTAGCCAACGTTCCCTCTAAGCTGCGCGGCCGCACACGTCACAGGGAATTGCCGCGCGGCAGTTTCCAACTGCCGCGCAGCGATTTTCAATGTCAGAGGGAACATTGCTGGTAGCTATCACTATACCGTCTTAAGAACTGATAACAGTTTGCAGAATCCTATGTGGAGTATTGGATTAGTATTTTATTTTTCCATGTTATGCCTTAGATAACATAACCAGGAATATCAGATACACTGTCAACCAAAGTCCTCAACAATGCCATATAAAGTCCTTTTTAGCACCAATGTATTTATGTGGGCAACAGATCAATCTAAGTCCATAAAAGCTATTCACTGACAGAAAGGCAGACTAATTAAAGAAACAAATAGCTAAATGAATAAAGAGGAAGCTGGATTTATATTATTAAAAGATAAGAATATATTGTGGGAAATTGGTCAGAAAAGAAAGTATCACCCTGTTTTCATCCTTTTAAGTCCAGGTATATATAGCATAATATCTTTCAGCTGCATTGAAAAGGTACAATCCTGTTAAAATTGAAGTCAGCAAACTACCTCCGGCTAGTTTTGATGGGTGCAACCAGTGGCAATAATCAACTCAGCTGAATAGAACCTGGAAGTGCAATCAAATTTATTTTTATTCTGAATCAAGATCTTTAAATGTTCTGGTTTTCTGCATCTGACGTATTTGTACCTCTCACTCTTTAACAGGTTAAATGAAGGGACTAAAAATAAACGTTCCAGTGCTAATGCCAAAAATATTCATCCAATTGATATCCGTGTTTCAGAAACACTTGATAGAATTCTTACAGTCTTGTACTATACTTATCCTTACACTTGCTTTAAAAGCATTCTGGTTCTTATCCTTCTTGGTTAATTGTACAGAACAAAAATATTGAACTACTCTGTCAGCTGAAGAAAAAATATGCTTGTGGTAAATTCTTTACTCTGAGTAAAACAAATCAGATAGCTTTAAGATCTGTATTATACAAAATTCACATAAAGTTTTAATGTGCTTTGGCGAACTAACCATACTGATTTGTTCGCAGACAGTACTAACATACTGCATGGAATTCCTGAGCCATTGGGGCTCTGCTACCAAAATTTAACAGCAAATAACCAGACACTGGTAATACAATGTCTCTACAATTTTCAGTGGAAATAAAAACAGTAGACTTATTATACCTTAAATGGCTAATTCATAAACTTAAAAAAAGCAATCTAAAAAAGTGTTCTACATAGATGCATGATAACATTATTTCACTATGCCCACTCAACATCGAACATAAGAAAAAAAATTTCCCCAGCTGCAGAATGGTTGGCTGTCCCTGCCATTATAAACATACTGTACAAATTATGTCTGGTTTCAAATATCACAGTAAAGCTTAGTGAATAAGCCAAAACCACATTATTGAATGGAGAAGTATTCAAGTTTTTGTAATATCTTTGAAATTAATCCTTGCTTAATAAAAGCAACTTTCTAAAATTATTCTTTGGCAGGGGTTTGCTGTTAGGGAACCAGAATAGATAAATAATTCATTTATTCAGGACTGAATGTAGAGCAAGATGCTGCATCTCCCCTCTCCTTACTACTTAGTGTACATGTAAAATTTATTTATTTTAGGGACACAAGCATTATAATGTTTCTAACAATTAATCAGAAATACATAAGCAAAGAATTCCTAATAATATAGCTATATTTTACTTAGAGAAAACAGTATATACATTTCAAATAAAATGACTGGGTATAATAATGATGTTGGGAGAGATTTTGCCCCTGGGCAAAACATTCTGAACTTGATCAGGAGGGCTTTAAATTGAATTCCAGGGGGGCTGGAAATAAAATCCCTGAACTAAGAGCTTCGCATATAGACTTTCACATTGTAGAAGGATTAGGGAATGTGGCTGTAAAGTTGTCTGTTAAGCCTCTTAGAGAAAAGCAGAAAGAATATTGGCTTCATTGGCTTTATTGTCTAAGCACTAATAATAAATGCAGGGGGGAATAAACTTGATTTACTGGCAAAGGAAACTATAATATGTACTTAGAGTAACATAGGCAAACTCTATAAAGCATGAATCTTATAGGAAATTCCTAATTTGTCTTGCTGACATTTTCTTTTATCAGTTGGGAAGACTTATTTGCAGCTAGCCATGGCACAAAGATGCCCTGTGATGTCTTTTTCTGCTCTGACCTAAACGATACTGCTGTCACCTCAGCCCATGAATGAGACAGGCATAAGTTATCCTGAGCTGTACAGGGGTTAAAAAGCAATGTTTGCCTCTGGAATTGACAGCATCCCGTAACAGCCACAAGCTGTGTGATACCTGTTAAGCTTCTCTACTCATTACACTCAGGGCTAAGTCACATGGCCAATAATGGTGCTTACTGGCCATTTCAGGCTGATGCGAGTATGTCACTTTTTCTTCCAAGCCCTGGTTAGCCTGATGTGGCATTTTGTTCTTGTCTTTCCAAAGTGCTAAACATAGCAATTTTGTGCCAGTAGCTATTGGAACTGTTCAATAGCTAACCAGCCAACAGTGCTATAAATGATTCTACAGCTTCACCAGGTTAGTGAAACACTGAACTAGAGTAATGAAGATGGGCCCATCCTCCTGTTATTTCCTGGCTAGAATACAGAGGAACCTGGAAATGGCTTTTGTTGCCCATGCAAAGAGAGAGAAGAGAAACATTGCATGGGACTCAGTTCCCTGAATTCAACTGCTTTAAAATTTATTCAGCTGGGATTACAACAGAATGGAGATAAGATGAGGATGGAATCTAGAGATGAGCAGGCAAAATCCAGCAAACAAACCTTTTTCAGCTCTGTGCCGTGATTAGGGAATGATTTCTTCCTAGCTGGATACGTGCAGAAGAGGAAGAACAGTAAAATCAGAGAATTCAGTTGCTTTGCTTATGCGACACGACACACACAATAAAGATGGCAACATTTTTCAGTGAGTCAGGCGATAGAGATAGGCTGTGTGTGGGGGCAGCAGTTTTCATGTTTTTCTAATTTTCTGCCAATTCAAGGATGGTTGGATAGCACTTTAATTTGGAAAAAGTTGGAAAAGCCTTTAAATAATTAGAGGGAAAGTTGGGGGAAAGTGATAATATAGTACTGGAGATACCGATTTTAAAGGAAAACAAAGTTGAGCAAACATGTAGCTAGACTATAAAAGAAACTGGATTCTGATTTATTTATTCATCTATTTAGAAGATTTATATGGCCACCCATCTTAAGCAACTCTGGGTAACTCACAATAATAAAACCAATAAATGAAACAACGATAAAACAATAAAAACAGTGAAAAAAAGGAAACAAAAACCCTGTGCTGTAATTGGCCCCCTTGGGATGCTCCACAGCATGCTTAGCTGGCCTCCTTCCATACTTTCTACCTATGTAATCCCAGCATTCAGTAAAAAGCAGGTCTTAATGGCCTTCAGAAAAGCTAGAAGGCTAGATGTCCTACACCTTGGCAGGAGGGTATTCCACAAGATATGGGCAGCTAGAGAAAGACATACTTCGAAAGTACCATTAAGTGGCAAGATTTCAGGGAGAGGATCTGGAGGACCTTATTGATCTAATGGGATGGGCAGATAGTCTTAGGGAGAGGCATTCCCACTAATAACCAGGTCCTGTGTCATGTATCCAGTATCCTGAATTTCACCGAAGAAAACGGAGCTAGTGCAGCTTGCACAATAAAGGTATGATATGGGTGAACTTATGGTAGCCCAATACTGGGAGCCCTGCTGCATTCTGGACTAGTTGTAACTTATGACTGTCTTCAAGGGCAGCCCTCAAACCGATAATAACAACTAGGATTTTGTGGCATGAAAAGATAGATGGGTTTTCTTTAAAAAAGTACAACTACAAACAATCGCAGTACAAAAAGGAATTGGAGGACAATGGAAGAAGAAAAGGTGATTAAAAAAAAGCTTGGTGAAGGTCTGAAAATAAAACAAGAAACAAAAGGTGGAAAAAAGAACAAATCACCAAGAAGGGAGGGTATATTGGAACCTATATATGACATATATGAAGTCAAGAAGCTAAAGCTCAGAATTAGCTGAGGTTAATGAAGGATGGGAACAACAACAATAATGTCTTATTTGGAGGAAGTTCAAATAAATATATACTGCCTGCTCAGAGAAAGCAACAAAATGCAGCAGGTACCAAACAAAGCACAGAACTATTGAACTACTAGTCTGGCACAAAGTTCTCCAAAAACAGGTTATGTAGGAAATTGTAAAGAACACGATGAAAGGAGCAGAATTAAAGCTTATACCGATTTATTTATTTATATTATTATATATTATTATTATATAATACAGATTTATTTTAATTAATTAATAATTACTGGGCTTGGTTATAGTGTATTTGTGAAAATGATCTTGGAGTGGTAATTGTTTTTAAGCTAAATTATGAGTCAACAGAATTATATGGCTACCAAAAAATGCAAATACAATTTTAGATGGCTTCAACTGAAGTACAGTTTCCAAATCACAGGAAGCAATTCTTCTAATTTAAAATAAATTGATCAAGTATTGCGTCCTAGGCAGAGTTTAAGAAGGATGCAAATGAAATGGAACAGGTTTATAGAAAGGCAACAAGGAAGATCAGGCAACTACAAACTGAATCATGGGAAGAGAGATTGAAGGAATTGGAACTGAACAAGACTAAAAGTAGATAACAATCTTTAAATAGCTGAAAGGAAAAGGAGCAAAAGATTTATACAATCCAAAGGGAAACCAGAATATGCTGAAAAAAGATCTCACTAAGGAAGATGAAGACCTATTCTGTATATTTCCAGAATACAGAATAATGGATTTAAATTCCAGGATGACAGATTACAACTGAATTTGGGGGGTGGGACTTTTTGATAGTAAAAACAATTTAATAATGCAACCAATTGCCCAGAAAGGTAGTGCATTCCCCTTCAGTGGATGTATTCAAGTAAAGACTATACAGCCATTTGTTAGAAATGTTTTCATTTGGATTGAATTTAATGGCCAAAATAGTGCATTCCAATTACATGATTTTATGGTTTGACACAATCTCTATTTTTTCCTCACTGAATTCCCAAGTCCAGAGCCTTCCCTTGACAAATAGCTTTCTACAAATAATTTAAATAATTTTTTGTGTTTCTTAAAAAACCATATTGTTCCCTATTGCCTTTACTGTTGCCAAGTCAGGGAGGAAAGAAAGCACCAGAAGAGTAAGCTTAAGATGGAGGAAAAGACAACAATTCCGTTTTAGTACTATCAGTTTATAGATCCTGATGATGAAATACAAGGGAAATGTGTGAAGCCTTTAAAATATAAAGAATGCCAGTAGCAAAATTTAACGAAAGTAAATGGGCAGATTAGAAATCCAGAGGCTAACATTTTTTATTTCTTAAAGCAAAGGTATCAAGGCAACTGGGAAGGAAGCTTTTTACCATGCGAGTTTTAAGCTGACTGTCAAGCAAGGAGTGGGAGTTAGCTATGGGTGACTCAGGTATCAAGACAGTCCTACCTGAGCACTGCCTTCCTTGCTATGTAATCTACAGGTGTAGATTGGGGTGGGGTTGGAGAAAGGTAAAAGGAAAGGCGTTCCCCCTCGAGATTCAGGCTCTGGCGGTGGACACCTGTACAATTCGTGTTTTCACTTACCCATGTTGTATCCATATGGAGATTCAGTGGCTCCATCCTCCAGGCTAGCTAGTATCTCTCCTTTGCCCACGTCACTGTCCCCCACCAGGAGGAATTTTAGCAAGAAGTCATAAGCTTTCACAGGGCTGCCCACGTGGTTCATCTTCTCAACCCCACCACCACCACCACTACGTCTCTGCGGAGAATCAGCTCCCAGCGCCCACGAGGGGCACCGAGCCACCAGTTGTGCCACCGAGGACCGAGGAGGACGAGCAGCAGCAGCAGCTCGCGAGCAAAGGCATGTTCGAGTCCACCCTGCGGAGGAGTCCCGACGGGCTGCCGATATCACGACCCCTCAAGTTTGGGATAAGAGAAGAGGACGGAGGAGCAGAATTGGACGAGGCGGAGCGAAGGCGTCTTCTCACGGGGACGGCGGCGGGAGGCAAGACCCGGAGAGCTTCGACGGGCGTCCTCGGGACCGAGACAAGGAAGGGCGAATTTCCAGCGGCGCCATCGGGGGGGGGGTAGCTCGTCCGAATTGGCTGCGCAGGTTTGACTCGCGCTGCCCGCAGCGAACAGGAACCGACGGGAGTCGTGCCCAGAACCCGCCGCGCTGCTCTAGGCGCACCGAAATTGGAGAAGGCGGGAAAGACCGCTCATGACAGCGGATGAGCAGCGCTGGAGCAAGCCGCGACCGAGGGAGACTCAGAAGCCTTCGCGCGGGGCGCCGTCGTGTTCCCGAAGACGGCAGCTGGCTCCCGCGCCTGCTATCGCAGTAGCTCTGGCTGTTGTTGTTGCTACAACCTGAGCGCAGCTCTGTCAGACTGTCCCGACCAATTTGCACCCCTTGCTCCCATTGGACCACGGGTTCTGTGGCCGCGCCCACTACTTCTGCTATTGGTACAGCGGGAGCCCAGAATTCCGAGTTCTGTTGTTATTGGTGAGCGCGGACCCCACCCCTCGAGGCCCCACAGTTCAGTTGCTGGGGTACTTCTTACTCAGGATTGGCTGGCACGTCTATCTGTCACAGAGCGAGAGATGCGGAACGGGGGAGTTTACACTTCGGAGGACGAGGCATGTGTTGTAAAAAGGTATACGAACGTGGTTTGTGGCTCCGTCCGATTCGAACTTCAAGGTCTTGTTAATACGACTGTCCTGCCTCCGGATTCAGCATAATAAAGAGTACGATGAATCAAGATAAAAAAATGTACGATGCTACCGGGATTTAAGATTAGCAATTGTGAACTGTAAATCTTGTTTTATAACCGTCGAGGTTTGCACACTTGATGAAGCCAGAAAGAAGGAAAACCACATTTTGATTATATCGTGTAAAGACAGTTCTGAATGGAGTCATATGTCGTTTAACAGTGTTATTTAATAGTTACTGGATCAAATAATTTTTTTAGCTTCTTGACTTTGGACAGAACTGAACAATTACTTATGTATAACTCTTAAGTATTACAGCTACCCTCTCCTACAAGAATGAAATATTTTGAGGAATATTAAAAAGGCAGAATAGTATATTTCCCTGGATGAGAAATGGAGAAACATGTTTTTTTAGAGGGAGAAAGCAGCCCCCACCTTTCTTAATAGCCCTAAGCAGATGTCAGCACTTAAGAGATAAAGAGGTAGATAGCTCTATTCATAAGCAAATACCCTTACCCAAGAGCCAAAACAGGAGGAAAGCCATTAAGACACAATAGAAATTCAATCAATCAGAATAGAGCTGGAAGGGACCTTGGAGGTCTTCTAGTCCAACCCCCTGCTCAAGCAGGAAACCCTATACCATTCCAGACAAGTGACTGTCCAGTCTCTTCTTAAAATCCTCCAGTGATGGAGCACCCAGGACTTCTGGAGGCAAGCTGTTCCACTGGTTAATTGCCCTCACTGCTGGGAAATTCCTCCTTAGTTCTAGGTTGCTTCTCTCTTTGATTAGTTTCCATCCATTGTAGAGATTCTCTGTCATCCAAGTCATGGTTGTCCCAAAATTGCCCAACACCCTTTCGGAACACAAGCCTCTTCATTGCATCACCCTCAGAAACTTCAACCAAACTTAGCTCAGACAAACATAACCCTTACATCAGAGGTGGGTTCATCCCGGTTCAGACCGGTTCGCCCGAACCGGTAGCGACCCGCTGGTGACATCACAATGATGTCACCGATCCAGTTCAGTCGGTGCCGGTCCGTGGGCGCTGCCTTCTTTTTTTTGAATTTTTTTGATTTTTTTTTTAAATTTCTTCTGCGCATACGCAGAAGCCAAGTTTCCAGCACTGCGCATGCGTCGCCATCTTGTTTTTGGCTTTTTTTGGCTTTTTTGTTTGTTTGCACGAGGCGTGGCCACGCGGCGCGGGAGGAAGCGAACCAGCAGTGAGGTAAGTTAGAACCCACCCCTGCCCTACATGGCACCATGGGAGTCTGACAACAGCCAATAGAATACATGTTCTTGCACAGGAACAAGAAGTTTAAGTGCAAAGCCCAAGAGAAGGTATAAAAGCCACGCACTCTCAACTCCATGTGGTCAGCTACCCAGAACCCATGTGGTTCTGCTTCATCATTAAACCATCTTTCCAATCAGCCTCCCATGTTTCCAGTGTCTTTCTCCCGGCTTGGAACTGAACCAGATGGATATTTCTTCCCACAATACCATAATATAGATTTTAAAAATAATTTGTGTGTAATAAGGAAACTTCATAAAATAACGCAGAGGACGATGACTGATGGTATTTCATTGGTTGGGTTAATATACTAGGCTGGTATTTTTCCCCCCAAAAGCAATTGAATCTTCTTCAGAACTGAAGAAATTTCTTGGACGAGAAGCAACACTTCTTCAAGCAAAAACAAAGTCCAGTTGCCTTTGGAAAAAGCACCTTTGGGACAATCATGACCTGGATGGCTGAGAATCTCCATAGACTAGGATGATGTAAAATGAACTGTAATGATGAGTCAGGGCATTATAGGAGGGCCAGAGAGAAGATTGCAATAGTCAAAACACAAGGTAATGATCCAGCAGCATTAACTGGTAGAGGACAGAAGTACTTTCAGTACAGTAAAGCAGCAGCTAGATGTAATTGAATGAAGCTGGGGAGCAAATGAGAAACAGTAAAAGACACCGAATCTATGCTGTATATCAACAGGGTGAACAGTAATGTCCATAGATATGGTAAGAGATCAAAAGGGAAAGGTGCTCCTGGATATAGACAACATTAAAACTTCCAGATGAAATGTCAGACCAGAAGAGAGAGATTGCAGCTATAACTATTTTGAGTTTTGGATTTATGAGAAAATTCACTTACATAAATTAGCTGATCTATTTTAACTGACCACTCAATTTACATTCATTCATTTAGCAACTGTTCGAAGTTACAATGACACTGAAACTGACTTATGATCATTTTTCACACTTATGTCCATTGCAGCATCCCCATGGTCATGTGATCAAAATTGGCAACTTGCATGTATTTATGACAACTTCAATGTCCTGAGGTCATGTGATCAACTTTTCTGCGCTTCTGACAAGCAAAGTCAATAGGAAGCCAGATTACCTTAGCAACTGTGCTACTGACATAACAACTGTAGTGATTCATTTAACAACTGTGGCAAGAAAGGTCGTAAAATGGGGCAAAATTCACTTGTCTTGCTTAGCAACGAAAATTTGGGCTCAATTGTGGTAGTAAGTCAAGGATTACCTGTAGTCTAAAAAACTTATCTACATGTCAAAAATAAGTATTTTTATACAATGGATTAATACAGAGAAATCCATTTTTGAACAAACTTCCATTAGAAATGAAAGAAAAATATTTCAAAAAGTACCCCTGAGCTAGCCTTCAACGATACAGAAACACCAAAGAAAATATTAAAATATTTGAGAATAAATATATACCAAGAGGCATCTTAAGAGATACTTTTCTGTTTACTCATCTAAAACCAGCAAATTAAAGCCAGCAGATACCAATTACCTTTTCTTCAATTCTCAGCTGCTGTCTTTTTTTAAAGCTGGTATGTATATATTAACTAGTGAGTCACAAATAATTTCAGCCTAGGAAATCAGCTGTTGTACAGAAATAAACTCTAATTAAACAGCAGGTTGACCAATTAGGATATCTTTGGAACATTACTGTGCACTAGAAAGAAGACATCCTTATTAGGAAAAGAGAAAGCAATGTACGAATATATTATAGCACTTAGCAATAGCACTTAGACTTATATACCGCTTCACAGTGCTTTTACAGCCCTCTCTAAGCGGTTCACAGAGTCAGCATATTGCCCCCAACAATCTGGGTCCTCATTTTACCCACCTCGGAAGGATGGAAGGCTGAGTCAACCTTGAGCCGGTGAGATTTGAACTGCCGAACTGCAGCTAGCAGTCAGCTGAAGTAGCCTGCAGTACTGCACTCTAACCACTGCGCCACCTCGGCTCTTTTTATATTCCAAATAATAGTCTGAAGTTCAATATACTGAGTTATTTATTTCATGAATTCTGTAGATATCATAAATGGTTGATAAAAAAGCACACAGGTATGCTTATCCCTTATTATATTCTCTAAATATCTGAGAAATGTGGTTTGTATTACCTGATAGTCTGTGGACTGCTCTTGGTCATGTGCAGTTGCTATTACGTTCTTACATATCCTCATATATCACAGTAGGGTTTTAGAAGTTAATTTATTAAACATATGTTATTCAATACTATACTTCTTGCTTAGTCATTATTTAGAAGACACAATTACTTAACTTAGACACATGCAAATACAGGTAGTCCTCGACTTAACAATAGTTCACTTAGTGACCGTACAAAGTTACAACGGCACTGAAAAAATGACTTATGACCGTTTCTCCCGCTTATCACCATTGCAGCATCCCCATGGTCACGTGATTGACATTTGGATGCTTGACAACTGACTCACAGTTATGACGGTTGCAGTGTCCCGGGGTCATGTGATCACCTTTTGCAACCTGACAAGCAAAGTCAATGGGGAAACCAGATTCACTTCACAATCATTTTACTGATTTAACAACTACAGTGATTCACTTAACAAATGTGGAAAGAAAAGTCGTAAAATGGGGCAAAACTCACTTAACAAATTTCTCACTTAACAACATAAATTTTGGGCTCAATTGTGTTTGTAAGTTGAGTACTACCTGTATAATGGCCATTCACTGTTCATGCTTGAGTTGTTGATAGTTGATTTCCAATAATCCAGAATTAGCATTTCCCCTTGTCAAAGATGTCATTTAGGTTGATTTCCAGTGATTTTTTTTAATCCTAAGTGACGTATTTATGTTTGTTTACAAATTTTCACATGACAATCTCTTCTGGACAATTACCAACACTACAAAAACATTGCCAGTATATAATGTTATAAGCACACAAAGGCAGGGGTGAAATCCAGCAGGTTCTGACAGGTTCTGGAGAACCGGTAGTGGAAATTTTGAGTAGTTCGGAGAACTGGCAAATATCACCTCTGGCTGGTCCCAGAGTGGGATGGGAATGGAGATTTTGCAATACCCTTCCCCCAGGAGTGGGGTGGGAATGGAGATTTTGCAGTATCCTTCCCCTGACACGCCCACCAAGCCACGCCCACCAAGCCACACCACGCCCACCAAGCCACGCCCACAGAACCGGTAGTAAAAAAAATTAGGATTTCACCACTGCACAAAGGGTGTGATGACCCGGGGCAAGGCACGGAGGCAACACAGCCAGCTGATATTTCGAACTCCCCTTTATTGCCCCAACTTTCCCCCCAAATGCTCACACATTGATGGCAAGTCCCGGAGCAAAGCGCTCACACACACCTCCAGCAGCCTCTGGCTGTGAGTAGTCCAGCAAAACGCCATTAGCACGACGGCTTCAAGGCAAGAAGTCCAGTGAGGCAAAGGGAACAAGGTAGCAATAAGGCAAGAAGTCCAACAAGGCAAAGGAACAAGGCAGCAATAAGGCAAGAAGTCCAACGAGGCAAAGGAACAAGGCAGCAACAAGGCAAGAAGTCCAGCGAACTGCAGATGTTGGCAATGGCACACGAAACTCCACCAATTCAGCGCTTGTTCCCGACAAGTGCCCCTCCCCACAGCGTCTCCTTAAGTCTCAGTCCCCAGGTGTGCCTTGTGAAGAGGGGCAGGGCGCTCTCCTCCCGAGTCATCAGGTTGGCCTGAGCTGCTCCTGCCTCCTCCACTCTCCGTGCTCGGGGATCAGGAGGGGGGCAGTCCTTGCTCGTCACCTGAGCTCCATCACTCCTCCTCTCCACTGCCTGTCCTCTCTTCCCCCCCCTTTCTCGATCTTCCTGCCCCCATTCTTCCCTGCTGGCAAGCCGTCCCAGGCCCGAGGGACCCAGGTCTGTCTCGTCCTGCTCCTCCCCACATTCCTCCAGAGCCAACGAGGCCACACCCTCGACCTCCATAGGCCCCAGCTCTGGCTCGTCCTCCATGGACTCAGGCTCCGACAGGGCCATGACAAAGGACCTTTCTTTACTTGCACCTAACCCTACCCTGGCTGATAGGCTTTCTACACTGTTTTACTCTTGTCCCAAGATCATGAGACAAACAGACTTAAATTGTCCTTAGTTATATTAGTGTTAGAGGAGTTATTCTCCTCCTTATTTCAATATCGTACAAAATCTGTTAGACCTTCTGTGATAGGAAGGTAGGTGACTTCAATGACAAGAGAAAGGAAATAGAGACATGACTGGGTTTTCAATGTGAACATCCAATTTCACACTGGCCACTACATCTCTCAGCCATTGCTGAAATGATATAAAGCCCTGTTGTCATCATTGCACTGGTTGTGTTCTCAGCATAACCTGAACCACAAACTATCCAAGAACAATTTGCACTGGTATGTTGTATAAACATAGGCTGTGTATTACTTTGTGGTTAGGTGTGTCATGCAAATTGGGTTAACCATGGAAAAATGTCATTCAATCACAGTCAACGAACTGTTACAAATTCAAGTTTCTTTGTCCTTTTCAGTAAGATTTTTTAAAAAATAAAAAAAAATTGGGTAAAAATTTGCTCTAGATTCATATATTATGGTAAGCCATGGTTGGATTGAGCATGGCTCACTGAACAAACAAAGCTGGATTCACATCATGTTAAGTTATTGTGTTTTGGTTTCTTTCGTGGTCTATATAGAAAGAGCTATAGAGTAGGGAGTCTAAATTCAGTTAGAGGCTGGAGCCTATATATCTGATGGACTTTTATCCACAGAGAGAAGGAAAGGTACAGGTTAGAGGACATGAAAAAGATTTTTTTGGGGTAAAAGTCTTTAGAAAATGATTTACAGTATTTATTTACATTGAACACTAAGGGTTCTGTTACTGTTTTGGAAAGCAGTATTGTCAATACACAACTTCAGTATTTAAAAACTCTTAAATGCATTAAGTTCCTTGCATGTATGTTTTCAGTGATTTAAAAGAAATCCAAAGGTCCTTCTGCATTTAATTTCTTGCAACAAATGTATAGAAAGGTAAGTTTGAATAAACCGATGTTTCTTAAGCTTTTTTTCCTCTCAGGACCCTTTCTCACTTTTTAAAATTATAGATGATCCCAAAAGAGCTTTTGTTCATATGGGTTATATTTATTGATATTTACCATATTAAAAATTAAAATCAACACATTTGCTGCCTTTACTGCTTCTCATGATTGTTTGATGGGATTTTAATATTGTATTATTTTTCAGCATAGGCTGGCAAATAATATTGATAGTGCAGATCCTGAGAAATACTTAGAGGACCCTTTGGGGTCCTAAGATTATATTTAAGAAACACTGGTATAAATAATTCCAATAGACTAGTAGGGCAAAACCAAAATTTAAATCTGTTGTTGTGCGCTGGCGTACTCCAAATTACAAGGGAAAACTGACTTCACACAATACACTAAAAAAAGTCCTAGTGAAGCTTTGCTTTGGTTCAGACTTGATTCATATGCAGTGTCAAAATCAAAGAAATCTTGTTAGAGCTTAGCTGATATTTATGGGTTATTCACACTTAGCATGATGTGTGCGTGCAACCACTTATAGTCCCAAAAGATGCTCCCCAATGAAATTAACCGTGGCTTCTGGGTTTACTTCAAGATTCTGGCTCCTTCCGAATTATAATTATTCAAGCTGGGTTCCTAGTGCGAATCCAGACAAGGAGCAAACAGTTCAGGGCCAGCTTTCCTTTCATTGCAGCGATGCAGGCAGCCGCTGGATCCTTCGGAGGCGCTGCCTTCCCACGAGCCTGGTTTTCCTCTTCCGGGCGCTCAGCATCGCCGTTGCGCTTTTGTTGGCGGCGGGGGGGTAGGTGGCTCGGCTAGCGCAGGAGGGGTGTCTCGAGATCCGCAGAGGAGCGCCGGGTTGGTACGTGCGTGGCCCAGCTTTTCCAGGACCTCCTGCGATGGAGGCGGCTTTGCGGCGAGAACTTGGCACCTCGGTGCTGCGGCCTGCGGGATACTCGGGGGGAGGCTGCATCAGCCACGGCGAGAGTTTCCACACGGACCACGGGAAGGTCTACGTGAAGCGCAATGACAAGGCCGAGGTGGGAGGACACAAGGTGGTAGGGCGGGAATCTTAGGCTGGAAAAAGGAGTGCCTACTACCGGGTGGTTAATTGGTTGGCTGTGAGGTTTTCTACTAAGGCTCCTTCTCAATGTACCTGCACCAAGCGAGGCTTTTCCTTGCAACGGGGAGAACGCAAGGGGTGGGGGGGTATTGTATGGTTTTTTAAAGCTTAAGCCATGGGAAGAGCACCGCAGAGTGGCATTCTTCTGAGGTTAGATAGACAGATTAACAGCATTGGAAGGGACCTTGTAGGTCATCTAGTCCAACCCCCCTCCCAAGCAGGAGACCTTACACCATTTCTTACAGAAAACAGTCCAGTCTCTTCTTGAAAGCTTCCAGTGATGAAGCTCCCACAACTTTTGAAGGCAAGCTGTTCCATTGGTTGATTGCTCTCACTGTCAGAAAGTTCCTCCTTATTTCTAGGTTGAATCTCTCCTTGATCAGTTTTCATCCATTATTCCTTGTCTGGCCTTCAGGTGCTTTGGAAAATATCTTGACCCCCTCCTCTCTGTGGCAGCCTCTCATATATTGGAACACTACTATCATGTCTCCCCTGGTCCAGGTTGCAGGTTGGCAGACCTGGGTTGCCCTGAAAAAAAAGTTGGGGGGGGGAGGTATTGATAGGCAGAATTTTTCCTTTGGTCCGTAGATTTTCCCGGGCCCTAGTTTTTTTTGTGTGTGTTGAGGAAACTGGATTAATCGAGTAAGCCATGATATCCTGTACAAGTTCTCAACTTATCACCACAATTGAGCCCAAAATTTTTCTTGCTAAGTGAAACATTTGTTAAATGAGTTTTGCCCCATTTTACGACCTTTCTTGCCACAGTTGTTAAATGAATCACTCCAGTTATTAAGTTAGCAACACGGTTGTTAGGTGAATCTGGCTTCCCCATTGACTTTGCTTGTTAGAAGGTCACAAGAGGTGTTCACGTGATCCCTGGACACTGTAACCGTCATAAATATAAGTCATTTGCCAAGTGTCTGAATTTTCATCATTTGACCGTGGAGATATTGCAATGGTCGTAAGTGTAATAAATGGTCATAAGTCACTTTTCTCAGTGCCATTGTAACTTTGAATGGTTGCTGAACGAGCTGTTGTAAGTTGAGGACTACCTGTACACATAGGGCCTTCCCACCCTTGCATCTAACTCAAATAAACATGTCCTGACTATGTCTTTCTGCTGTGACTCTTTAAGGGTTACCTTTGTTTGGTCCCAAGTCATTAAAGGCACAGGGGCTTAAGTTGTCCTTAGTTGTTTTAGTAAGTCTATAGAGATTCTGATACTATATCAGTGTTTTCTACCCTATTCAGATACCTACCGTCTCTTCCAAAATATATTATTGGAAAGAGAAGCAACAGGAGATTTATGCTGGTATTCTGTTTTACCAACTTATAGTGAATGGATAACGTTTCAACTCAGCAATGAAGAATTTTAAAAAAAATATTTTTTATTAGATTTAGGGCCACCTTAGCCGGAACAACTCTTGACTGGCTTACATGGCCATAGGGCCTGTCCACTGCATGTAACACTATATGTAACCCATGGCTCAGAGATATCGGTGCTTTTGAGAATACAAATTGTATGCAACATTTCTTGTGTTGCACAGTGTTAAACAATGGTTTACTTAACTTCAGATTGTTGAATTTGCCTAGCGAACAGAACCCTGAAAGAACCTTTTACTTTGTAGTAATCACTTTGAATCCATTTAAAAGTCCATTTTTTTCTAGTAGGATATGAAATAATAAACTGAAGTGTCTTTAATCATCAGCAGAGTGCTTTCTTTGCATTGCTAAATATCACAAGAAGATTTGAATACTGTGTAGATTATCCATGCACTACGTGTTTTTCCTGTGGTAGCATCAACAGACAGAACATTTTCTTTTTAAAAAATGTTGCTGTTAAGAAGCAGAGTCAGGATTTATGGAACTCTTGGCCACCGTCTATTGGTTATTCAGATTTGTGCATCTTAGATGCAGCCCTAGGATAAGTGCTGTTATCCTCATCAAAGAACATTACATGAACAGAGGAAGCAAGGAGACTGTACAATACTTCCTGGGAATAGTGGCCACTGTGAAGATTTCCCAGCTGCACAGGCTGCAGAAATGCAAAAGTTGAGACGTTTGAATTTCAATTATATGTGTTAAACCAGGGATGGATTACAGTAGTATATTTCTGGACTTGTAGTTTGCAGATCTACAGATGACCTGGGTCATTTGAACTAGTAGATTAGCCTAAAGATTTAGCTGCTGCCTGTCAGATTTCATGCCTGATGAACTCAGTCCTTTTGTACATACCGTACATAGGTTTCTTTTTGTTTCATTCTATTATTTCTGTCTTTGTTCCTTTTTCTCCTTCTTCCCAGGGCAGCTGTTATATTTCCTAACCCACCTCCATCCTTTCTTTTTCTTTTTTTTCTGGAAAGGAAGAGCAGAATATGTGTATGTAGCTTGCATGTATCTTGTGTAAGTGGTTTGCATGTGCAAAGGGAATCAGTTAATTTTATAAATAGGATACTTCATTTTATAAGCAATTACTTTTAATGAGTAGTTATTCCATTCCTGTGTACATGATTTATTATTTCCTTATTTTTTGAGTGTAACTTCTGACATTTATTTATGCAACCCTTTGAGTCAGTTTTTGACTCTTGTTGACTGTAGTCCCTAGGCCAGGGGTCGGCAACCTTAAACACTCAAAGAGCCACTTGGACCCGTTTCCCACAGAAAAAACACACACCGGGAGCCACAAAACCTGGGTGGGCATGGCAAACTCAATGTCACTCACTCCCACCCAGTCACATGACCCCCCAGCCACGCCTACCCAGCCACAAAACCATTCTCTATGTCTCTCTCCCCCTCTCCCTATCTCCCCCTCTCTCCCCCCTCTGTGTCTCTCTCCCTCTGTATCTCTCTCTTCCCCTCTCACCCCTCTCTATGTATCACTCTGTATGTCTCACTCTATGTCTCTCTCTCACCCCCTCTCTGTGTATCATTCTGTGTGTGTCTCTATGTCTCTCTCCCTCTCTCTCTCTCTCTGTGTGTGTGTCTCCCCCTCCCTTCGGGTGACCGTCCTCCTCCCCCCATCTCTTGTGACCCCCTGGCCGGCTGTGGCTGAGCTGGGAGCGTGGGCACGCGCGGGGAGACCCACCTCAAGCGAGTGCCAAAGCGCAGCAAAGGCGCGCACGGGGTGGGCGGCCACTCGCTTAAGGAGGGTCTTAACAGGACGCAGCTTCTCTCCTGCACTAATGCTCTGACCATTGCCTTGCCGTGTCATCCCCCACCCCCAGCAGCTCTTCGGCCAAGCGCGGAGGGCGCGAAATCCAGCCCGAAGCGGCAGGAAGCAAAGGCTGCCTTACGTGCAGCGAAGGCAGGTACAGAGCCGCTTCGCTCCTGCACTCTCCGGCGACCCTCCTCCTCCTCCTCCTCCTCCCCCTCTCGTGATGCCCTGGCTGGCTGTGGCTGAGCCGGGAGCGTGCCCACGTGCGGGGAGACCCTACTTAAGCGAGCCACTGCCCGCCCCACGCGCACCTTTCCTGAGCTTTGGTGCTCACTTGAGGGTGGCAGGAAGCAAAGGCTGCCTTACGTGCAGCGAAGGCAGGTACAGAGCCGCTTCGCTCCTGCACTCTCCGGCGACCCTCCTCCTCCTCCTCCTCCTCCCCCTCTCGTGATGCCCTGGCTGGCTGTGGCTGAGCCGGGAGCGTGCCCACGTGCGGGGAGACCCTACTTAAGCGAGCCACTGCCCGCCCCACGCGCACCTTTCCTGAGCTTTGGTGCTCACTTGAGGGGGGTCTCCCCATGCGTGCGCACGCTCCTGGCTCAGCCACAGCTGGCCAGGGGGTCACGAGAGGGAGAGGAGGAGGAGGGTCACCGGAGAGTGCAGGAGCGAAGCGGCCCTGTACCTGCCTTTGCTGCACATAAGGCAGCCTTCACTTCCTGCCGCTTCGGGATGGAGTTCACGCCCTCCGCGCTTGGCCAAAGAGCTGCTGGGGGTGGGGGATGACACGGCAAGGTGATGGCCGGAGCATTAGTGCAGGAGAGAAGCCGCATCCTGTTGCGTCCTGTTAAGACCCTCCTCAAGCGAGCAGCCGCCCGCCCCACCTGCCCCTTTCCTGAGCTTTGGCGCTCGTTTGAGGAGGTCTCCCCGTGCGTGCGCAATCTCCCGGCTCAGCCACAGCCGGCCAGAGGGTCACGAGAGGAGGGGGGGAGGAGAGTGCAGGAGCGAAGCGGCCCTGTACCTGCCTTCATGCCACATTTGCGTGTAAGGCAGCCTTCGCTTCCTGCCGCTTCGGGCTGGAGTCCAAAAAGAAATAAGAGGGGTGAGGGGCGGGGCCAATCCGTTAAGGGGCAAGGAGCCATGGCAGAGGGCCCAAAGAGCCGCATGCGGCTCCAGAGCCGCGGGTTGCCGACCCCTGCCCTAGGCAGTCAGACAAGGTTTTTCAGAAATGCTTTGCTGTTGTCTTCTTCCTGAGGTCACTCAGTTGGCTTTGTGCCTAAGGCAGCACTAGAAATCACAGTCTCCTGGTTTCTAGCTTGTGCCTTAATCATATACCAAACTAGTTCTTTCTAGCACTAGACATTGGTGTATGTATATATGCATTCACGCACATGCACATGGGCATACACACACAGATATATAAGTATAATTCTTGCACATATTAATAAGATGGGGAGAAATCTCTAGCTGTATTTTTTGTTGAAGCTGCCCTCCCAAGATTTTCAAGGCATTAGACAACTTTTGTCTGTGTTTATTTTGTCTACTCTTGCTTTTGTAAGGGATCCTCTTAAATTTAAAATAATCTTTCTTTTGGCTTATAGGGAAAGGAATAGAATGTGAACAGAACACATTCTTGTATGGTAGTCCTGAGGAATTGGGAATACAGTAGGTTTCCCTACTGTGTATCATCTATTGAGTAAAATCTGATCATGATAGCATTTAATAAAAGAGATTCATTGGGGAATAATATAATGAAGTTCCTATACTTGTGGATTAGCATGTAAAATGAAATAATATAGCAAAAAATAGAAGGCCTGGTTGCATGAATGAAATAACATTATGAGAAATTTCAGCTTTGAAGATGTGAAGGAGAGCATGTCTAAAACCTGCAGGATCATCATTAGTAAATATGTCATCTTTTTTTTTAAAGGATTGTCTACTTTTTTGTAGCTTTTGGATTATTTTTTCAACTTGAAGTCTCACACACTGAACAAGGATATAATATTGTACTATGGTAACTAAATGTACTTCTATAAAACAGGTAGAAACGTCATTTTAATGTGGTATATGGTAATGACTCACAAATAATAGTGGTGGAATACTCTTGGTTTGTTAGAAGCTGCCTATTGTAAGTGTTTATGTTTCCACAAAGTTGTCTTCTTCTGTGTTATACAGAAATGTCTCATGAGGGGTCCTTGCTGCTCTCTGAGTTTGCTTGTTTTCTTGCAGACATTTCATTATCCAAACTAGGTAACATCATCAGTGCTACTAACATCATCAATGCTTGACTAGCACTGATGATGTTACCTAGTTTGGATAATGAAGCGTCTACAAGAAAACAAGCAAGCTCAGAGAGCACCAAGGACCTCTCATGTCAACCTTGAGCAACAAATATTCTCCTTTATTAGAAATGTCTTATTTAATAAATAAATATTCAAAAACTCCCTCCATTCTTTAGTGTAATCTGGCAGCTGGGTCATAAAGAAATGTGAACTGTACAATATGGCATTTATATTTGTTCTGAATAAAATAATTTGTGAGGAAGTTATTGTTATTATTTTTTTTTAAATGTAGACCACTGAAAAGGGCTACTATTCAATGCAGGAGAAATATTTTAATAGCTTTTTCTTATTATATTCGATAGGCCAGAAGAATGTTTGATGGAGAAATGGCAAGTTTAGCTGCTATTCTGCAAACACAGACTGTGAAAGTTCCTAAACCTATCAAAGTTATTGATTTGCCAGAAGGTGGTGCTTTATTTGTGATGGAACACTTGGACATGAGAAGTCTCAATAGGTAAAGTTATGAGGACAAAAATTTACGATATTTTAAAAATAATATGGTACTAAACCAGCTTTAGACTGTGCTTGTATGACTCCATGAGTCACGGATTAGGCTCCTACAATTTTGTTTACCTTGAGACAGATCTATGTCTGTAAATTTACAGTTCATTGTGGAAACAAACAAAATTGGGTTAATTGGTTAAACCAAGGCTAAGTTAAACTTGGGAGTATATAGTCTCAGTTCAGTAGTTAAGTGAAAAGTAACCAAATATTGGACATATTCTAGATTCTCAGGAGGTTTTCATATTAGCATAAAGAATAAATAAGGGGCAGGGAGGTGTGGCTGCTGAAGTCATATAGCATGAGCTTTGGCAGTTTACTGCTACGAAAGCCAGCAGCCCTGAGTCACTGATCGCTAGATTTGCGCCATTGAAGTTTGTGAAATCTGACCTAAAAGAGAGCACTATTAAGGAACCAGAATATATTGAGTGGTTTGTACCCAAGTTATACCAGCATTTTTAAAGCTTTTATATAGTAGAAAAAATATTTGTAGTAAATTAATAAAATAATGAATTACTAGTTTGAATGCCCTATTATTAAATATGAAAATATATCACATTTTATTAAAAATATTGAAAATTACTAACAGTATTATAATCAAAGTTTGAAGCAACACTACGATCAGATTAAGATACAAATCCTCAGTGTAAGATCCAACAAGTAGGCAGAGGTGGGTTCCTACCGGTTCTACCCGGTTCTTTAGAACCGTTAGTAACTCGGCAATGATGTCACGGAGCCGGTTCTGTCGGTGTCTCCGTGGGCGCCGCCATCTTGGATTTTGCTTCCGTGCATGCGCAGAAGCTATTTTTGGATTGCTCTGGGCGCGCGCGCGCACAGCGTGACCCTGAGCGAATCGGCAGCAAAAGGATCCAGAACCCACCCCTGCAAGTAGGGTATTAACAATATCCATTGTCATTTCAACCAAAACCAAATTTTTGTTCAGTTGTTAATTTGACACTTGAAGAATAATTTGTTTTGACTTTTTAGACATGCAGAAAAACTTGGGATTCAGCTGGCTGATCTTCATCTTCATAATCAAAAGCTTGGGGAAAAGTTGAAGAAAGATGCAAACACTATTGGTAAATGGTTTAGCTGTTTTGAGAATTTCTAAAGCCCAGAAATTTATTGTATGTCAAATTGTTAACGCTTCTAACAGCTTTGCTTTACTTCCTACAAAACCTGGTTGTATAGGCCTAGAAAATTCCTTTTATTTGAATAGAAAGATGGTCAATAGCAACAAGGTTGTTCTTTGTCAATAGGATTTTCATAAGAACCATCTTTTAAATGTTCAGTATTCCTCAATATTGGACATCTTATTTCATTGTTAAAATGAATGATGGAAATTGAAGAGCAATATTTATATAATTCTTGAGATATGAAAATATGTAGCCTTAACTCACATATATAATCTGAGTTACTTCTGCCTCCATTTAGAAGATTTAGATTCATTTAGAAGAGCAAAATAATCTAGTGTTTAGGGTACTTATCTATTGTAGTAGTAAACTACCAGTATATCTTTTTTTTCCATTCAAGGTAAAAGTCAGATGGATACTCAGTTTGTGGAAGAGTTTGGGTTTCATTCTGTCACTTGTTGTGGTTATCTTCCACAGGTAGGCTTTCATTGATTGTTTTTTGCTTTGCAAAATCTTGTTGTGTTACTCTTCATACATACTTACGGTATTTGTTTGCAATTCGTTAAAGCAGCCCTGCCTTTTCCAAGGATTGTGTGACCACTTCTGCAGCTGCTGCATAAACGTGAAAAGGGAATATTTGGTTCAAAGAGTTGCAGAGAAGAGCAGTGTTCACACCCTCACTTACACTGGAGCACCTATTTAAGCTGCTGCATAGCACTAATATATACATATTTTAGGGATGTGTGGCACTTTGATTCCAAACAAGAAAAAGTGCTTCTGAATGGTATGGGTCTACACAGCACACTTGTAAGTGAGATCTTAAAAAAGCTATCTTTTCTTAGGTGCACATGGTAGTTCTGTGATGCTAGGAAAATATGTTTGAGTTGGGGAGGTGCTGAGCATTCACCCACACTTCTTCCAACATGGCTTCTCAACATGGTTGTCTGTTAAATGAGCACAGAAAAGAAATGTAGATTTTTTTGAAAGATGTACTGACTGTGTCCTGCCCACTTTGAAGCAGTGCATATTTTGTGTGTGAATGAATAATTTAAGAGATAATTTAGGGAAGTACGATTTGGTATAAAGAGTCCAATACAGTATTAGTATCATCAATATATTGTCTGATCTCCATTTTGTGGTAGCAGAATGACAGATGTCATTGCTGCTGCTTCCCTGAAAAATAGATGTATTTTGCAATTAAGCGGATGATGGTAGCAATAGCTAATTTATGCAGTAGAGTCCAAAATGTGATTTCAATGTGATGCTACTGTGCCAGGATTTTCTCTTAAAAACAGTATTTTGGCAAAGATCAGCTTCTTGAAATTAGCCAAGTTTAGATGCTACTTAAGATGTTACTTAATAGTGCAGCTCAATGGCAACAATCCAAAATCTTAGGAAATGATTATTTAAAATATTAGGAATTAGTCGGATGTTATATAGAAGAAATGATTTCTTCTTGGAATTTATTCCCAAAAACATACTCAAATTGGGGAGATAGATTCATATTCATTGATTAGTATTATAAACGCAACAAATGTGTAAACCCTGCAAAAATGTAATTAAATAGACAATGTAGTGGAAATGATTATGTTCATTTGATGGACAAACATAGCAAAGGCAACAACAAAAAACTTTATTTGCAGGTTAATGACTGGCAACAAGACTGGGTAAATTTCTTTGCTAGGCAACGAATTCAGCCTCAGATGGATTTGATTGAGAAGAATTCAGGAGACAGAGAAGCAAGAGAGCTTTGGGCTCAACTCCAGGTAGTGATCTCTATGGAAATTTGAAATGGCATCCTCATTATACGGTATTTGCAAAGCAATGTAATTTCCATGCTACTCTACTGGTGTGAAACAATGGGTCTTCTACTCAAACTGATTAATGAGAGCTCCTTTACCTATCAGTTATCTTAAATTTATAAGAAGTGAAACATGAAAACCATTTCTTTTTTAAGATTTAGTCTCTCAAATCTATTATGAACCATTTCAGTGGGTCAAACTGGTAAAGATGCCACTTGTGGGTTCTTACCAAGCTTTTTATTGCAGGGCAGCGCATTCATAACACATTCTATAGGATCTAGTTAAGAGCAACTTCTGTGGAATTCTGTGTGACTTATTTAGAGATAAGCAGATTTTGGTTTGCAGGTTAATATTCCTTTCTTAGTAGCCCTTTTTTGTAATCAATATTTTTTTTCACTTTCTATGAATCCATATAATGCTGTTTTCTAATTTCTTATTTTTTGAAACACCAGTCTGAGATTATTTTTTGCTTTTACAATAGCAGAATATAAATAATAATTTCAGTACCGAAAATTGGTCAGACTGAGAGTGTTAGCTAACCCAAAAATAATAATGTTTTATAAAGATACTTGCTTATTGCTTGCTTATTCCATTAATTACCATATTCCATTTATATGCTTGAAATTCTGCCTTTTTTCAGTTTAGTAATACTGTTTTTTATTACAGTCAGTGGATAAATAATTCATATATATTTATTTAAATTTAAAATCGTATGTATGTATAGTATCTACGCACACACATACATGACATACATATGGGCGGCGGGTTGAACTAGATGACCTCCAAGGTCCTTTCCAACTCTGTTTATCTGTAAAACATGGCTTTGCTGTGGCTTGAATGTTAAGTCTTTTATACATATTAAATTTAAAAATTCAAGTTCTTCTGCCATTTTAAGTGACATACAGACAAGTGTTACCCACATGTAAAGTCAGAAACTCAGGTTGCTTGTTTGGATCTTAGCATGTTTTGTGAACATACCCAGTCTGGGTTGCAAATCATGATTGTGTGAACTTAGCTGATCGAAATTTAATAAACCCTGGTTAGAAGATCATAGCATGCTATGTGAATGCAATCCAATTCTATTTATACTTAGTGATTCTGGAGCAGGACTTTGGTGTGCAATTCTCCACCTTATTTACTAAGTTTTAAGGGCAGTTCACCTTTGATTTTTAAACCATCTTATCTGTTCTTAATGCTATATCCATTGTTTTTCTTGTCAAAGAAAAATAAATAAAAACAGTAAAACTAATGTGCTTTTTTAATGGTACAATTAGGAGTACTGCAATTAGTGTGCCTAGAGCGCCCTCTCCCCCCCCTGCTTAAAAGTACTGTACAGTTAAATGACTACTTAGATAACAGATGTTTTCCTCCAGCCAAGCTTATTGTTTGTTTCTCTTTCTTTTCTAGGTGAAGATACCCAGTTTGTTTGGTGATCTGAAAATAATTCCTGCTCTCTTACATGGGGATCTGTGGGGAGGAAATGTAGCTGAAGATGATTCTGGGCCTATTATCTTTGATCCTGCCTCTTTCTATGGTCACTCTGAGTATGAGTTGGCAATTGCTGGGATGTTTGGTGGTTTCAGTGGTTCATTTTATTCTGCTTACCATGGTAAAATCCCCAAAGCTCCAGGCTTTGATAAACGGCTCAAGCTTTACCAACTATTTCACTACATGAACCATTGGAATCATTTTGGTGGAGGCTACAGAGGGTCATCTATAAATATTATGAAAAATCTGGTGAAATGATTTATTGTGAAATTTTATTAACTCTGTTTGGAAAAATACATGGGTTTTCAGCTGCAGTGATCTGTGATGCTTAATTTATTAAGAGTTATACCCAGTCTTTCATCCAGGAGCCCCAGGTGGTACACGTAGCTCTGCTTCCAATTTTTACCCAGGAGCGAGACAGAGAGAGAAAGATAATGATCACCTGGAAGTCACCCAGTGAGTGTCCATGGGTAAATTTCCTCATCCCACTCCATCTTAATTACTATATTCCACTCTTTATAATTTAAATTATTACCCCATTTCCATAATTGAAGATCAATCCCACTATGTCCCAAGTTTGGTATGCTGGTAGCTACATTTTATTAAAGAGCTGTCTAAGGCGGAAATAATCCAAGATTTGCATGAAAGCCTTTTTGCTGTTAAGATGACACCATTGAATTGATTTAGTAGGTTGCAGTAGAGAAAATTGCTCTTGAAACAATAGTTTAGATGCATGTTTTGCCAGCAAGGTGGAAGGGGAACAAAACTAACAATAATGATAAAGGCACAATCGGAGATCTTAGTGATCTTTCTTTAGTACGGTACATATGAATATATTGGGAATTTTCTTGCTTGCTATGAAACTAAGATTACTGTCAGTATTTATAATATTACTTATATTTCAGTTTTATCATTATAGCTGCATTTACATTAGATGCATGTTCTAAGCTAAAATTGGAATACATAGGATGCTGCCTAGGTGACTTTTGTTGTTTCTACCGTGAGTGTTGTTAGCATGGCTCTGGTTGTCAAAATTCAGGACTCTGTCTGAATCTGCCAAGCACACTACAGTTTGCGTGATGATCTGGTTTGTCTTCCTTCTGTAAGGCTCCAGCTGGTGTATGTTCCTAACTACCAAAAAAACTTGACCTAATCTTGTGTTGTACAATGTACATTCATGGATTAAGTTTATGTATAGGCAGCTGTATCTATTTCAGAGTTACTTTCTTGTGGCTGTTTGGTGGAATCATTTCTCTTTGAAGCCATTGAACTGAGCTGGCACTGTAGGTCCCAGAAACTCTAGCCAGCCATTGCTGCTTTGGCTGATAAATCTTGGGATTGTATGCAAGGCTGAGGTTAAAATAGGCTGTCAGTGATTTTTGCAGCTTGTTCTGAACTACTTTGAGTGTTGATAAAAATGAAGCAATCTTTGTGCTGATAAAATGCTAAATACTAAATACTACTTAAAATTAATATGATAGGTTTAGACCTTAGATTATGAGGAAGGAATCAATACATGATTGACCTTCCCCTTCCACATATACACATATCTTCCCCCATTTTAATACTTCGGTTGACTGTAGTATCTTGCAACCAGTTAGGCTCACAATACTATTTTTCCAGAAGGTGTTTTTGATTCACTACTGCTGAGCTAAAATATGGTTATTTCCCATTCCCCCAACAGGTATAAAATTTTCCTGCTAGGAAAAAAATCATTATAGTATAAAATCTAACTAAAGTAGCAAAAATAATTCTAATCCAGATTGTGTTAGTATATTAATTCTATTGAATCTTTTAGTAAAAGTATGTTGCTTCTACCTTAGTCAGGCAAGGGCTTACTTTTTTGGGCAGTTAGTTAGAGAATTAATTTTAGCTATAATTGTGTCCAGCATCAGCTTCCTCTGTGTGGATTGTTTAACAGGGGAGATTAGAAAGAGAAGGAAAAGTTTTACTGCATTACTAATTCCCCTTAGTTTTTGCATTTGCATGAATCTGCTAGTGTTTCTAGTGTGCAGCAGCAGGAATGCTGAATCAGTATATCTAATACTTGAAAAAGTATACTGGAAATACCCAACATGATTTACAACAATTGTGAAGTGCTGATTAAGAGTTTTCTAGAGGGTAGTAAATAGATCCAGAAGCCCTTAAACATTTGAAAACAAAATAATATGTGGGTCTGGATGAAAGGATACGTATGAAAATACATTATTTTTAGAAATCATACCAAAAGATTGTATTTAATGTACTGCAAAATATATATGTCTACAATTAGAATATGGGTTTTGCTCTTTCAGATTTGGTTTTTGGTGGCTGTCCATTCTAAATTCCAGGTAGGTACCGGTAGAGAGGCATGATTAATAGAATGTATGCTCATACAGACCCTTGGAATGTTTTTGATGCCTTTGAATTAACATTATTTGGCTTTACATTATGGAAAAAAATATTACACTAATTTTTAAAAATTCCAATCGTCTCTGTGCTTCCCTGCTTTCTCATTTTGCATAACAATACCACTAGTTTTCTGAGTTTAAAGAAGAGGTTGCTATTTGTCATTCTTTGTAATTGTTCAAATAAAATATATTCCTGAGCATTTCACTTTTTCTTTTTTTTAAAAAAATCTGTTTGGTATTATAAATTCACCATGATCCATTTTATTAAATTATTTGGACAAACATTACACAACCTAGAATAATTCAAATTGTACCCACTTGTGTGTTGTAGGCATTAAGAAGCCAGGCTTATCTCTCCAATTCTTTTCAACCTTTTTATCTAATATTTGTAATTACAATATTGTGAATTTCTTGAAATTATCATGGAGAATTCTACCTTAATGGTTTGTAACTTAAAAAAACTAATGTTCCCTTTAAATTTTTTATTATAATATGGAATAATTCAGCAGTAAAAGAAGATTAATCTTTGATATGCAAATAGCTGGACATTTACCCAAAAAGTCCAACATGGTTACTTTTGACTTGAGCAAACTTAAAGAAAAAAGAATTAGTAGAAAGTTAAAAGCCAGAACTAAATCTCTTGATAATGCTTGAAGATTATTCCAAACTATTATAATGGAAATTTATTATAAATGCTAAAAAAATGCAACAAAAATATTCTGCTGAAGAAATGGTAGACGCAAACCAGCTCCATGACAAGCAGAGCCAGGGAGCACTGCAGAATAAAGAGCCTCCCATAAGTGCTCCAAACAAACAGTTGCTCCTCAAGAGGGGACTGCAAGATAGTGGTCACTGGCGGATTTACAGCTCTGGGAGATGAGAAAATAGCCAGTTAGTTCAATCTGTGCTTGTTACCTTTGAAACACCACTTAAATCCACATATTTCCTTTTCTAATCAGTTTCAGAAGTTGCTTATTAACTGCTTTTCAGCTATTTAGGAACCTTTGGATTGACAAGTGTTACAGCACTGGGTGAGTTTCCTTCAATTCTTAGTGAAAGACGTTTTAAATACAAATTTAAGGACTTAAAAGGGTTCCCTCCCCCACCAGAATAAACAGCAAAAGGTGATTGAAAAGTTTGATTTTAGAAAGTGACAAATGAACTAAAAGTCCGGGTAAAATTGAAATAAGATTTTGAAAGAATTCTGAAGAACCCATGAAAAATGCTTTAAAAAAAAATTCTTATAAAATAGTAAGATAAGACTTTTAAAAATATACAAAAAAGGGGATTTAAGTTATAATTAAAGGAGAACACTCAAATTCACAATTACAGAATGAAGCAAAATATTTTAACATTGGATATATTGAGAGATATTTTTGAACAATGGCCCAGAAATTAATTTTAAAAGTATCTGCCTCTACAGATAGGCTGTCTTTAAAATACAAGTAGTCCTCTACTTACAACCATTCGTTTAGTGACTGTTCAAAGTTACACTGAAAAAGTGACTTATGACAGTTTTTCACACTTATGACCATTGCAGCATCCCCATGGTCATGTGATCTGGCATGCATTTATGATGATTGCAGTGTCCCAGGTTGCAGTGTCATGTGTTCAACTTTTGCAACCTTCTGACAACAAAGTCAATGGGAAAACCAGATTCACTTAACAATTGTGTTACTAACAGTGATTCACTTAACAACTATGGCAAGAAAGATAAAATGAGGCAAAACTCACTTAACAACTGTTTTGCTTAGCAACAGTAATTTTGGGCTGAGTTGTGGTTGTTGAGGACTATGCCATATTATGATTTGAAAGTATATTTAAAAACGTTGGGCTACAAGAATGGCATGGAAAAAGATATTACACTGGATAAGAGCTGTGGTGGCGCAGTAGTTAGAATGCAGTACTGCAGGCTACTTCTGCTGACTGCCGGCAGTTTGGCAGTTCGAGTCTCGTCAGCTAAAGGTTGACTCGCCTACCATCCTCCCGAGGTCGGTAAAATGAGGACCCAGATTGTTGGGAGCAATATGCTGACTCTGTAAACTGCTTAGAGAGGGCTGTAAATTACTGTGAAGCGGTATATAAGTCTTAAGTGCTATTGCTATATTCAAAAGACTACAGCTCCTTATGTGACTAAGTCTAGATCAATGCTAGAACGAAGCGTTCTCAGCCCCAGGGTTCATTGGAAGGTCAGGTAAGAAGCAGAGTAAAGGTGACATGGAGATTTTCTTCTACACTTCTTAAATTGTGCTTTTATGATAGAAATAACATTGGAATCAGGTATTTTCTACTCTTTGGTAACAATAAAAAGATTATCAAGAATAAGCATGAGGAACAATAGATAGAGTTAGGATAAATGCTTTACTTTTGTATTTTTGTATGTTACAAAAATAAAGACACCCATATATGAATAAAACAACCCTCATTTTTGTGCTTTGCTCTGTATCATTCAAAAACCAACCTGTTCTATAGTTGGAATCATGTGTGATAGTGATAACTAGATTAATGAGTGCAAAAAATGCAAAAAACCCCACCCCTTTGCCCTTTGCTCAGTATCTGATTGCACATTTGGCCAAGTCACAAAGTCCTTAGTGCATGTACTTGCTCTTTATATATTGATGTAAACAGTTCATCTCCTTGAACGCATTGCTCTTCCACCAGACTTAACTGATGGAAGATTTAGTTACAATTTATCTGCTGCATCTCACCTCCAAGTATAATTTTTACAGCTTTCATTTGAGTATGTTTTTAGACATACTGGTAGCACAATAACTCAGCGGTTAAAGACGGTGAGCTTGTCAGCTGGAAAGCTGACAACCCGGTTTCGAGACCCGAGTGCCACATGACAGGGTGAGCTGCTGCTCGCCCCAGCTCCTGCCTACCTAGCAGTTCGAAAGCATGCAAATGTGAGTAGATAAATAGGTACAACTTCATTGGAAAGGTAACAGCGTTCCGTGCGTCTTGGTGTATAGTCACGCTGGCTATACACCAAGACCTGACCACAGAATTATCTTTGTGTGTGGCTCCTTCGACTAAGAAACAAAGATGAGTACCGCCCCCTGCAGTTGGAAACAACTGGACAGGGGAAACTTTACCTTTATGTGCGTGTACTAACTTAGTTGGCTTTTTAAAAATTGGTTTCAGCAATTTGCACTCCTTCTGTACCCTCACTGCTCTTCCAATATATACTGATGGAAATTTAATAATAAAGCACAGACTATTTCCAATAGTTGCTTTCTGTGACTATAATTTTGTTCTGCAATACTGAAAGCCTAAGGACGTAATAGATCTACCTTTAATTCATCTTTTGGTGTTTAACCATAAGCCACCTGATTTAGATACAGCAAAATACCGTTAAATCAATATTTATCACATATTTATTTTTATTTGAATGCCTTTTTATGTTCTGGCATTCACTGAAATACAATGTTCTTCAATATATTCCTCAGATTAGTAGTAGTAGTAGTATTCTTCAATATATTTCTCGGAGTAATAGTAGTACCGGTAGATTTTGCCTCCCTTATTATACTTAAGTTCAATTACACTCCAAATGAGCATGGTTACTGAATTTAACCTGGGGTTCCCAAACCATTCTCTTGCTCTTTTGACGTTTTTGCTTCAATGATCATATAATTAGCTCTAAAAGTGCAGTTTGTTAAAGACTCTCAATAATTACTCCCTTTGTAGATGTTAGTCAGTTTTGGAATCTGGACTTTCCGGCCAGTCATATTCAATGAATTTGTTTTGTGGAGCCCTACAGACTTAAATGTACCGTTCCATCCAAACTTTAGTTACAATCAACACTAGTCTTTAAGGTGCTAAATGGCTCTTTCGCTGCAAAAGACATGGGTGAATTTCGTTTTCTCAGCCTGTGCAATCCACTCTACTGGGATAGATTCTTCGGTATACTTCTTTCCAGGGTTTCGTTTGGAAACAGAAGCTCTAATGGCTCGTTCCTATTCTCCGTTTTTTCTGGGGACGAACGACCATGTCCTACGGTTTCCACTGTTTGCAACAGATGAATAGACAATTTTACGGTTTTACACGGCGGAGGGATGTCAGTTTGAAGCACTGCTCGGGCTAGAAGGCAACAAGGGCTATAACTAGTTGAACTCGAGAACAAGTCAGTTAATTTAATAAATCGGTTTTGCAAGCTGGATGCCACCCTATCTTAATTCGGACGCTGCGCATTTTCTAAGGCGATGCACGAAAACGAGCCGCCGCTCTGAAGTGCTTTACCGTCTCTATGGTCGTACACAAACACACGCTGGAAACGTACGAAGTGAAACCGGAAAACACCTCAACTCCTAAGTCTCTATGATCAGTTTCTGTCCTGTGATTGGCGGCCGGGGGGGGGAGCAGAACGCTTCGCTGTAAAGTAGGATTGGTCCCGGGCTCAGTCACGTGGGGAGATTGGCGAGGAAGCGCGTGCCGGTCTCTGCGCTGGATGCGGCGCCCTTCTCTCAGCTACATGTGGAAGCATCTGCTGGGAGTGACGGCCAGAGCCATGTCTGGAGGGGGAGCCCGTCTTCAGCGTCCCCCCAAGGACCCGCTGCGGCACCTTCGCACGCGGGAGAAACGCCACGGGGCCATCGACCGCAAGGGCCCCAACACCGTTTACGTGCAAGTGGTGGCGGGAGGATCGCGAGACATGGGAGCGGCGGTCTACGTCTTCTCTGAGTACAACCGGTTAGTCTCCGCCTGATGTTCGCCCTTCCTTCCCTTGGGACACGTGCAAGAAGCGTCGCATGAGTCGAAATTTCCTCCTTTCTGTTCACTGCAGTACAGATAGTCCTCGACTTACAACAGTTCGTTTAGGGACCGTTCAAAGTTACAGCGGCACTGAAAAAAGTGACCTAATGACCGTTTCTCAGGAGTTACGACCTTTGCAGCATCCCCACACGATCGCGTTATCAAAATTAAGACGCTTGGCAACTGGTTCATATTCATGACCATTGCAGTGTCCAAGAGTTATGTGATCACTTTTTGCGACTTGACAGGCAGAGTCCATAGGTGTAACCAGATTCAGGGTAGGAAGCATATCCTTGTGCATCTGTGTGTTAACAGCCCGGTTAATAACTTACAATGATTCACTTTACAACTGTGGCAAGAAATGTTGTAAAATGAGGCAAAACTCATTTAACAAATGTCTCACTTAACAACAGAAATTTTGAGCTCAATTGTGGCTGTAAGTCGAGGACTACCTGCAATGCATTGGCTTCCATTCTGTTAATGATAGTGTAATAATCTGCAGAACTAATTATCTTTTTGCTAGGAAGCTATCCTTGTGCATTTGTGTGAGACTAGCGTTGTTTAAATGATGGAAGAAAACGCACAGTTGGCATTAAATATATCTTTGAAAAACTTTATAATGCCATATTATTTTATGTATTTATTTGTATCCCACCTTCATTATTTTTGCAAAAAACTCAAGGTGGCGAACATATCCAACACACCTTTGCCTTCCTATTTTCCCCACAACAACAACCCTGTGAGGTGAGTTGGGCTGAGAGGGAGTGACTGGTGCAAGGTCACCCAGCTGGCTTTCATGGCTAACGGGGACTTGAACTCAAGGTCTCCTGCTTTATGTTGAAGGAAAAAGCAGCTTGTCGGGGAAAAAGATACCCTCAATTAGTAAAGAGCAATCATATTTTCGTTTTTTTTCCTAGAAAGCCTCCCCAAAAGTGAGTTAGTGTGTAGGACTGTTCATAGAGAAAAGACATTTCATCTTACTTAGCACTCTTTCTAAGCAATGCTAACACTCAGACACTTAGTATATTTCCTAGTGAAAGAGAATTAAAGTTGTTATAGAAGCTGTTGGGTTTCCTTTTACTTGCTCTTATTATTTTGTTCATGATAGAGCCAGTTTGATATAATGGTAATGTTCCTGAACTAGAAAGTAAGATACTGTGGATTCTGGTCCTCTTAGGCCAGTGTTTCTCAACCTTGGCAGCTTTAAGCTGTATGGACTTCAACTCCCAGAATTCCCCAGCCAGCATATGCTGGCTGGGGAATTCTGGGAGTTGAAGTCCATACAACTTAAAGCTGCCAAGGTTGAGAAACACTGTCTTAGGCATAAAAGCTTGGATGATGTGGTTGGAGGATTAGACCTTAGCCACCCAAAGAAAGTGAGTACAGGTTGGCTGATTTTTTCAAGGATAAACATAAGTGCTTACTCATCTTTCCTTTGAATGATGTGATGACTGGACTAGTTTGTCACCATCTGTTCATTCGGAGAGGATGAAATGGCTGCTTCTTTGGTAACTAAATTTATATCTGTGCTGCTTAAAGACAGAAGAAAATACCCTAAGAAGTCATACACTGATGTTTTCTCTCTAGGCAGTATTCCTTGCTTTGGTTCCTGAGCTGGTAAAAGAGGAGAATGGGTAGGAGCAGCTCCTAATTATTCTTCCTTGTTCACTCTCCTCTTTATCTGCTTCCAGAACTGGCCAACTTTAACAAAAGTGCCAATGCTTACTTCTTTTTTCTCAAATATGTTTTGAAGAGAATTCAAGATAAGAGATAGCTATTTTACGTGTTATTTTTTTCTTTACCAAATGTATTTTTCCTCCCTAACTATAGAGCAACTTTAAGTATTTCTTCACCAATAGTGAAACACCATTTAGTGTCACTTCTAATTAAGTCTTTGTTCATTTGAACCATAATCCCATGATTACTAGACAGAGTCCTCCTAAGAAGGTGAATATTGCAGAGAAAAATCAAGCATAACTATTTAACATTTTTAATTGTTTACTCTGTTCAGGAACAGTAGAAGTTGGTATATGGTTGAGATTTCCCAACATTTTAACAATCCTGAGTATGTCCCTAATACACTACAGGGGGAAATCTATGCTAGTCCTAAAATGGTACAAAATAATTTTCTCTTCTATGGATTTATAAAACAAAGCAACCCCTTTCCATTTTTGTTAAACCTGTGCCAACTGTATTTTAGTGGTTTCAGATGCTCTCATTGTGCTATTAGAGATAGGGTTATCATAATTCTAATTATTCTTCCATTTCAGATACCTTTTTAATTGTGGAGAAGGAATACAGCGCCTTATGCAAGAGCACAAGTAAGTGAACCAAAAATAGAGTAAATCTATTGAGGTGTGTTAAATATCTTCAAATCATTCGTTAATGTGAATAGTACAGACAGTGGAGTGGGAAAGAGAACCAGGGGAAACAAAGTGGAGTGCCTCAAAGGTGTGGTGGTTAACTGGGATCAAAATAGGAGAGAAAATAGGAATGCCACCTTGAAATATTATATGGTTGCAGGTACCACCTACAGCTTCTGTTATTAAATCCCAGTAATGCTGTTGTGAATTATAGTCAGTGCTGTTTCAATGTGTGGAAGAATAAAAATGTGCCCCAGTTGATGCTTTAATTCAGAAAGCATATAGGACTAATTTTAGTTGGCAGGGAGAAAAGAGGCATATAAAGTTCATTCTTTATAATTACGCATCAGATATTTTACCCTTTGTATTGCAGTAATGAGTAGCCATTGATAGGCAGGGAACAAATTCATGCAGCATTTAAAAAACTGCTATATGCTTAATTTACAAATCAACTTTGAACTCACAACCATGACCTAGTGCCTCAGCAGTAAGGATTTATAAACTTATAAAAAAGAATGAGAATTGCCATTTAAAAATTGTAAGGCTGGAACTCTTACATTAATATATAACAATTTTTCTAGTACAGTTAGTCCTTGCATAATGACCGCTCATTCAGCAACTATTCAAAATTAACATAGTGCTGAACAAATGGTAGTTATGACTGGATGGAAACTAATCAAGGAGAGAAGCAACCTGGAACTAAGGAGAAATTTCCTGAAAGAACAATTACCGGTAATCAGTGGAACAACTTGCCTCCAGAAGTTGTGAATGCTCCAACACTGGAAGTTTTTAAGAAGAGATTAGACAACCATTTGTCTGAGATGATAAAGGATTTTCTGCTTGAGCTGGGGGTTTGACTAGAAGACCCCAAAGGTCCTTTCCAATTCTGTTATTCTGACTAGTCCTCAGAGCTATAGCTGTTGCAATGCCCCCTCTGTCGCATGATCAAAATTCAGGTACTTGGCAGCCTGACTGAATTTATGACTGCAGCATGCACTTTAACTCTCACTGTACTGCTATTGCCTACCCCTGTTGCTCCAGCTGACATTTGTGTCTTCTTCCTCTCTTTTTGACAGGGTGCATCTAGCTGAGGCACCTGCTGGCCCTTTGTGAGGCTTTTGCGAGGCGGTGGAGTACAGGGAGGCCAAAAGGGCAGAGATGGGGAGAGAGAGTAGGTGGGAGGAGTTGAAGCAGAGGCAAGTGCAGCAGGGCCGGAGAAGCATGAAGTCCTAAACTAATAGCAGTACAATCCTCACCTAATGACCACAACTGGGAATACTGCAACTGCCATTGCTAAGTGGTGTAGTCACAAGAAATTTCACCTGATGACCACTTTGCTTAGCAGAAATTCTGGTACCAGTTAGGGTTGTTAAGGAAAGACTATCTCTACAAAACCTGTAAAACACTGCAAAACAATTTTCATCCAGTATCTAACATCTTTTGGGAATGGTTGTGGAGAAGATAGTGGTGCAGTAGCTTCAGACAACCATCTATGGATTATATTGATTCCTTTCAGTCAGGATTCAGCTTTTGGATCATCTCTGGTGAGGGGTGGAATGGGAGTTAGGTATCCTTCCTTGCTCTGCTTGAGTTCTCAGCAGCCTTTGATACCATGAATCATAGTATCATTCTGGGCCACCTCCAGGGATTGGGGAGGGAAACACAGTATTGTGCTGGTTCCCCTCTTTTCTCCAGGGTTGATACCAATTAGTGGTGATTGTGGGGGAAGAATCCTGCCTTTGTCCCCTACTTTTTGGGATACTGCAGAGTTCGGTGCTGTTTCTATTCCTATTCAATATCTACATGAAGCTGCTGGATAAGCTGATCTATTCATTGCCATGGGGTGAAATATCATCAGTAGGCTGATGATGATTATACATCTCTACCCCTGGAAAATCAAGCATGCTACTGATGTCCTATCTTTGTTCCTGGAGGCTGTAGGGATATGGATGGGGAACAATAGGATTCGCCTGACTCCTGGTAAGACTGAATGGCTCCGGGTTTTGGAGCCTTCTCATTCTGAGACTAAACCATCTTTCGTATGAATGGGATTGCTGTGCTCTAGTCAGACCTGGTATGCAAATTGAGAGTCCTCTTGGACTTGTGACTCCTGCTTAAAGAGCATGTGGCAATTATGCCTTGGAGGACTTTTGCACAATTTTTAATTGTGCATCGGTGGTGCTCATTCCTAGATCGGGAGGCTCTGCTCATAACAACTCATGCCTTGGTCTCCTCTCTGGTGGGTTATTGTAATGCACTGTACATGGGTCTGCCCTTGAAAAGTATCTGGAAGGTTGAGCTGGTGCAAAATGCAGTGGCGTGGGCAGGCTTATTGCCCCTAAAATGGCACACCTGCACCTCTGTTCAGTGAGCTTCATTAACTACTAGTTTGCTTCCAGGTTCAATTCAAGGTGCTTTTTTTTAAAAAAAACCTTTAAAGCTGTTCATGGTATGGGAGCAATTTTTTCATAAACAATATGAAATGTAACAATTTTAGAGTAGTTTGTAATTATGGTTTTTATGACTTTATTGTACACTACCCAAAGTCACGTTTCTGTGAGATGTGTGGCATATAAATGAAACAAATAACTAAAATAAAAATAAATAAATCCTGTGCTGATTTTGAAATTTGTTCTTTGATCTTTCATTTCCTAAAATAGTAACACAGAGTTTCGTGGTTACTTATTACTGAATTTGGTTTGTTTTATTGTTTTAATGTGTCACCTAAAGTTGCTTGGACAATTGAAGAGACCTATAAATGGAATGAATTAATGAATGAATCAGTCAGTGAAAGAGGCATTGAGGATGATATTGGATGTGATGATGGACAGAAGCATGTAAAATATTACTTTAGTAAATTCCCTTAAAAGTTTTGTCTTTATTGCAGGTTAAAGGTGGCTCATTTAGACAATATCTTCCTCACTAGAATGAATTGGGCAAATGTTGGTGGCTTGTCTGGTGAGTTCAGTAGATAAATGTATTCTATATTCCAAATTGTGCTACCTCCTTTGCCTGTTGCTTTCCCTTTTCAGTTTATATATTTAAAAAAAGCAATTATCAGGAATGCAGTGAAAGAAGGGAGAGGATTACTAACACAGCAACTACCAGGAAAAGGGATTATCCCAGGGATATTACAAAAGATGTTTGAGAAATTGGGAAAGAATATTCTAAAATCAGTGACAACTGCATGACTTAATTTGTTAAGAAAAACTTGGCTAAAAGATTTGCAAATATGGAAGAGAAAATTGAAAGAATCTGAAGTACAACTAATTGGAGAAGTTAAACTTATTGAGGAAAAAATGGAATTCCCAGAAAATATGATGAAAACAGTAACCAGAGAAATGAATGGACCTGGATGTGGCATAGCTGGAACAAGGAAGGAAGAAATTCATCAGAGACAGATTAATTTTGGAACAACCTGGGGAAGGCATTAAGTAAAGAGCTGCCAATGTTTTAACACAATCTATGGAATGGGAAAAAGAAGATGTAGATACAGAAATGAACAGAATGCACAGAAGCAATACAAAATATGTAAAGATGAAAAATGTTTGTCAGGAAGATGACAAAGAGATCAAGTTATACAACAGTACTTCAACACCAAGTTAATTTTATCCAAAGAAACACCAACTAGAAGATTCTTACAAGGAAAAAAAAAATACCGGTAGAAAATAGGCTTGTTTGAACAGGAGTTAAATAATAAATACTGTCATAAAAGATTGAAAATCCTTTATGGAGTTTTTGCGGAAAATGGTTAAAAATGGATGGTTTTTGCTTTTGTTAATTAAGGAGATATAGAACCTTCCTGAAGGCCAGTAAAGTTGGAAACAATCTAAGCTCCAGGGGAACCATGTTTAAATATAATAGATATTGATATCTCTGAACTATATGTTTAGTTTTATCAATATAAACTACTGTAAACTATAGGTAGTTCTCAACCTACAACCATTTGGTCAGTGACCATTCAAAGTTATGATGGCGCTGAGCCAGTAGTGGTTAGGCTAATCTTTGAAATTGCAACCCTCCCAACACCCCAAAGGTCCCATTATCATGATCTAGGTGCTTGGCAATCCAGTCGCACTTACCGTACAACCAGTTGCCAAGCACCTTGTGATCATGTGACTGCCATTTTCAACTTTCCCTGTCTGTTTCCAGAATGTCAATGGGGAAGCCAGCAGGAAAGGTTTCAAGTCACTGGGGTAAGTCTCCCCTGCCCGGGCACCTTCTACCAGCCTCTTATGCACCTCTGCACACATTTCCCTGATCAGTGTACCTCGTACATCCTCCCTGCCTCTCTCCAAACTACGATGCCTCTCATGCACCCCCTCACCTTCACCTTTGTGCATCCTCCACTGTGCTTCCCCTTGCTGTGTCTCCCACCTGGGAGCAGCCACTTACCACCTTGTAGGCCTGGGATTTGAAACTTCCTGCTGGCTTCTCCACTGGCCTTGATTGTCAGCAGGAAGTTGTCTCATCTAACAACCATGGGATTCAGTTAATGATGGCAATTGGAACTGCAAGGATGTTGTCACTAAATGATACAGTCAACCATAATCTTTTTCTTTCTGTGTTGCTTATAGCAGTAATCTTTTTTCAAAAGTTTTCTGCAGTTTTATCTAAAGTGAATTGTAACACTCACACTCTTTATCCTTTCATCCAGGAATGATTCTTACCTTAAAAGAAACAAGAGTTCCCAAATGTATTCTTTCTGGACCACCACAACTGGTGAGTTGTGTTGTGCTCTTTTTTTTTAAGCAGTGATTACCTACTCAGTTATCTTTTAAGAATAACAGCATTAAGAATTAAGTATGTAATAGGACAGTGCATGCATCAACATTTTTTGAGAATAAGTGGTATCATCTTACATGAGTTGATAAAATATGCATCTACTTAACAAGTTGACTTTTTAAAATTGACAGGATTCTTAAGACATCCACATTTTTTCATGTTTCTACAAAATTCTAATGAAATACTTTAAATAAGAATAAAGAGATACTCCTCTCGCATAAAGTCTGAAGTCTATCTTTGGAATCACTTGTCATAGCCATAGTTAATGTAGTTGCTATCTGTTCTGGACTGAGATTTCTGTAATTGATACCCAGCTTCTGAACTGTTCACACCTATAAGCTATACAAGACAGTACATTACAATTTAACCTGCAAAATAATCTCAGTATTCTTTATCTGGGAATTAGAATGGTTGCATTCTGTGCTATATAAATTGCTAGAGAAATGCAGATTTGGGGACATAATACTTATTCCTTACTTTCAGAAACATTACTTTCTTCCTTAAAATTATCACTTAAATTGTGATGAGTATTCCTTTTTTTAAAGGTACTTTTTATTACTTTCTAAGGCTGCTTGCATATTGGTATTTTAGGGGGCAAAATAAGATCCATTATTCTGACCTGATGTAATCTAATAGTTAAGAATTGGGAATTCCTAGGTGTGAGTCTCAGCTGCAGTGAACTAAATGAATTGCTTTAGAGTTAGACAACCTATTCTTCCTATCTGCACCCCATCCTTGTGTGTCAATATATTTCAGGATTGTTGAAAGGGTAATAATGAGATCACGTGTATGACGTATTTTGAATGCTTAAAAGTGTAGTAAAATGTAAAAAGTGTTTTATCCTATTAGGTGAACCTCATACCATGTGAGATTAAGCAATCTTACTAATTTTCTAGGAAATAATAGTTGTCGTTCTTATTCTGTATATTTCAGCAAAAATATTTAGAAGCAATCAGAGTATTTGCTGGTTCAATGAAAGGAATGGAGATAGGTAAGTGCTATCTTTCAAATCGTATTTCAAATTCGCAGTTGCTGGTGGTGTGCTGTTTTGCATGCTGGCTCTATGGCAGACTGATCAAGAAAAGAAAATTGCTCTACATCTTTGCTTGTTTTTCTTGATTTCATGCTGTGCTGCCAGCTTTTAAGGTTACTGGCTACATCTTTTCTTTAAAATGCATCTAGCAAAGCCATCTTAAAGCTTGAAACATAAGAATTTTAAACTCTGTTTGACGTAATTATGTTTAGGTCTCTTGTACAATTTTATCTAAAGCAGTAGCTCAAATAACTTAACATTCATTTTCCATCTATGTTGTTACTAGTTGTGCAGTCTTTTTTGGCTCCAGAATATGAGGATGAAACAATGATAGTACAACAGGTCCCTCTGGTAGGTGAGTAAGGTATCCTAATTTTAAATAGGGGGTGTGCAGAACACAGTAAATTCTGTGCTATAGAGATCTAAGCATCATAACAATTCTGTCACTTCTGATTCTGAAATATTGGGATGTAGCAATAAGGAACTTGTGGTTGATTATGAGACAGAGAGCCTGTCCTAGTTGTAGAAAATTTTGCTGTACTGTAACTTTATTTCATTGTCTCATAACTTTCTTTTTCTGGTGGTTGGTGGCTTTTATACTGGAGTACAATATACACTAAAATCAATATTGATTGATTGAACTTATGCGGCTGCTCATCTCACTTGCATGTGATTCTGGGCAGCATACACAATTAAATCACAACACTTAACCATTAAAATCAACTTAAATGCTTAAACACTACAGTTAAAAAGACCCCACAATAACAAAAAGAGAATAGTGCAGTCTAAACGTATACACAGTGCAGCCATTTAAGGGGCTGCACACTCCCATGGGATCCCCAAGCCCGATGGCACATCCAAGTTTTAAGTGCCTTTCAGAAGGCCAGCAGGGATGGGGCAAATCTCACCTCAAGGGAATGTTATTCCAGCGGGTGGGTGCCATGGCAAAAAAAAGCTGTCTTTCTGTGTCCTGCCAAATGAAGCTCCTGGGCCAATGGGTCCTGCAGCATTTCCCTTTTGCCAGACCTGATGAGATAGGTACATGTAATTGGGGAGAAGTAGCCCCTCAAATAATCTGGTCCCATGCCATGTAGGGTTTTAAAATCATAACCAGCACCTTGAATTGGACCCGGAAGCATCGTGGCAACCAGTGCTGCTTTCAAGCAGAGGAGTAAAATATATAGTTCTTGAACCACACGTAACTACTCGAACCACAGCATTTTGTGCCAGCTGAAGCTACTGGATGGTCTTCAAGAGTAGCCCCATGTAGCGCGTCAGCAGTAATCCATTTGGGAGGTGTCTAGGGTATGAATGACTGAAGTTAGAGTCCCTTGATTCAGGAATGGGGGCAACTGGCACACAGTATGAAACTCTGCAAAGGCCCTCCTGGCCACAACAGCTACCTGCTTTTTGAGCAGGAGTTGTGAGTCCAAAATAACTCCCATATTGTGCACCAGGTCTGTTTGGGTTCAACCACATCCAGCACCAAAGATAGTAACTCTCTGGATTCAGAAGGTCCCAGAATCCGAAGCCACTTAGTCTTGCCAGGGTTCAGTTGAATATCAGGGTAAATACTTCATTAACCGCATTCAAAGTTTACAGATAGCATATTAGCTTTTCTTGAGTCCAGTACTATGTGTCAGATGGAGTTGATCACACTGTGATCACTTCCAGTTTTTTATAATCACATATCAATGGGTGGTAGGTGGGATAAACGAAAACCCTGATATTTTCAAATTATCGTTACATGAATGACAATAATAAGGTTTGTTTATAATATTCTCCAGTAGCTACCGTACTAACATGCTCAATGAGAATTCTGTGTAAAACTCTTCTTAACAGACTATGAAAATTGAGGTTTTCTTATTTTCTTATTTCATATATCATACAAAGCCATAAAAACGGTTTGTATGTTTTTGGCTCATTTTTGGACAATGCTGTGTTAATAGAGGCAATCGTGGCCTAATCAGTGAAATGCAGTTCTGTACTATATATGAATGTAGTCAGTGTCTGCAGAACAAAGAGATGTACATATTCTAACATTATTCTTGTCCCTTTTCTCTTTCCACCATTTATCTGAAACAAGCAAAAGCCGACTGTGAGCAAAGGATACATCCAGACTCTAAATCGCTAATAGACGAGGATGATCAAAAACATATCTCAAGGCCAGAATCGCCCTCTGACGTGAATAAACAGTCACCTGATAAAATAGGTGAGGAAGCCTCACTCTTTGTTAATGAAATGGGACCCACCAGGAAGTTTTCATGGTTGGGGAGGGGGAATTTTCCAGATAAGCAATTATAATTTAAATTACTGCATGAAGTTTAAAACCATGTCCATCTATATTTCACAAAAGAAACTACCATAGAAACTGGATAAATTTAGGAACGTATGCCCTAACAATGTCTTAATATTTTTAAAATATTAAGTTTTTATTAATGTTTTGTCGTATTAACTTAACATACGTAAGTTAATATTTATCTTGATGTTTTGGGGTCTATAATGCCCAAGCTGGTTTACACAAAATACTTAATAGCAATAGCAATAGCACTTAGACTTATATACCGCTTTACAGTGCTTTACAGCACTCTCTAAGCGGTTCACAGAGTCAGCATATTGCCCCCAACAATCTGGGTCCTCATTTTACCCACCTCAGAAGGATGGAAGGCTGAGTCAACCTTGAGCCGGTGAGATTTGAACCGCTGAACTGCTGAACAGTCAGCTGAAGTAGCCTGCAGTACTGCACTCTAACCACTGCGCCACCTCGGCACCAGTTTCTATGGTAGTTTCTTTTGTGAAATATAGATGGACATGGTTTTAAATACTATTGAGGGTGTCTCTACTCTTCTGGCATATGATATTGTTCTGGGGTGACAATATTATTTCCCTCCCTGCATTATTACATCCCCTCACAACTTAAAAAAAAAAAGGATAGAAATTCAGGAACCTTAGATTTTCTCAAGGGTAAAATAAAATTATTAAGTCTGTATATACCGTATTTTTTGGAGTATAAGACGCACCTTTTCCCCCCCTAAAAGAGGGTGGAAATGTTGGTGCGTCTTATACACCGAATACAGCCATTTTTGGCCTCCCGAAGCCCTGCCCCCGTGTCCCATTTTTGCGAAAAATGGGCCCGTTTTTCGCAAAAACGGGGCGTGCAGAGGGTTTGGGAGGCCTGCAGAGTGCTCCTGGGGGCTGGGGGAAGGCAAAAACGTCCCCGTTTTTGCAAAAAAGGATGAAAAACGGACTGTTTTTTGCAAAAACAGTGTTTTTGCCTTCCCCCAGCCCCCAGAAGCACTCTGCAGGCCTCCCAAACCCTCTGCGTGCCCCGTTTTTTGCAAAAATGGGTGAAAAATGGGCCCGTTTTTGCAAAAAACGGTGCGCAGAGGGTTTGGAAGGCCTGCAGAGTGCTTCTGGGGACTGGGGGAAGGCAAGAACGCCCCCGTTTTTGCGAAAAATGGGTGAAAAATGGGACGCACAGAGGGTTTGGGAGGCCTGCAGAGTGCTCCTGGGGGCCGGGGAGGACAAAAACTTTTTTTTCTTACTTACCCCTCCGAAATCTTGGTGGGTCTTATACACTGGTGTGTCTTATAGTCCGAAAAATACGGTATATAGTTGTCATGTCTGCTCAAATGTGTAAGATATGGCTCTAGAGTGATGTTGTGTTATCTTGTTGCTTTTGGTAAAAAGCAGACATTTTAAATGTTATGTATATTTTGATTTTGAAACACAGGATTTATTTGTATGTTGTGGTTTTTTTTTTTAAGGCAGCAGGAGACAAATACTTGAAAGGGACCCATCTCTTGTTGTTGCATATGTTTGTAAGGTAAGAGCTTTTCTCCACATTGAGGGTACCTCAATCACTGTTGGGAATTATGTCATGGTATAAAGATTCAGTGTCATGCTGTAATAATTCTGAGCTAGGGGAACACTTGATATGAAATAGATATGATCCAGATGCTTTGCTTATTAAAAAAGCTGGGTGAAAGAAATGCTAAGATTCCAATCCTCCTAAGTATGCATTTTTAGGATTTCACTACATCTGGGTTGCATGTGCTTGGATATTTCTCATATAAATTGTGGAAATAAATTGTCAGAGAGCTGTTAGAAATGGTAGGAGTTAAAAGTGCATATTGCATGTCATAGATTTATAGACTTCTCCCCAACATTTGCATTTATAATTGCAGCTTTTGATGATCTTAGACCTGTCTTCCTCATGAGATGATTTATTATTTTTATGTGTGCATTGCTTACACTTGATCTTAGCCAGAAGGGTGAGAAGCAATGCTTAGATGCACGGTGGCCTAGAGGTGAAGATGCCCGCCTCCCACTCCGAAGGTTGAGAGTTCGATCCTAGGCAACGGCAGATGTTTCTCTATCAGGGCACAAAGAGAAAATATCTGCTGCAAACTCCATGTAGGTGTCAGGAAGGGCATCTGGCCAGTAAACACTCAGCTCCACTCAGTCACAACCCCCCCCCCCGGACTCCATCCCAAAACAAAGGGATTAAAGGGTCATAAAAAGAAAAAAAAGGTGTGCATTGCTTAGTTCGCCAAGTGTATTCTGCATTCCTAATAAGATTTTTTATTCCTTTTTGTTTGGCAGCAAGCCAAATATGTATGTCTCTCCTTTTTTAGTATTTCTAATGTTAGTGTTGGGTTGTAAATAAATGAATTTTATGATATAATGTCAACTTTACCGTTTGAGATGACTGAACACACTGCTAGGAATACATGGTAAAATAATCAATATTTGTCTGTAGGTCCATCCAAAGAAAGGAAGCTTCTTAGTTTTAAAAGCAAAGGAACTTGGCTTGCCTATGTAAGTATGGAATTCTGGTGAATGTTTATATGTGGCATGTCATCAATCTTCAGAGACTGGCTAACTTTTTTTTTTTTTTAGTGGCAATGCAGCAATTGCGCCCATAATAACAGCTGTGAAAAATGGAGAGAATATCGTGTTTGAAGGAAAAGAGGTAGAACTTTCTGAAGGGTCCTTTTATTTAGGACATTTTGCGTGTGAAATTAGCTGGGCATCCCTGTCTTATGAATGTAACCATGGGTTGTTTTTTTGTTTTTGTTTATTGTTTAGGGCAGAGAGATTACAACCTAACATTCTTGTTTGGCCTTTGCTTCAATCAGTGGGAATATTTAAATGAATTGAGTCCACAAAACTATTGATTTGTATAATGTGAAAAAGCACATGAAGTTCCTCACTTATTCAAAGGGAAACTTTTAAGTTGGACCTGTTCATCATTGTGGGTTGAGGTGAACAGCTTTCTGAGCTCAAAAGTTCATATAACTTGATGGAACAGTTTGACAAACAACAACAAAACCCTTCCTGCCCTGTGATCCCTGCTTTCTTGGTCATTATGGGAAATGTTTCCCAGTAATGTTCCCCTCCCTGTTGAAATGTGGACTGTGAGAGACTTTAATAAAATATGTGTATTGGTGGTGTGCATTGACCTGTGTATCTTATTACAGATCTTGGCTGAAGAACTTTGTACGCCTCCAGAGCCAAGTATAGTGTTCATTGTATTGGAGTGCCCTCATGAAGGTTTTATAGATGCAGTCTGTGAAAACAGTACACTGCTAAGGTATGATTAAGCAAAAGCTCAGCTGTTTTCGTATTTCGTATTAAGGAATCACTGGACAACAGCTTTCTTGCCATGTCTTTATTTGTCACCATGTCTTTTGGAAATATGAGTCTGTTTTTATACTCGTCAATCCATGTCAACAACCCGTTTACACTAGGTCAATAAGATGTGGCAAAGTATTAGTAAATGAGAAAATTATATGTACTGCATATAGGATTGATTCCTTCAGTGGGTGTACAAATACAGATAGTCCTCGACTTACAACCATTCATTTAGTGACCATTCGAAGTTACAATGGCAGTGAAAAAAGTAACTTATGGACATTTTTCGCACTTAAGACTGGTCCAGCATCCCCATGGTCACCCAATGAAAATTCGAATGCTTGGCAACTGGTTCATATTTATGAGGGTTGCAGAATCCCGGGGTCATGTGAACACCTTTTTCAACCTGACAAGCAAAGTCAACGGGGAAGCCAAATTCACTTAACCACCGGATTACTAACTTAACAACTGTAGTGATTCACTTAACAACTGTGGCAAGAAAGGTCATAAAATGGGGCAAAACTCACTTAAGAACTGTCTCCACAACAGAAATTTGAGGCTCAATTGTGGTCGTAGATTGAGGAGTACTGGTAGTTTGAAACTCAGTAGAGTATTTAAAAATAGTGCAGACATGCTTATGGTACAAATATGAGCTTGTATTTTTGCAGCCACAAAACTATCTATGTTTGATAGTTTTATTTATAGTATTCAGTAATTTAAGGCCAGAACTGAATTTTTGATCTCTAGGTCCAATGTTGAACTCTCCTCTATCAAAGTTAGACTGGCATGTTGAGATATAAGGCTGCATCTTTTGCTAAATTCTGGTCACCTGTGGAATCTGTATGCCCAGGCCTTAGTGCTTGGATCCTGTAGATACTGGGATACTAACTATCCTGACGTGGTTACAGTATATTTTAGAAACATAATCTGCCATCTTGAGAATTTCTGCTTTTATATCAAATCTTTTGTTGCAGGTATCAGCAAGAGAATCCAGAAAATTCTGTGGCTTTAATTGTTCATATCACTCCAGATTCTGTTCTGAAGGATAGTCGGTATAAGCAGTGGTTAGAAAGGTTTGTGTCTAGCGTTAATTGATTTCCTGTGGCTTTACTTTGACATAATGCTGGTATTTAACTCATCCTCACCAATTGTTTACCATTAGAATGATAATTAGCTTTGTTTAATACTTGGCACTTACACAATTTTTGAAGTGCTTCCCACACGTTTGCAATAATACTTAACCTATAACGTAGAACAATATTACAAATATAAACAGAGTCCAGAAAAAATTATCTAAAAGAAGAGAATCGCAGTCTGTAAAATAGGAAGCTTCATTCACTATCATGACAATATATCAGCATTTGGGTTTATTTGTTTTAATGTATTTCACAGGCAAATCTGTGATTGGAAATCCAATGAAGTAAGCATGATAAAAGCTTCTGGGTGTTTCTCAGACGAGAACATTTTATGCTTTTTCTCAATTGCTCTTTTTTACTGATACTGTTCTATCACTGTGGTGAACACTTGTGGTAGAACACCTTGTGTTCTATTTTTAAAACCTTCCTTATATGGGAGTTAGACATGCAAGGTGAGGAAGTCCCGTCTTCATGTTATGAGTGATAGGCATATTGCATTTGTATACATAGGTCTAGGTGAAAAATACAGGTGAGAGATCCAGTAGGGGAGTGCAGGCAATATAACTGACCATTAGTGGGGTGATAGACATTGCAGCCAGATTGCCCTCATAATATAGAAATAGAAATAACAGAGTTGGAAGGTACCTTGGAGGTCTTCTAGTCCAACCCCTTGCTTAGGCAGGAAACCCTACACCACTTTAGACAAATGGTTATCCAACATCTTCTTAAAGAAACAGGCACTTGGAGCATTCACAACTTCTGGAGGCAAGCTGTTCCACTGATTAATTGTTC
>QLTV01002931.1:2590167-2604188 GCA_003457575.1 Thermophis baileyi | reverse complement strand
TGAACATCTTTTTTACATCGTAGCGACCAAAACTGAATGCAGTATTCCAAGTGTGGCCTTACCAAGGCATTATAAAGTGGTATTAACACTTCACGTGATGCCTTGGTAAGGCCACACTTGGAATATTGCATTCAGTTTTGGTCGCCACGATGTAAAAAGGATGTTGAGACTCTAGAAAGAGTGCAGAGAAGAGCAACAAAGATGATTAGGGGACTGGAGGCTAAAACATATGAAGAACGGTTGCAGGAACTGGGTATCTCTAGGTTAAAATATACCTGACCTCTGATTGTACTAAAGCTATCATGAGAAGCACCTAGAAGAACAGACAGGAGGAGTCAAGGCATTAGGCTGCAAATAGCTTCTATTTTGCTTGGATAGACAATAATGGTGAAACCCAATATAAAATAGAATTAACTTACCCTATTTAGAATATCAAGTTTTAAAATACGTCTGATTTTTCTTACCCTCTAGCTTTGGTGAAAATACTCAACACTTGATACTCAACGAAAATTGCAAGTCAATACATCATCTTCACAGCTACAGAATTCAAAGTCAGCTCAATTACATACATCCAAAGATCTTTCCATTGCTTAAAAACCACCACCAAAGCAAGGTAAGAAGATAATAATAGTAAATATTAGTTATGGAACAACTAGAAGGGTACGTGCTCTGTTTCAGCCGGTTTGGTAGCATGCTTTTATGTTTTTCTGTCTACCCATCAGGAAGAAGAGGCTGAGTTCAGTGTGCCTGTGACTCAAGGAGAATGCCTCCTCAAATACCAGCTGAGACCCAAAAGAGAATGGCAGAAGTTGGTAGCCATTTCAGTTTGCCTTCATAGTATGAATTCAGTCTTGGCCAAAGACTTAACCTCCTTGACAGCGAGCATAGAATTTCTACAGTGTTTTTTTTTTTAACCTTTCTACCCTTTTTCTCACCAACTGGACATTATTTTAATATTAACAAAATGAAATATCTTTTGGCAAAACATCAATATATTTTAATTTCCATGTTTTGCCCCATAACCATGGAGAATATGCCAGAGTGGTACTTGTTTTAAATTGTGCTTACTAAATAAAAAAAAAATGCATAAGGATACATAAAATATTTCGAAGCAAAATATTTAAACTTCAGATGCCCTCTTCTGAATCAGAAGTGCCCCATTTTGAGCATAAGCAGCTGATTGTAGAGGGAATTGTTCGGAATCATTTCCAGAATGCTCATAGCAATACATACAGTGTTGTATTTCATGTCTAATATGATATACAGGTTTAATAAATTACTATTATTATTAAACAATTGAAATACGATACACAAGAAAATATGCTCAGAAATTTATCACATAAAAAGCAATCCCAGAAAATCTGAGATTGCTTAAAAGTCTCTTTCTTACTTGTCAATCGTAAAGAAAAATTAGATATTGATAATCATGTTGTAATGTTGTTGTTAAGTTTGATATTATAAATGATAAAAGGAGAAGGGAAAAGCCACGTACTAAGTTTAGATAGAAGTCACCAAGGACCTTTTCTTCTCATAGTAGAACTTGTTAACTTAGTTGCTGAGTTGCTTTTTAGTGGGAGTGGGGAACAGTTGTTTCTGAGTCTAGAAAGCTACATAGAACTTGGAAGTATGAGCAAGTGAGCAAACAATTTAAAAACAGACCTGCATTTCAAACAGTTGTTCCCTTTTATAGCATCTTGAATTAAATTTATAAATTAGGGGCAATGCATTTTTTTAACAGATCTGTGGCCTTTGTTGTGAGATCAGATTGTTTGAATTGGGTGGCCATATAAACACAACAGACAGATAGACAAACAAGAAAATAGATAGGTTGGCTGGCCTCCTGGCCAGTTGACCTCAGGAATGTTTGGTCTGATGTGCTAGGAAGTGGGAGAGCAAAAATGTATGCATTTTCTGGCAGTCTCTAGGATGGCCACTTCTGAGTAAATGTTTCCCAAAGTTGATAGGTTTTTCTTTGTGATAAAAGTATCAGAATGGTTAAGAATAATATAATAACCCTTGCTCTTAGGAAATAAAATGCTTATTAATTGCTGCTCATTGTCTCTTGTGTTTTTTAGGGACGCTCTTTTTAATTATAATCCTGCTGAATATGTAGCCGAAGCCTTGCAACTCCCTGACTTCCAGGATTCGGTGCAGACATGCCACGAGAGCTTGTCAGCGAAACCAGCGTCATCAGGTCAATAAGCTATTTGCAGGATTTATCAACATATCCAGTCAAACAGCTGACTGTGGAAAAGCATACAGTACATTTGTTATTTCTTATACAGTTTGAGAAATTCATTTAATAGATATAAACCTATATAAACAAGAGAGTTTGATAATCTCTAAAAGTCAATGGTTAAAAAACAGGTTATCAACTTTGAAGGTGCCCACTTCTCTAATCATTTGTAAATGTTGATTTCTTTTGAGTTACTTGTGAGGCAGCTGTCTTCTGAAATAAGAGTATTGTGTTCTGTCCATGCAAAGGTTATGTGTTTTTTTGTTAAAGCCACCTAATTTTTACAGTATTTCTGAAGGACCGTTGTTCAGAAACATCCAACAGTGAAGGATGCAATCTCTATGTTAGATCATTTTTGAGACAATTTTTGCCCATTTTTTGCCCATCTTTCCATGCAGGTAACTTGTATCTTCAAGCTGAGGGGGAAACAAAGATTTTTGGAACATTATAAAAAAAGTAATTTCTTATAAATTTAGAGCTGCTTATTTGTAAGCTGGCCTTGGCGAATGTGGTCAAATGCTTATAGTAAAATACAGAATTCAGAATAACAGTGTGGGAAGGGACCTTGGAGGACTTCTAGTCAGGAGACCCTATACCCGTGATGGCGAACCTATGTATCTGAGGGCACGCAAGGCTTTGCCCTATGTCAGCTCCAGTGCGCATGTGCATGCTGGCCAGCTGATTTTCGGCCTTCCAGAAGACGGGGGGGGGGAGGCCATTTTCGTCCTCCCCAGACTTCAGGAAAGCCTCTGGAGCCTGTGGATGGCAAAAAACGGACCCAACAGGCCAACCAGAAGTTCGGAAACGAACTTCCAGTTGGGCCGTTGGGCCATTTTTCACCCTCCCAAGGCTTCAGAAGCCTGGGGAGGGTGAAAAACGGCCCAATGGGCCTACCGGAAGTTTGGAGGCTTCAGTGAGGCCTGCGCGCATGCGCGGGGGGGTTAGCACAGGGGGGGGGTTGTGCACGCATGTGCAGGGGGAGGGCATTGCATTATGAGTGTGGGCGCGTGCGCACCCTTTTGGCACCCGAGCAAAAAAAGGTTCGCCATCACTGCTCTATACCATCACAGAAAAATGGCTGTCCAATCTCTTCTTAAAAATTTCCAGTTCTGGAGGCAAGCCATTCCACTGGTTAATTGTTCTTACTGTCAGGAAATTTCTCTTTAGTTTTTATGTTTATATTACGGGCTTCCTATTCTGCACAAGTATTTCATTTTTCAGTAACAATCCATATCTTTGGTTTGCATCATCATCATCATCATCATCATCATAGCCTTTATTGTCATTGTACATCATGTATACAACGAAATTGGTTTAGCCTCTACTGGTGCAATCCATAACAGAAAATACAAGACAATACAATTCCCAATTTATACAAGTAATTGAGGAAAGAAAAAACTAGTCATACGTTTTCATATGTACGTGGAGTGATTGTGATTGTGTTTAGGAGTCTGACAACCCATGGGTAGAAGCTGTTTTTAAACTTGTTTGTCTGGCTGGCTATACTTTGATGTCTTCTGCCCAATGGTAGAAGTGAAAAGAGACACTGGCCAGGGTGTGAATCATCCCTAAGTATCTTCCTTACTCTGCTGAAACAGCGAGACCTGGCCAGTGGTGTTAGAGGGCAACCAATGGTTTCTTGTGCCGAATTGACCACTCTCTGTAATGCCTTCCTGTCCGCAGCTGTTAAACCAGCGTACCATACTGTTATACAGTATGTGAGGACACTTTCTATCGTAGACTGATAGAAAGAAGTCATCAGCTGTTGTTCCACATGATTTTTCCACAGAACTCTAAGGAAATGTAGTCTCTATTGGGCCTTACTAACCACCAGGGACGTGTTGTTTTTCCAGGTGAGATCTATATCTATATTGCATGCATTTATCTGCCTTTTTCTTATTTTCTAGAAACCCAAGATTGCTATCCAGACGTCGTGTTCTTAGGAACTGGCTCTGCAGTACCAATGAAAATACGGAATGTTAGCTCTACCCTGGTAAATATTAGGTAGGTTACAGTTTTGAGGAAAGTGGTAGGCAGTTTCTCACAAGAAGATATGAGTGGATAAAATACCTGATTTGTAACTTCTCTAGCAGGAAACATTTGCCTTCATTATTGATTCTGATTTCAGTCACATTCAACTGGAAATTGATATAAGAAAGAATCCTTTGTAATATTTCTGTCTTGATCTCACTAGTAGACGTTAATCTACTCGTTGTCGTCTTTATTTAATTGCTGACTCCTGATTTCTTTATCAAGTTGAAATGCTTGTTATCTCAAATCATACATTTGAGAGCTAAAATTAAAGCAAATAAGCAAAGGTCATAGAAGTAGAATCTTCCATATTAAAATCAAGGGTGAATCTAGATTGTCCTAGGTCCGTGATGGCGAACCTATGGCACGCGTGTCACAGGTGGCACGCAGAGCCCTCTCTGTGGGCACGCGAGCCGTCGCCCCAGCTCAGCTCCACCGTGTATGCACATGTGCCTCCCGCCGGCCAGCTGATTTTCGGGTCTCTGCTGCACATGCGCAGGGGGCAGGGCGCATGGGGGAGACATGCACATGCGGGAGACACGCGCATGCACAGGGTCGGGGGGGATAGCGCGGGGGCACACGCACGCATTGCATTATGGGTTAAAAATGCAGTGAGGCCTACTAGGTTCAAAACGGGGCACGGGGGGGGGTTGTGGGCCCCCCCGTGGCCTGTTTTTGGTCCCAGGAGGCTGCAGGGAGGCCTACTAGGTCCAAAACGGGGTGCAGTGTGGCGCGGCCCCCCCCTGCAGCCCATTTTTGCTCCCAGGAGGCTGCAGAGAGGCCTACTAGGCCCAAAACGGGGCATGGGGGGTGCGGCCCCCCCGCGGCCCGTTTTTGCTCCCAGGCTGCAGGGAGGCCTATTAGGGCCAAAACGGGGCATGGAGGGGGGGGTCGTGTGCGCATTGCATTATGGGTGCGGGTGTGGGCGTGCTATCGCGCGCTGTCCGGCGCGCTTTCGGCACGCGACAACAAAAAGGTTAGCCATCACTGTCCTAGGTCCTACAGTATAAATGCAAACTAGGATTTTTAAATATACTTTTGCATTAACCACATGTAGATGGTGAGAAGACATGTAGCAGAACTACTATCTTAAACTCTGTTACATGAAATATTGTGAGGGAAGATGTAGCATGTCAGGATCATGACTTCTGTAAATGCAGTTTTTTAATCTATTGATAATTACCGGTATGCATACGTTCTCTTTTGCTAGTCCTACTCAATCTGTGCTTCTGGATTGTGGGGAAGGAACCTTTGGCCAACTTTGCCGCCACTATGGAGATGAAATTGACAAAATATTACGCAACATTGCAGCAGTATTCGTTTCACATATACATGCTGATCATCATACAGTGAGTGGTATATAATAATTACGCTGTAATTTTTTTCTTCTCTTGTTACCAGTAGTCCTCCCTTAATGATGATAATAGGCACCAGCAATTCCACTGCTAAGTGACATGATCATAAAGCACAATATCATGTGACTGAGCTGACTTTCAGTGACAGTTGCAGCAATCCTGGTTCGCACTGTTAGGGCAAATCCCAGTGGTTGCAGTGTCCTGCAGTCACATGACCTGTCAGCTTGTTGGAATTGATCTTGTTTGTTGAAAACTGGTGATGAAGATCGAAAATAGCAATCATGTGATTGCTGGATGCTGCAGCATTGTAACTGAGTTGCCCTGAGGCGAGATGGGTGGCAAACAAATTTAATAATAAATAAATAAATTGCAATCTGGTTGCCAAGTGCTAAAATTGCAGTCATGTGATTGGAATGCTGCGATGGCCATAACTATGGTGACCCATAACTATGGTGACCATTTAAGTACCCCTCATTCAATTTCATCATAACTTTGAACGGTTATTGAATGAGTGATTTTTTTCAGTAAGGACTAACTGTATATTGAATATAATCAGTGGCTCTGGATTTCATTGTTGCTTCTAAGTTTTCCTTTCGAACTGTAGAAAATCCATTTATGTCACTAATTTTCTCATTTGCAAACAACTTTGTAATGACGTTAATATTGATTAATTAAACAGTGAGCTAAATTTGTTAGCATCAGTATGAACAGTATGAACAGTATTTCAAAACTTACTGATAATGCTTTTTTCTAGCATTAAGTACAACTATGTTGTCTTATATGTATTGAAAGGACATCTATATATAAATTTTTTGCCTTTCTACAATCAACTCGCTTTAAGAAGAAATATTTAAAGATGAGTATATAAGAAATAATTTTTCACCAATTCATATTTGCCAACTTTCTTTCTTCTAGGGCTTGTTAAATATCTTACTGCAGAGACATCGTGCACTTGTAAGTATTTGTTAATTAATTTATAGAATTTATAAAGCTTCTCATCTCACAGCAATGACTCTCGACATATGATTGTAATAAAACCTGCCCATTATGGTCACATGTCACAATGGCCATTAAGTAACGTGTCTGACTTAATGATCCCTCCATCCCTGCTCTCCCCAATGCAATTGTTAAACGGTTGTTAAGTGGAGCACCTGAGGGTGAAGGAGGTCCTTGGAGGCCTGGTCCAGTCCCACCTGCCCCAGCCCTCCCAAGATCTCCTCCACCCCCGAGATACCCCATCCTCTGCTTCCTGCCCCTTGGGTCCCCATAGACCTTTCCCCCACTCTCTTCAGTTCCCCCCAAGCCTTAGGGCTGATTCTCACCCCACCAGGCCAATCCTCCTCCTCCTCATTACTTTTTGAAGAACTCTTAAGGCCTTCCAGAGCACTGGAATGGATTGCCTCATCATGTGGCGTGATTCCAGAAATGGTGGTGATATTTAATAGCTAACAGAATGCAGTTTGGCTTCTGGAATTGCACCATGCGGCCGAGGGCGAAAGTGACCTTTTCTGCTTTGCTAATGTGGTGTGCCCAGCATTTCGGAAACCTCCAGGGCCTGAGGTATCTGAAAGGGTATGTGGACTGTTAAAAAGCAGGACAGGTCGCTTTGTCCCTGAGATGCATGGCACGATTCTGGAAGCAGCCGCCATGTTTCCAAGTGGCTGAATTGCATTCTGATATCATTGCTGCTTCAGGCCGTATGGCCATGGCACAAACCACTCTTTTGCTGCCTTAACCAGGGAGTGGTTTATCTCATGACTGGTTTACCCCTGGGCTGCATGGTGGTGACCCAGAAGTGGCCATCATTTTGCCCCGCCCATTTATGCCATGAGACGAATCACTCCATTTTGCCTCCAAATGAAATTTCACAGTGCTGCAAATGGACCAATATGTCGTTGGCCTGCGTGGTATGATTTTAGAATCACGCCTTAGGCTGAGGGACAAGTGACCCATTATAAGTCGAAGACTATCTATACAAAGATTAAAACCATCATAACAAACATCATGTATCTTTTCTTTTTATGTACACTGAGAGCATATGCACCAAAGACAAATTCCTTGTGTGTCCAATCACACTTGACCAGTAAAGAATTCTGTCTATCTATGATGCCCAGGTTAAACAGTAATTCTCAAAATAAAAACCATATGACCAGTAGAGGTCACCCAACTGCCTGGCCTAAATGCCTGAAGAATAGCCCAGTCTTCAGAGCCTTTATGAAGGCTAACAGTACTGGAGTTAACTCGATCTCTGAGGGAACTCTTCACAGGGCAGGCACAGCCACAGCCACAGAGAAGGCACGACTCCTGGGTCCAACAATATGGCACTGTTTGATGGAGGGACCTGAAGCATGGTCTTCCTATTATACCTGGTGGGATGAGCAGAAACAGTGAGGGATAAAGAAACAGTGAAGGACAGGTTGTCCTGCAAATAATCTGGTCCTATGCCATGTAGTGTTTTATAGGTGGAAACCAGTACCTTGAATTGAATCTGGGAGCTAATGCAGCTCACAGAACACTCATATTATATGACTGCATGCTGTGGTGTTCTGGACCAGTTACAGCTTCTGAATGCTCTTCAAGGGCAGGCCCATTTAGAGTGTGTATTACAGTAATCCAAAGAGGAGGTTACTAAATTATAAGCAAGGCCTCTGGTTGATGAATGGTATCATTAGTACACAAAATGAACCTGGGGAAAGGTTCCCCTAGTCACAGCTGTTACTTGCTCTTTGAGCAGGGTCCAGTCTTACATGGCCCCTGGTCAAAATATGTCATTCTTGCCAGGGCTGAAGATGTCAGTTGAGCCAAAGCCTGTTCTACACAATTCAGGCTGACATTTCCCAGGCATTGAGAAAGAATCTCCTTCATTAAGAATACCTAAGTATCAGAAGAATAAACAGGGATTAATTATTGCCTTGTGACCTCATGGTTTACTGGTTCTTGCAAGATCTCTCATGCTTTACTTATTTACCTTCACTCAGGTATCCCAGGGTGAGTCTCATGACCCACTGTTATTAGTTGCACCCACGATACTTATGACATGGCTGCATCAATACCATGATAATTGTCAAGAGATCCTGGGTCACATCAAGTAAGTAGATACTTACGTGAGACATTGAAGTATATTTATAGCAATGTGTTACAGTAATGCTTCTTTATCATAGGTTACTGTTGACTCTAAAATGAGACTCAAAGATGGGTCACTTGAGACTTTCAAGTGATCATACCTTGCTGTTGCTCCAGAAGTTACAGCTACAAGCATTACTCATTACATGCAGACCTTGTCTTTTTTGTATCAGTTTGTATTCCACCCTTCATCAAAGCAACTCAGAGCAGTGTGCATGATTTACCACTTCTATTCTTCTTGTAACCCTATATCATAAATTACTCCAAGAGAGTGTATATAATTCAAGAGCATTCATGGCCCTGTTCTAATACACTTAATCCAGTTGGCCATTAACCCAGTTAGATCCCCCTGCTGATAATCTTGGAACCCATTTTTTCCAGGAGGTGTTATGGTCTAATTAACGTGGGTGTCAGGAAAATTTCATAACAACACTAGCTCTTCTCCCATTGACCTAGCAAGCAGCAGTAGATATGGCTTAAAATGTGCTGCAGCCTGTTTTTTGTGCTGTCAGGCCTTGGCAATGAATTTTATAATGGAAAAGGCTTGTTCCCCCCCCCCCCCCCCCAGCTGTTTTGTCTCTTCAGCTTTTTTTTTCCCCCTTGGAGATAGCTATGCAGATGAGGCAGTTAAATAGATTTGATGTTCCCAGGACACAGTTTACTGGATTGATTTAGCTTAGTTTAGATTGATTCTGCTTTGGACAGAATCTAGCCCCATGGGAATCAGCTCATAGGGTCAGGTGACCCAGTTGTGAAAACAGGGCCAGTGACTTTCAGGTCAGAATGGAGATTTGAACCTCTCTGTCTCCTTAATTTTAATCTGGCAATAGTTGCATCAGCACCATCATACTCAGTTTAGTTATGAGTTTGAAGACGTTAGAGGTCAGGCTGAATGAATTCATCTTATATAGTAATTTAGGATTTTGTAAACCTCTAGGAAAAGTACCTAATTTCTTTGTTGGGAGCCTAAATTGTTTTGAAGAGGAGGTATAGATACATTTCACATAGATTTGATTCAGTTTGGCAGTTATTTTTTAACATCTGCAGAATACTGATTGCATATTCTTTAAATCATTGTTCATCTAGATGAGAAAAATGATCTGGGTGACAAAATGTTTACTATAACCTTGCTGGTAACGGTTCCGCCAAGTGTTTATTATGGATAGTTTAATTTTTAAATTAAAAAGATTCAGCGTTGCCAGTTTAGAGCAATTTTATATCCACATTGAGACTTGTCATTAATTTCATTATTTATAAAATTCATAGAAAATGTGGACAAGCCGATAATGGGATGAGCCATTAAGGTTCTTCTAATGAGATTGGTTGATGTGAGCAGAAAATAATATTACATTTGACAGCTAGTAACATACAGGAATTTGAAAAGAAAAAAAAGTGGCCTAATGGTGTGCACTTATGAAGATAATGCTTTCTCCTTTGATACCAGGTAGTTCTGCTGCTATGAAAAGTTCTTGTTCTTTCACAAAACAAAACCATACATGCTTTTACTGTAATTGTGAGCCTCTTTTTTTTCTTTTCAGAATGATTCCTGCCCAGTTTTTAAAAGGGCACGCTGATGTGTTCAAACCCAATGCAAAGTTGTACATTGAATCGCTTATGGAGAAATGTGACTTCAGAGAGGTAAAAAAAGGCATGGGATAGACTGGGATAGGAAAAAGCATACACAGATTCCAAGTGGCTAATGTGCTATGACGTTTAGTTTCAGACATGCGAAGTCCGGCATTGTAAGAATGCCTTTGGTTGTTCCATGGTCCATAAATCTGGTTGGAAAGTGGTCTATTCTGGTGACACCATGCCATGTGCTGCTTTAGTTGACATGGGTGAGCTATGCATTGAGTTCTACATATATCTATATATCTATATCTATCTCTATCTCTATCTATATCTATCTATATCTATCTATATCTATCTATCTATCTATCTATCTATCTATCTATCTATCTATCTATCTATCTATCTATCTATCTATCTATCTATCTATCTATCTATCTATCTATCTATCTATCTATCTATCTATCTATATAGTTTGGGTCAAACCACGTGTTCGAACATTTTCTTACATTGCTCTTCAAATGTCAAAAATATGGTTTTCACAGGAAAAGATGCTTCTTTGTTGATTCATGAAGCAACCCTGGAGGATGGAATGGAAGAGGAAGCTATAGAGAAGACACACAGGTAAAGAATTTCTACCAAAGGGTGACATCGTCATTTTTTCATGTAAGGCTGAAATGAAATAAAGGAGATTTTTTAAAAAAGATTTTTTTAAATCTAAACTCTAACATAAAGCATCTAGAGTTATAATTTATGTTCCTTGAATAATTATGTAAGATTGGAGCAAATGTTAATCACTTCAAGTATTTGCATATTTACCTGTTGTAATTACCATATTTTTCGGACTATAAGATGCACCAGTGTATAAGACGCACCAAGATTTCGAAGAGGTAAGAAAGAAAAAAAAAGTGTTTGCCCTCCCCCAGCCCCCAGGAGCACTCTACAGACCTACCAAACACTCTGCGCACCCCGTTTTTGTGAAAAGCGGGCTGTTTTTTGCCCGTTTTTTGCAAAAACGGCGTTTTTGCCCTCCCCCAGCCCCCAGGAGCACTCTGCAGACCTCCCAAACCCTCTGCGCACCCAGTTTTTGTGAAAAATGGGCTGTTTTTTGCCCGTTTTTTTGCAAAAATGGGGGCATTTTTGCCCTCCCCCAGCCCCCAGGAGCACTCTGCAGACCTCCCAAACCCTCTGCACACCTGTTTTTGCGCAGGGCGGGGCTTCGGGAGGCCAAAAATGGCTGTATTCGGTGTATAAGACGCACCAACATTTCCACCTTCTTTTAGGTGGGAAAAAGTGTGTCTTATACTCCGAAAAATAAAAGTCCAATTTAGTGTTGATTTTAGTTGAACCCTTTTTGTTTTGTAAGGTTATTTATTTTAAAATCTCTCCACCCATTATATTAATATGCTAAGAATGTATGTTTTGACATGAAACAATGAATTATATATAGGAAATAAATGTGGCCCGTCTCAATATTTAAAGGTTTAACTTTGGTATTCCAAGAAAAAAATTGAGTCAGCAGTTTAAGATTCTAATACTTTTCAGACCAGGATTCTGATAGGAGCAAGACTACATGACTTAGTTTTCTGTGGGTCAAATAAATTGCTTGGCTTTTTGAAGCAGGCCTTTTTGCAGATTTATTTGGCAAGGAATAGCAGCTGGAATACTCCATAAATGCTTTTATGTTGCTCCTATACTAGTCTTCCAATTTGCTTTTCCCTCCCTTCTTACATAATTTGCTATGAGGGGTTCTGGGAAGATTTCTTTATTTCATACTGTGTTTTCTTTTTGTTTCCTTTCCATAGCACTACTTCACAGGCTGTTGAAGTCGGAATGAGAATGAATGCAAAATTCATCATGCTCAATCACTTCAGTCAACGCTATGCTAAGATTCCTCTTTTCAGTGAAGACTTCAGTGAAAAGATTGGAATTGCATTTGATCACATGCAGGTCAGTTAAAATTGTATCTTAAGCTAAGAGAGCTCCACATTTTCATCTGCTTCTTTTGGATATTGACTATTTTTCTAAATAACCTAAAAATATTGATCTGGTTTACTAAAAAAATAGTATCATAGATTAAATTACATAAAATTATATAGGGGGATCTCTGCTCCAGTGTCTCAAATTGTCAAAATCGATGACTCTGTCTTACTGAAGTGGATTCACAACTCACACCTTACAATACCATACAAGCATGTATGGTTTCTGTTGTTTTTGTCAGCACTCCTTTCTTGCTTAGTCTGCAGTTGCTTCTTGATTCCAAGTTACTCATTTTTTTGTGCATTAACTTTTCTTTCTTTCTTTGAAGCAGCTCAAATTGCATTATTTGGAGATGCTTTCCTTTATTTTCCCATTCACAAGAGAATGATTGTACTTCTAGAGTGATCTGATTTGAAATAATTTAATCTAGCAGTCCTTTTAAAGAACTTCCAGTAGATTGGAATTTCACTGGGCTGGGCTTAATCTAGTGAGCTGAGAGTCGTGTCTTCTCATTATCCATTTGGACTATCAGGTCTGATAGGAAGACACTGGTTCAAGTCTCTCAGTTCCTCTTCAGAATGTATTTTCATCTCTCCATTGTGTACCTTAGTTCCAAAGTTTTTCAGTATTTCCCCTTGAGGGAAAGTGGGAATTGAGAATAATTACCATATTTTTCGGAGTATAAGACGCACCTTTCCCCCCCCCGAATGTAGCCCTGCCCAGCCTCTCAAAAGGAGCTTTCGGAGGCTGAAAAAGCAAGGCGCAGAGCTCACAACCAACGAACCTGTTGCTAAAGTTCACCTCTGGGAACAGCTGATTGGAGGTTTTCCGGGAGGCCGATCCACCCGCCAATCAGCTGCTTGTGCTAAATCAGTCTAATATACCTGTTCCAGGCTGTTTACTAAGGACGCTAGCCAGATGGATGCTGGTAGGCAGAATTTTTTTCCCCTTATTTTCCTCCCCAAAAACTAAGGTGCGTCTTATACTCCGGTGCATCTTATAGTCCGTATCTTGAATTGTCAGAGATTGAAAAGTAGGAAGTAATAATAAATATCTGAGTGTTCCTTTTCCAAATCAAAGTTTTGTCTTTCTGCTTAAAAGAGTTTTTAGATGCTCAGTTCAGAATTAGGCTTACAATCAGCTTAGTTTTCCTCCTTCATATCTTAGCTTTTTAAGCCTCCTATAGATATAGTGCATTTTCATTTTCTGGAGACTGAGCAGTCCTTCCTGAATCTGTAAATTTTGTTGGTTTCTCACAAAGTCATTGCTAAGTGAACCAGAAAGCGTTTTAAAATTAGTTTATGTAGGAGTGATAGTGATTGAGCAGATAATGTAATCTATGGTATGGGGTTTTTTTTTTTTTTTAGTAAACCAGATCAATATTCTTTAAATTTGGGCACAATGGAACCCAAAATTTTGGTTGTTCAATGAGACATTTGTTAAGTGAGTTTTGCCCCATTTTACGACCTTTCTTGCCACAGATTTATTTATTTATTTATTTATTTTATAAAATTTATATGCCGCCCTACTCCCGANTGTTTTTTTTTTTTTTTAGTAAACCAGATCAATATTCTTTAAATTTGGGCACAATGGAACCCAAAATTTTGGTTGTTCAATGAGACATTTGTTAAGTGAGTTTTGCCCCATTTTACGACCTTTCTTGCCACAGATTTATTTATTTATTTATTTATTTTATAAAATTTATATGCCGCCCAACTCCCGAAGGA
>QLTV01002931.1:2546698-2578856 GCA_003457575.1 Thermophis baileyi | reverse complement strand
ATTCTATTCTATTCTATTCTATTCTATTCTATTCTATTCTATTCTATTCTATTCTATTCTATTCTATTCTATTCTATTCTAAACAACAAAATAAAACCAATCTTTTATGTTGATGATAAGTACCATTTGAGACATTCTATACATTGACAGTATAAGAAAAGTTAATAAAATGTATTACTAGCATCAATTTTTCTTATAAAATTTTATTAACTTTCTGGCTGCAAATGGTAACTGACCACAGTTTTCCACATTAGAAAGAGAGAAAGAAGGGGAAGGGGAAATAGGTATTTGGTGGGTTTTTTCCTGCAAATAATTGTTGATGAACAAGAATACACAACTTTAGATCACAAAGCAAGAAAAGGAAGAGTGAGGCCAGGTACCCATGCATTTCCTGGAATTGCCTGTTAAGACAGGAGAATATAATCTTTTTGTGTGTGTTAAGAACTGAATTCCTACAGGTATATCCTGCTGGGGTGCATGCGATATGTCAGCAGTGGTGAAACAATCCATTTCCAGCTGCCAGAAAAGAGACAGATTATTTTTCATAGAAGATTGGCTTGCTTGCAAAGGGCTTTTGAAATTAGGCTGTTTACTCAGATCAGCAGGTGCCTATTTCTGAGTCTGCTGATGCAAAGGATCTCTGTCTTGGCCTACCGAGGATGCTAGTCAAAATCAGTAGATAATAGTAGATACCGGTATCTAGGGACATCCAGTGTATGTGTGTCAAAAAAAGCTAAGATGATGGCCACAATAGTGCAATTGAAGCATTGACCTTTTTTTTTTACATCTGTCAATGCATGTATAAAAGGGACAGGACTTCAATTGCATGATCATAGCTGCAACTTGTCTTTTTTTCTTTTTTACACCCCTCTCCCAATTTGGACATTTGGGATTCTTCTTCTTCTTCTTCTTCTTCTTCTTCTTCTTCTTCTTCTTCTTCTTCTTCTTCTTCTTCTTCTCCTCCTCCTCCTCCTCCTCCTCCTCCTCCTCCTCCTCCTCCTCCTCCTCCTCCTCCTCCTCCTCCTCCCCCTTACAGCCATTAACCTGGAGCACAGCAGAGATGGCTAATCTGAGCCAATGCATGCTGATTATTTGTGAAAGAAAGACGTTGACTGATGGGCATCTCCGTGATGGATGCAATGTGTACTTTCCTTCAAGTGAATGATTACACTCTGCCTTAATGCAAGGTGACAATGTGTTTCACGGTCTCCCTATTTCATTTTCTAATGACAAATTAACTTTATTAGGCCTCCTATAATAGCTGCTGTATATCTAATATGATAACAGTAAATGTTACTGTGCTGTGAGCCTTTTCAAGGTTTACTGATAACATTTGATGTCTTAGCCTAAGAAGTGTAGGCATCCCAATTTTGATTGGGATACATCAAATAATTGAGAACCAAGAATATGCATTCACACAATATGGTTATTTATCAGTTACCTTCCTTAATAAAATGCATACGTAAGGAACTTATTAAAAGTTCTTTGACCAGTAATTGATTGCATCTCAGATGGATTACATAGATTGGTTACAGAAGCAGAGGACAAGAAGGCTAAGAGCTCACTGATCACTGTTTAGTTTTAGTTGTTTTAGTTTTCTTGGCTCGGGGGATCATTCTTAAGTCTTGGGAATTGTACTGTATAGCCTGCAGCTGTTTAGATTTGTAATGAGAAAAAGGTCTGGAATGTGCATGGCTCGCATATAGACAGAAATGCCTGCCAAATCACACTTCTTTTCAAAGGATTGCACTAGAGCTGCAGTGAGGAAGTGATCCTGGGAAGAAACACAGCTGCTTTAATGAGTTGCTGACCAACTGCTACCAAGTACTCTCACTCATTCCAAAGTATATCATCATGGCCCCATAGTTCTGCTTGGTCTGATAGCCTGTCATTTCATTGCTGTAGAGTAGACCTATGTGCATTTATCATTGTGGTGTTTCTGAATAGACGTCACAGTGCAAGTCGCTTAAATTCCCCTGCTTTCCTACGTATTATTACTGTTTACCTCATATGTCTATATGTTATCTTTACAACATACTTTATTTCCTCTGCTTTATGTTTACACTTCACTGGTTCTTCTGTATGGATGGAGGACAGCAGATATTGGAATTATATATTTGCATATATTCATGTGAAAAGAGCAAAATTAAACCATGACCTAATATTAATTTTGGAAGCAGGTGAATTTTCAGCTTTAGTATTTAATACTTGACAATAGGTAACGATGATAATCTTCCAGGTTCAAAGAACTGAATCCTCCCTCATTAATTGGTATTTGCATTTTCTGTAAAGATATTCTCGGAATCGAAGAACCTCACAGAAATTTTCTAAATAAAGAATTTATTTCCTGAAAATATTTTCCAGATATACAGTATATAAATTGTATATAAATTGGTATTCCTTTCAAAATATAAATTAATCTGGGAATATATTCATTTTAAGGTCATTTTAAAGTCAAAGGGTGAGGTTTAATAACTCCCATCCATCGATATCTGGAGAAACCTTTTTAATTAAGTTGCATATTACTATTAACTGCATTATATCATTTGGTTTATAATATATACTCCTAAATATTTAATGGATTAGGTATGATTGCAGAATTGATATTCCTTACATTGATGGGTAACCAAATCTTGACTTATTGATATCAGTTTTGTACCAGTTAATAGAGTATGCTGCTATTTTGCTAAGGGCATTGATGTTTTCAGTTAAGACTGGAAGAGTAGTGTGAGATTTAGAAATACACAGAAAAACATTGTCTGTAAATAAAGCCAATTTATATTCAACTGAGTTATGTATTACTCTGTAGATCTCTTATATTGTCTAATAGCACAAGCCAAATGTCCCACACAGGTAGGGGTGGGTTCTAACTTACCTCGCTGCCGGTTCGCTTCCTCACGCGCCGCATGGGCGCGCATGCCTTGCACGCCATGTGGGCGCGCGCGCATGCGCAGTGCTAAAAACCAAGCTTCTGCGCATGTGCAGAAGCAAAAAACAGCATCTGCGTGTGCGCAGTAGCAGAAAAAAAGATGGCGCCTATGGTGCTGCCGAGAGAGCTGGTTCAGGGGCGTGTCCAGCCAGCCATCGCTGCCGGTACGGCGAGCAGGGGAAAATTCCCGCTACCGGTTCTATAGAGCCGGTCCGAACCAGCAGGAACCCACCTCTGCACACAGGTATTAAAAAGCAAGGGTAAAAGTGAACATTCTTGTCTAGTTGCTCTGAATAATTCAAAAGCTGGAGAAAAAAAATGCTATTAACTTTTCCTTTAGATGTGACTCATATAATATCTTAATCCATTTTATTAATTCTTAAGAAAATCCAAATCTATGTACTGCAAACATGTACTGTTTCTCTATTTTATCAAAGGTCTTTTCAGCATCTAAAGATAAGATTACTCAATTCTATTAGATCTACATCTAATCTGATGTTATCTGCTGCTTGCTAGTTTTTATAAACCGTGCTTGATTCTTTTTAATAACAATATTTGCTAACACTGCTTAACTGCTAACATTTTTAATAACACATGCTATTGCTTGCTGTAATATATTTGCTAACACTGTTGTTAAAATATTTCTATAAACATTAATGAATGAGTTTGGATGATAATTAGTGCACTGGATGTGATCTTTACCTGGTTTTGGTATAACTGTAATATAAACCTGATTAAATACTGGATAAAATTCATTTATCAAATATCTCTTCATGCACTTGACAAAGTATTGGTACCAAAAGGTCTATAAATATTTTATACCACTCAATAGAGAACCCATCTAATCCTGGTGTTTTACCACTTGCCATTTCAAAAATTATTTGTTTAGTCTCTACTTCAGATAATGAAGGCAATAAGTTGTTTTTGTGATTTAGCTAAATGTGGTAGATTAATTTTTTTAAAAAAAGTCTTCTGTATCTTCATTTGATACATTTTCTGGATTACTATATAATTCTGAATAAAATGTTAAAAAATTGACAATTCATAGCATTGAACTTTTATACATTTTATCTCGTTCACCTATGATAATGGAATCATTGTGCTGTTCACCTTTTGCTTTAAATGATTAGCCTGGATCTTACTAGATGTTTCACCATTTTCCCAGGATCACTATCATAAAATTCTATTGGCTGTAATATAATTGTAGTTAGTTCATATTTCCTTTTCTGTATTTCTTTGTACAAACTATAGATGGGGCTCTAACCATCTGTGCCCATAAATATTTCAATTAATTTTTCAAATTATTTTCCCTTTTATTTTTAATCTTATTTTTTTATGATGCATAAGCAATAATTTTACCTTGAATATATGTCTTATATGCTTCCCATTCAAAAATGCATATTTCTGAATTCAAATCAAAATATTTTAAGTTCTTTACCTGCATTTGTTGTACAAATTCTTTATCATGCAATAAGACAACATTAAAATTCCAATTTCTTAATACCTTAACCAATTTCTGAAACACACAATTCAAAGTAATTACATTATGATCAGATATATAACAAAGATCAATATTACACTCTTGAATTTGGTAGTATAAGATCTATAATATTAAAAATGATCAAGCCCAAAAATGTTCTCACGCACTCCTATATAGAATGTGTATTTTCTTTTGGTTGGATACATCAAATGCTAGGGGTTTAGTCAATTCAGTTCTCCTGTATAAATTGTTTTTCTCACTAATGGTTTTTTGTCTGTGTAATTCTATCAAAGCTCATGATCCAATATTTAACTGAAATCTCTTTCTGTTATCACTTTATCATAAATACATGTATTCAAATGCTGAAAACATTCATAAAACGTAACAGGAAAATGTAAATTTGGTCCATAAACATTAGCCATTTTTCTCAGTATCTGCTGTTTTAGCACATAAAATTAAATAATGCTCATTTACATCAGTTTGTACTTCAATTGGAAATCCTTTACAAATTAAAATGCCTTTAGCTTTAGTTGAAGTATCTGTGAGATAAACTGTCCCATCTAATCCATCATTAATAAAATTTATCCTCTTCCATTAAATCAGTTTTCTATAGATAAGCAAAATCTGCCCTTAATGATTATAAATAAGCTAAGTTTATATTTTGTGTTTTTGGTTCACGTAACCCTTTTACATTAAGACTAATTCCATTTTATTTTGGCCCACTTATTAATACCAATACCAATTAATTTTATGGCGTATACCATTTGAGAAATAACCAATAATAATGTTTTCTATATTTAAATATTGAACATATTTTCTAGCGTTGGTCATAGATGTAAGGCCTTCATAAAGTTTGAATTTAGCATTCAAATACCACTCCATAGCTATATGTGTGGAATCTATATTTAAAAGAAAAAAGAAGATAATTATGTGCATAAAAAATAAATGAACAAGCAAAGAAATTTTTAAAAATCCCCTAAAAAGTATAAATAAGTAAATAATAATAATCAAACAACTTGAAGACTTGCCAAAAGGGATGGCTCGATGATTTCATTTCTCTTTTTATACTGAAAATTACAAGACAGTTTCAAACATTACTAGTTAAAAAAAATGTACCCTGTATTAAAAATAAACAGTAGAGTTGGCAGTAGGCCCAGACTCTGTACTTTGAAAGTAACCAAAAAAAAGAGTGCAGAAAAAAGTTTCAAATGTAGAGTCTTTTAAATGGACATTTTTACTACAGAACTGAAGGCAAACTCAAATTCTCTTGATCTCTTGAGGATCTCCCAGATATATTTGGTTTGAATTTCCACATTTTTCATCCAAGGTGGTCAAAGAGGAATATCTAGTTTCTTGGGGTTAAAAGATGAATGACTTTTTAATGCAATGTTTCATGGAGATTATTTGCTAGTTGTAGCTATTTCCATATGTCTGTTTTGACTGGAAACTCAGGAAGGCTTAGTGCAGAAAGCTCTCAAGTCTATAAAATGGTTATTTGGTTCTTTTGCTAGATGTAAGAAAATCAGGAAACCAGAAGATCTGATACAATACTTTCTGTTGCTTCTCCTATATCAGTTTCATAACGGGGTGTATTTGAATGCTTCCAGGTAATGATGCCTCTCTTGGTGAACCAGAGAAACCATCACAGTTGGCCCAATGTAGTATCCCAAGATATCATTAATCATGTCTGCTCTCTGAAAAGGAGTGTTTTTGTGATGGTTGGCCAAATTAGAGGAAAAACATTGCTATCTCTTCCTATTGAACCTGAGAGGGAGAGATACATTAACTCTGACAATGAGAAAAAGTAAGTTACAATGCTTTAATTATTGGATTAAGTGGTCATTTTCAAGATACTGCACGAATTGAAAGCTTTTCATGTTTGGCTATAAATTGTTGAATGAGTAGGAACAGAAGCATAGAAATGTAATCATGTTGTGCAAATAACGTGAGCCAATAATAACCATTTTTTTAGTGACAAATTTCCTATTATTTCATTGAAAGGGAGAATTTATGTTTTTGCCTTATATTTGGTTTCTAGAGAACCACTTTCAAAAGAGAAATAAAGCTGATATGTTGATGCTTCTGTTTTTTGCAGTGCTGAACTGGTAGATAAGTCTATTATTCATGCAATTGAGTCTTCTGTTATTGAATGGACCCACCAGATCCAGAACGTTCTTAAAAGACAGTCTTCAGAACTGCTTTTGCAAGGCAAAGATCCCTATCCAAAGGTGGAGTTGGATTTTTGGAAAAATAGGTACTATATAATTGTTAAACTCATTCTATAATGAAATTAAATTGAGTAGGAAGTGCTAGGGGTTTGCGGTTGCCAGTTGCAGAACCAGGTCATTTGCCCTAGCTTCTAACTGATCTGGAGGAAAAAGCTGAGAAGTAGAAGCATCCATTTACAAAAGAAAAACTTCTAACTGTTTTCTTATTTTCTGGCTGACACAAAGAATAAAATTTCTCTGTTAAATTCATTTGTCCTAGGAAGATTATAAGCCTGTTTGCTGCAAGAGAGCATGCTCATATCTTCTTCATTATATGTTACAGATATGAGGATTTACAGTGTATTTATAGCCAACTAAAAGCCAGAAGAATTTTGACTATGTTAGAGCTACTAGATAAGGTGCAAAGCACTTACTTCCCAGCATTCAAATCCATCTTCAGTGATGTCGAAGCAGGTAAGACTCTGAAATTTTGGATTATTGTGATTAAACAAAGATTATTATTGTAATTACTTGATCAATACTCTATACATGAAAGTCAACCTCTATAAAAGTTATAAGATTTACTTCTTTTCTTGTATAAAGCATTATCACAAGAGTCTTGTTTCATGATTTCTAGAGATAGTGATGCATGGCATTAAATCTCAATTAATGAAGATCATGACTTTATGGATAAAGGCACATTTGGAATTTTTAGAAAGGTCATGCCCTTCATCACAAAATTATTGTATGGGTATATGTTGACAAAACTATTGGGTGCAATCAATCAATTTATTTAGGTAGTTGTAACAAAAATGGAGAGTATAGCCAATCACAAAACATATCAGAGACAAATTTGTGTGGCTAAAATATAACTAACTTTTTTTTTGGGGGGGGGAATGAACACAGAAGCTTGTTGTATACAGTTAAATGTAATTAATGGAAAATCAGTGGGAAAAAATCACTTGCTACCAAGAGGAACATCATGTCATTTTTATCAGTTTAAAGACTGAATTTGAGTTATTTCCCAGAAGTGAGTAAAACAGGTTGTCCATAAAGCAAACACTCTTACTTCTGATTCTAAAACTTCTGAAAACACTTAAGTGCAAATTAAGAGTCCTAGGGTGTCTCTCTGTAATGATTGAGGTACAAAAAAGAATGAAGCATGATTGCTTTTACTCCTGTAATTGTTATTACCGGTAATTCCATAACACAAGTTTAGATTGGTGGATTTTATCTTATTAAACTGGCTACTAAATCTAGTCCAGTCCTTCTTTAGGATGATGGTGATGATGATGATGATGATGCATCTGTCTTCATCACAATGCAAGTGGGTTTGAGGTGGAGTCTTTTAGCCCATATAGTGGAGAGAAGAAACTCAGATTAAATAGTCTTAACACAAAAGTAGTCTTAACTCAAAGGCTATTCAGCAGCATTCATTGCTGGAAAATAAATATTATCATTATAAAAGTAATACTTCAATCTAATACCACCCACCAGTGGATGTTAAAAAAATGAAGGAAATAACTTACGTACAACAGGCTATAATATTTTTTTGCTTTTGTATGTGTCAGAACATGCTGTCATTTTGGGACATTGAATCCCATAGATCTGTGACTACTTATGGATTTATTTAGTCCTCAACTAACAAAAATATTCTTATGAATTTATTATGTCAACAAACATTTTCACCTTAAACTATGAAACCATCTTATCTTGGTGTTGAGCTTTATTTCACTGAGATCCAAACTAATTAATGATATAGTTGATAAAATGGGTAAGGATGTTGAGATCAGATTCTAAGCTACTGAAAACCCAGACATTCTCAGTACAATCAAAGTATGGACAGCAACATTTTATTAATTGTCTGTGTATATTGATGAAAATGTCATGCACAAGAAGAAAAATTTGCAAAAAATCTTATAGCTGGTACAAAAGGAGAATAAATTTTTACTGCATTAAAAACTTACTTTAAAAAGGCCCGTATTTTATTGACAAATGTTATTGCTTGTACATCTGGTGGAGCTCCAGTTATGGCAGGAAGACATGGCGGATATATGTGATTTTTGAAGAAGGAAGTTCTAGGAGTTTTTCTAATATTCATTGTATAATTCTCAGATAACATCTTGTCAATGTTTAAGTCCAAGTTTACACAATTCATTAAATATCACAGTGAATGCAATAAATTAAGATGATGACCAATTCCAAGAATGAGCAGTTGTTTCAACATGTTTATTGACATAACAATGAACAGTTTGTTTGCTTGCTTGTTTGTTGTTACATGTGGATGGTTAATGGCTTTCTAAAGAAAATTGTGTGACTTTTCAGTGGAACTTTAATTAGATCTGTCTGAAATTTCTAGTAAGCTAATGATCCTTATTGATTTTGAGAATGTTATCTCTAAGTTTATTGAGAAATTAGCTCTATTTGCACAATATAGCTTGCCAAAAGCATTCTACAAATTTTGGAGAAATTTTAAGAACCTTTATATTTTCTGAGAGTTAACATAATGACTTCATACAGTGAGTTAACAAACTGAATACTGATGGGTGGATGATGAATCCTTTCAAAGCAATAGCAATAGCACTTAGACTTATATACCGCTTCATAGTGCTTTTACAGCTCTCTCTAAGCGGTTTACAGAGTTAGCATATTGCCCCCAACAATCTGGGTCCTCATTTTACCCACCTCAGAAGGATGGAAGGCTGAGTCAACCTTGAGCCTGGTGGGATTTGAACCGCCAAACTGCAGCTAGCAGTCAGCTGAAGTAGCCTGCAGTGCTGCACTCTAACCACTGCGCCACCTCGGCTCTTAATAGCAATATGTATGGTGTAGATACTTTGTGTCAGGATGATATGGTAGATTATACCATGATAATGAATGTAAAATCAATGTTAAACAACACAGAAAATTGCAGAATAGAGAAGATGCGCTCAGTATATTCATAATTGTAGAGCAAATGTTAATCAATACTAATAGTATAGCTTCCCCAATTTTCTGTCTAGTTGAATTAGGTTTCAATGCAGACAATCATTTTCCCATAAAAGAAGCAAATTGTTTGGATATAATAGAAAAACAAGCTCTTTATCTGACCATATCAATTAAATCCTGAAACTTAGATAGAAGACACTAAGTGACTAAGACAATATTGCATTACAAATGAAACAAAAATAAGTAACATATTAATAAAATGAGATAATTTTATGGGTATATTTTTATGAATAATGAATACATTTTATTTGAATGAAAATTGATGTTCCATTTATATTTGAGTTTAAAAGTTTAAAAAAGATTACCGGTAATAGTATTAAATTCTAAAAAATTAATGACAATAACAATATATAAGTAAGTAGGCAGTAAAATCATTGCAAATGTAAAAAATATTGAAAAACTGGTCACTGAAAGGTTGACGATTATTGCTGTGTAATACATCAAAGTATTTAAGTATCTGGGAATTACTTTTTAATCCTCTTTGCCTGGAGGAAATAATTAAAAGCTAAAGGTTGGTTAATACAATTCTGTATTTCATAGATAGTAGAGGCCCACTGCCCTAATTGCTGTTAAAATCAAAATGATTAGCCCTCATTTGTCCTTAGAAACACCTTGGACTATGGAAGCAACCTAAATTTTTAAGATTTAGAAATTGGGAGAATACTTTGGGAATGGGCTGAGTGAAATACCATTCATTAATCGTATGTGTGCCTTCTCTCTGGTGAGTTTTAATAGTTTGTCATCTAAACTAGTAGAAGAGAGATTTAACAATATCCTAACGCAAGCATAATTATGCCCATGATAACGGGGGAATACTGAATCTGCATTTTTTATTGCACTGCCTGGTTTATATCGTTTGGCACTAGGGCTTAATAACCCTTTTGCTGTTAAATTGTTCTGGCTGGTCTAATGTGGAGAAAATTTATCTTCCTTTGGCTATGCCTATATAGACATATCTAATGAAGTAACTAAGTTTTGTGTAATTGCTTTTCTAATAGGTGAACAATGGTAATACTCTAAATATTGAATAAGTGTATATGTTTATCATATCGATGCCAAGAACACAATTAAATAGTCTATTTATACCCATGTGAACTTTGACTTCTAATTCTTCCTCTTCCTGGTTTATGTTCCCATCATTTGCTCCCTGCTATGTGTATTCTTCCTTAATGGCTAATCTTTGACCCTAAATCAGTAAGGCTGATTTAAAACTTTTTTTTTTTTTAATCCGGGCAGCTGGGATGCTTAAAAGTGAAGCTCTGGTCTCTCACATTAGGCCTAGAAGTATTCAGTAGAATAAAAATGATAATAGGGTAGGGTGGAAGCAAATGCTTGATTTCATTCTTGTCCATTGATATAATTTGTAAATTAAATAATAATAAAAGGAACAGGTATCATCTGTTGGCAACCGTTATGTATTTATGATGGTTGCAGTGTCCCAGGGTCATGTGATCACCTTTTGCAAACTTCTGACGAGCAAAGTCAACGGGGGGGGGGAGGGCAGATTCACTTAATAACTGTGTTACTAACTGCAGTGATTGACTTAACAGCTGTGGCAAGCAAGGTAGTAAAATGGGGAAAATGCACTTAACAACTGTCTTGCTTAGCAACAAAGATTTGGAGCTTAATTGTGGTTGTAAGTTGAAGACTACCTGTATACCATTCACCCATTAAAAAGAATCTTCTTTAAGGAACTGCCGAATCCTACAACATACTATATATGTTGTATATATAGTATATAAGAATATCTTATTCCACCAGACTTGAAATTTTGGGCCTAGACAACTTAGAACTACATTGCCTTAGAACAGATCTAAATGTAGTTCATAAAATTATCTGCCACAATGTCCTACCTGTCAATGACTACTTCAGCTTCAACCACAACAATACACGAGCACACAATAGATACAAACTTAATGTAAACCGCTCCAAACTCGACTGCAGAAAATACGACTTCAGCAACAGAGTGATCAATGCCTGGAATTCACTACCTGACTCTGTGGTTTCTTCCCCAAACCCAAAAAACTTTAACCTTAGACTGTCTACTGTCGACCTCACCCCATTCCTAAGAGGTCTGTAAGGGGCGTGCATAAGCGCACCAGCGTGCCTACCATCCCTGTCCTACTGTCCTATTGTCCTCATCTATCTATATTCACTTTGATTATGTTTATGTTTATACCTATACCTGCTATCTTGTACATGTTTGACAAACAAACAAACAAACAAACAAATAAATAAAATAAATACTTATCTTATCTGCAGCAAATTGAGTTATATATTGTTACTTTTGGGTGATGTATTTTCTTTGCCTTTCTTTTTCTCAGCAATCTTAAGAAGAGATCCCATTAATTTTAATATCTCATGTTATCTGACTGCATGCAACATAAAGCCAAGATAAATTTGTTGGCACTCTAATTCACAATATGACTACTTGGGGATAGATCCCTTTGAATATAAAATGATTTATTTCCAAGGAATTTAATTTTTATATTGTCTTCTAAGAAACACACAAAGATAAGTATTTCTTCTTTAAAAACGGTGTTCTTTGTTTTCAAAAATCGCAGCTTTGATTGAAGCCCAGGATATAAATATGCACCTAAAGCCTCTCCAGCGCCCACTGGAAGAAATAGAAAATGTGGAATTTAATGAGGTGAAACCATTATTAAATTGCATGCTTCATATAGTGTGCTTAATATGGGGCACTTCAAAATATTACTGTGCACCTGCTAGGATAATTGTGCTTCTTCAAGAAATCTGCAATCTTCTTATTCAGCAGGTAAGACCTGAAGCAGTTCTAATCCTGCCTGTTTGTTTGTTTGTTTGCTTGTTTATCATGTTTAGAAACCATCCATCTCAGTTGCTCCTCACGGGGCAACTCTGGACAGTGTACAAGTAAGACTTGAAACATAAAAGCTGTATATAAATATTACATTAGGAGGCAATTCAAACAAAAGTAGAATAATTAAATTAAAAAATTAAAAAGGCAGGGCCAGGCCTTCAAGGTGCTAACTAGCCCCCTGACTGCATGTTGTTCTTCACACCTCAAGCCAAATGACAGAGCCAAGTTTTTAGACATTTTCGAAAGGCCAGGAGAGGGGGTTACCTCATCTCTGGAAGAAGGACTTCCAGAAGGTGGAGGCAATGGCAGAGAAAGCTCTCCTCCTGGAATCACAGGGTCCACAACATACCTTTCCTGCCTGACCAGGTGGGATGGGCTGATATAATAGGGCAAAGATAGTTCCACAGGTAACCTGGCCTCATGCCATGTAGGTCTTTAAAGGTCTTAAGCAACACCTTGAGTTGGACCCAGAAGCAAACCAATACCCAATACAGCTCATGTACCAGAGGTGTTACATATGTTGTCCTTGGGACACCCAAGATTGCTTGCGCAGCCATCTTATGTACCAGATGAAACTTCTGGATACTTTTAAAGGGTAGCTCCATGTAAAGCATATTGCAGTAGTCCGGACAAGAGATGGTCAGGGAATGAGTGTCCAATGGAAAAGCCTCCCTATCCAGGAAAGGGCGTAGCTAGCGCACAATGCAAAGTTGAGCAAAGGCCCTCCTAGCCACGACTGCCACTTTCTTTGAGCAGGAACCGTGAGCCTCAGAGAACCCCATATTATGTACCGGGTCTGTGAGACATGAGAAGTTCTTTAGAATCTTTTTAGGATAAACTTATTTTGCCAGCACATCTGAAATAGTTGATTCTTGCCACCTGTCATATCAAAAAGAGTTGCAAGACTTAAAGTTTGCCTACCTATTCAGCCCCTGAAATCAATGGTGGGTGCATCTCTCACTGCTGCGATCGCATTGCAAAGAGATTCTTAGCATCTCATGTTCACAACATTGATGGCATAATTATGGTTCACTAAATAGGACAGTTTAAGAACATGGGATGCTGCTAGCAGGAAGCTGTTATTGTGCATTCAGTCTCCTTCATTCTTGGAATTTCACATGAAATTTTAGCCTCCTTCTCTTTCTCCATTGTTGTTTTAATTTCTTTTCTTATCAAACATAAAATCAATTAAAAGGGAGGAAATGGAACACATATGCAATGCCTTTTGGTTGGTAGATAAGGAGCTTACTTGTGCATTTGTTGTTATAAACCTAACACACCTGTGTCCAAATCTACTGAACTTCCATTTTGCTAATTATCAAATCAATGTCAGTTCAATACTGAGTGGCCAATTTAAGAGTCAAAGCAAAGCAGCACATCTTTTACTATGATTGTTCCATGTAAAACTTACAAATATTTAATTTGTTTCTCTGTTCTGCCCAACCAGGCCAAGAATTTCCTCAGTCCAGAAGATCTACTTAAAGGAGAAACAGAAGAAAGTTTGAATAAAGTTCAGAAAGCTTTTAATATTTTTGACTACTTTAAACAAATTTTTGAAGAAAGAAGAGAAAATCTTAACAATTATTTTCAGCCAGGACAAGAAGTAAAGCAATGGGATTTTCCTCCTGTAATGGTTTTTGCACAACTGAATAATTTCCTAGAGAGGCTTCACGTAGTACATGTAAGTACTTTGCTATGAAAAATAGAACAATGAATTATCTGTACAGAAGCAATGTATTTTGTTTCCTGCAACCAATTTCCCACATTTTTCTTGATCCTTTGCTTTAATGGCTTAAACTGTGGATTTAGAGCCTTTCCACAATTGCATCTGACTATGGAACAATCGTGACCCCCGACTGTCTGTTGATCATTTAGACTGGCTCAGGGATGCTCCCTCCCATGAGGTCTTTGGGTATGACCTTCAGGACTGTTCTGGTTTGAGCAGCAGGGAAGTTCAAACCAGAATTCCCCCTTATAGTTATCATGTCTCCAAGCTGAAATCTGATTTAGAAACATGGCTTTAAAAGAAGGATAAGCCCAACTAAGACTTGACTGGGAAAGTTTACATGGTGAAGGAGGTGAGAGTACGTTGATTCTCCAATGTTTCGCTCTGCAACCCCTCTCTTGCATTGGTGACTTGTTGCTTAGATACTTTTTGAATATGCATTTAACCCTCTTCTGAAAACTAATTCTGTGTTCAAAAGGAGTTGGACTAATAGAAGTCAGCTCCATGCTGAAGCTGCTGGCTTGTTTCTCGCTTTCTCATGCTGTTGCTGCTTCTCCCTTCACTGGTCAGCTGTCCATTGGGTTCTTTTTGAATGCATCAAAATACCATAAGTTTTGATAGACTGGGGGATCCTTAAAACAAGTTACATCTTTTCCTGGGGTCATATAGTAATTGCACAACCCCAGGAGAATATGCATTGGAGACAAGGAGATGCTAACATAGTGTGAGGTGCTTTTGAGTGGGTGTGGGTCATTTTCACCATTCCTCCCTGATTCACTGGTTATAGGAAGGAGAAGGGGAGCCACTTCCAAAAATTATTTGGACAGTCTTCAAACATGGTTTACTCCTTGTTGCATTGGTAACAGAGCTTGCATATCTCCATCAAAGTCATCTCTAATTATAACACCGACTATTGGTGCCAGCCCCATTTCTGAAAAAAAGCCTCATCTACAATATTTTGGTCTCTTTTCTTAAAGTACTAACTCCAGACAAAAATACAAAGTAACATTCATTGGAAGTTACAGCATTTTGTATATCTCTTTAATTACCGGTATCCTTGCAAAGAACACAGGAATCATCTATTTCTTTTAAAAATTATGATATTTTCTAATAATAATTTACTAATTTTTATTGCTAGGCAGTAAACTATTGTGTTTGTGCGCCTGCTGCAGCGGTAGGTTGCTACTGGTATGGCCCGGATCTATGAACCGGCAGCAGCGGGATTTGCAACCCATCACTGGCCTGCTGATATAGTAAAATGGATACAAATCGAGGAAGAATTTATGTTCGGTGATAGTTCATGTTTCATGACAGAGCCCATTTACAAAACAGTGTGCTAATCTGCTTTGGGTGTTAAAAGGTTATAAGTAATTGGCTGAGCAATTTTGGCCCGAGAGGCGTTGCATTTGATAGTCTGGATGGTTAAAAAAATGTGGCAATGGTAGCCTGATTCTATAAGGGAAATACAAGCATCATTTTTTAAAAAAATAATAGTCTTATAATATTGTTGTAAAACAGGGGTGTCAAACTCAAGGCCCGGGGGCCGGATCTGGCCTGCAGGGTGCTTAGATCTGGCCCGCGGGGCCGCCTGGAAACAGAGAAGGACTGGCCCATGGTGCCTCTGCCAGTGAAAACGGAGCTCGGGAGGGCCGCGTACAGCCCTCTCGAACTCTGTTTTTGCTGGCAGAAGGTTGCAGGAGGCCGTTGCAGCCAAAAACGGAGCTCAGGAGCCCGTTTTCTCTGGCAGAGTGCATGGGCCACCACAGGTACCCCCGACATGAGTGACAGTGAGCTGGCCACGCCCACCCTGGCCACGCCCACTCCAGCCCCCTGAGGTCAAACACAACCCTGATACGGCCCTCAATGAAATCGAGTTTGACACCCCTGTTGTAAAACATACTTTATGTTTTTCTGATACTATGGCATTTGTACAGTATTGACTAAAAATTCTTAGTACTCTAATGTTTAAATACTAATAGACCATTAAAAAGACAAAAAAGGTATTGTATCCGTATTAATGATGATTTAAAATGTCAGTGTTGATAGGCATTAGATTATTTAGCTTTGTATACAGAATCGAATATAACATTAAAAAAAACTACAGCAAATTATATCACAATACTTGTCCAATAAGGGCTTCTGCTTAATATAAGGTCTCCACCATATTCTTACTTATTAGAATGTAAGTCTGTTTTTAATTGGTTGTATACTACCCTCCAACCCCTTCTTACAAGCAGCAGTTACTTGTTTGAAGTTTAGCTTATTGGACCTTATCTAGTCCATTACGGGCGTCTCTCGGAAACTTCACACTAGGCACTTCTATTACCTTTTCTGATCCAGATGGAAAGAAACAAAGTTTCTTGATTGCTATTCAAAATTCTAGATGATGAGGTAGAAAGAACACTGTCGGGTTTTAAAGAGAACAATATTTGCCCCAACTGGTGCCTTTTAGATCAACATATTAAAAGCTCCATTATGTGCAAATACCCTTTCCAAGCATAATACAATAAATATACTTAATGCATAGATTTTAGCCTGCAGAGTCAACATTGCTAGTGCTGCTTAGGTTTAGTCTGTAATACTTATGTTTATGTAGTACTTTATATTTAGTACTTATGTTTAGTCATTGAGTCCCAATACAATACACTTGTAGGAAGTTTTTATAATGAAGTCCTACCTCTTGGCAAAATGTGCCCAATAAAGTGAAATAACATATCTACTATCATATCAAACTATTAGAGGCAGAGGAAACGAACAATAAAACATGTATAAAAATCCATATTTAGAGTTGGACCTGCCTGTTTTATTCTGAGAAAATTTGACCTTGTTAGCAGCGTTCTAGTGCACTTGTAAAATATTCATGTCATTTATTTATTTATTATATTTTTTATGTTTATATTGTATTTGTTTCCAGCAGAGACAGGATCCTATGGAAAGTACGGAGAGCCATTAATGAGAAAGGCAACAAATTAGAGGATTTCTGTTCCATATATTTTTGTTTTGATGCATGAAATGGCTCATGGTTACAGAAGATATTCCTTTTGAACAGCCTTAGAACAAGATCCCGTAGCAATAATTTTTTAAAATGACCTTGATCGATATGGTTGTGTATCAGCACTGACAGCAATAGCACCTATGACTTATGCTGTCTTCCTCTCTCTGTCAAAGAGTCTGTCTATAAGTTGATAAATACAAATTATCTTGCTCAGAAAACTATGTGATACATTAGGGATGAGAAATAAATTATCTGAAAAAAGTTTTGGGTTTTTTAAATTTTTGTTTTGCTTTTGGCTGGATAATCAGTATGTAATATTGTTAAAGTCCAAAAGCCAGCCTAAATATCAAGGATATAAACTGTGAATTGTTGATTTCTGTAGGATCTTCTGATGACAGTTCTGGACATAGAGAAACTGGAGAAGCTGGAATTTAGTGGCATAAAAGGCAAATCTCTGAGTCAGCAAGTCCTGAGTATGCATGAAGAATTCCAGGAAATGTATAAAGTATTTTCAGACCGGACGTATGACTGTCTGGATGTGGATAATACGGTGGGTGATTTTGGACTCTAGGAGAGTAGAAGCTCTGTACCTTTGCTAAAGAGGACTTCGGGGATCAAAAATAAAGTAAAAAGTATCTGGTGTTGAAAAGCCTGTTCAATCAGAAATGGCTTTTATTCATAAAAATATTTATTTGGTTCCTTTAGGAGTTTGAGAATGATGTATGTGACTTTAAGAGCAAAATGGAAGATATTGATCGGCGGTTGGGGACTCTCTTTGGCCAAGCCTTTGATGATGCAGCTAGTGTGGAGCATGCATTCAAGGTTTGCGATTTGTTATACTGAACTACTGCAGAACATAGGAAATGTGCCCTAGTTATTTTTAAATAATGACAAATGCTCATTATATCGAGGTACTAGTTTATGGATTTTTATATTTCAATAGATGCATACTTTATTATCGGTTTAATGTTGGCTACAGCACTGAAATAATTACAATTGTATGCATTTTGACAGCTAGCTCATTAAGGAAAATATGTGAGCAATGACAAGGATTCTTGTTTGTAAATGATGATTACAGGGCACGTTCAAGTTTCATTCCTTTTTTTCTGTGTGATAGCTGATAGACATTTTTGGAAGCCTCCTGGATCGACCAATGATAGCAGCAGAAGCCTATGATAAATATAATTTTCTCATCACAATGTTCGACAAAGACCTTGATGATGCTAAATTGATCTACCTGAAACGTATTGTGGAGGAGACAGACATAGGTACATGTTTAAAAAGTCTTCATACTCAGTTAACAGAAAGTATTAATATAAGTTGGTCTAAGCAGTTTCATTTTTTAAAATTGCCATAAGGATCAATTATCTTACCTAATTGTCATTATAGGTAATTTTCTTTTTTAGATTAAAGATGTAACAAACAGCTACGCAAAGTGAAGATGGTGTAAAAATAACAATATACTATGTGTTATCCCAATATCGGGTTATTCAACCGGGCTTCATTTTATGTTCATTCCCAGTTGTATTTTGTTTTAGGAGTAAGGGCTCCTGGTTGTTGTTTTTTTTAAATTGTAGATTGCTAGAAAAGTATAGAGTTGAATATCAGTGTGATCAATTGGAATTCACTTTTGGTGGGAAAAAGACCTTTTCAGCAGAGGTGGGTATCAGCAGGTTCTGACCAGTTCTGGAGAACCGGTAGTGGAAATTTTGAGTAGTTCGGAGAACTGGTTGCGGAAATTTTGAGTAGTTCGGATAGCTGGCAAATACCACCTCGGGCTGGTCTGCCTCCCGAGTCCCAGCTGATTGGGAGGAAATGGGGATTTTGCAGTAACCTTCCCCTGGAGTGGGGAGGGAATGGAGATTTTGCAGTATCATTCCCCTGCCACGCCCACCAAGCCACGCCCACCAAGCCACGCCCACAGAACCGGTAGTAAAATTTTTTGAATCCCACCACTGCTTTTCAGGTGTTATAATATCAGGTTTTTTTTTTATGACTTCAGTTGACAATTAACGATTTTTGGAAAATTGATCCTTGCAATGAGTTGGATGGTGTCAGAGAATGTGTCTATGTCACCTACTGTATTTAACCAGGGACAGCATTTTCCCTGACTGACATTTTTGTTGGAAGTTAGGATTCTTTTTGGTATTTTAGCAACCTACATTATTAATATTAAGCCTGCTTAGAATGTTGGTGTGTTTTGAGTTTCAGACTGAATTTTGTTTCTCAGGGTATTCACCAGTGCATAAGAATATGCCTTTGGTAGCTGGAGGGGTTCAGTGGGCTCAGGAACTAAAACACAGGATCAAAATCCCATTTAGTAATTTCAGACACCTCAGCTATTGGTGAGTATCTTTTCTTCAAAGAAAAATATTTCTTTTATCAGACTTCCGTATCAGTGTTCTGCATGAAGGTTAAAACTGGGGGAAAAAATGACATTACCTGTCATTACAAAATAAGTCTGAAAAAGGGCTTTTGGCTTAGTCTACACTTTTTATTCTTTCCTACTTGATGGAACCTTGGAAAATGATTATCTAAACTAGGGGACTCCATCCTTGGCAACTTTACGACTTGTGAACTTCAACTCACAGAATTCCTCAGCCAGCATGCACTGGCTGAGGAATTCTGGGATTTGAAGCCCACAAGTCGTAAAGTTGCCCAGGTCTAAACGATTTGAGACTTGGTCCATCTGTCTATCTTTCAGTAGGCTAAATTCCCCCCCCCCACAACAAAACAGAACAGGAACAATGTTGGTATGACTAGAGAAGCCAACAACAGCAAACATTATTAAAAATGCGCTGGAGTCTCCTATGGTTATGTGACCCAGAATGGAATGGCTGGAAAGAATTCTTTATGGCTTCTCTCCCTTGTTCTAGTCTGATTTATGTAATCCTAGTGAGACCTCACAGGATTTTGTCAGGCATTTGTGGCTGGTGGATTGTTGAGAAAATCAAATAACTGATGAAGATCCCACCTCTATATTAGAGTGTTGAACATTTCTCTCTCTATTTTTGTCATATATTTTGAAAAAACATATAAGAAAAAAATTATATACAGATTTGAATTGTAATTACATATAGATTTGAATTTTAATGATAAAATTCAACATTGTTCAATGATAACTATTACATACTATACATATGCATATGCATATACAGTACATATACATATACATATACATATACATATACATATACATATACATATACATATACATATACATATACATATACATATACATATACATATACATATACATATACATATCACTGTTATATAATTGGGAGTCAATTTTTATGAAATGGATAGATACATAAATAGAGTTATTTCAGATTAGTTCATATTCTTTAGTACCAGAAAGGAAAGATAGGACAACTGAAGACTATTATGTAGATCTCTGTAGGCTAAACTACTGTGATGTAATCATTGATATGGATGGACATATGCGAACAGTTTGAAAAAGAAACAAATTCTTTGGAAGAGCAAGCCATGATTAATATTATATGTAACTCAGCTCTCGGGCAGAAAAATACTTCATAGGAAAGGTGTGGGCGTTTGAGTGTATATATTCCCAATGTATAACATCTACATGTAAACATTATCTACGAAGTTATTTAAAATATTGACCAGCACATAATTTCAGTCAAATTATCAAGTCATAATGTTTGATGCATTTTATTTATAGTTTCTTGGATTCTCCGGAAGGCAAAAAAGTGTTGCAAAAGTATGAAGATTTGATCCAGTTATTAGAAAGGTAAATGTGTTTCATTAGAACATATTGTAAGAATAGATTTGCCTTTGTTAAATTATTTTTATTGGTTTGGTGCAATATGTAACTAATAGGGGTTTGGGGGTTAATTTTATCCAATTTTTTAAAGTTGCTTAATTAACTAAATTCAGTGTTGTAGAAATGTTTTGTATACAATGTGATATCAACATGGTAATGGGGTCCTTTGGGAAGAATAAATAAAAGCACTGATGTTGCTGCCTAGTTTGGGTAATGAAACGTCTGCAAGAAAACACGCTCAGAGATCACAAAGGACCCTTTATTTCAACTCTGAGCTACAAATATTCTCCTTTATTAATAAATAGCAATAGCAATAGCAATAGCAATGAGCCATGAGCCGTGGTGCCGCAGTGGTTAGAATGCAGTATTGCAGGCTACTTCTGCTGATTGCCGGCTGCCAGCTGTTTGGCAATTCGATTCTCATAGGATCAAGGTTGACTCAGCCTTCCATCCTTCCGAGGTCAGTAAAACGAGGACCCAGATTGTTGGAGGCAATATGCTGACTCTGTAAAACTGCTGTAAAGCACTGTGAAATGGTATATAAGTCTAAGTGCTATTGCTATGTAGAATAGAATAGAGCTGGAAGGGACCTTGGAGGTCTTCTAGTCCAGCCCTTCTGCTCAAGCAGGAGACTCTATACCTGTGATAGCGAACCTATGGCACGCGTGCCAGAGGGGACACACAGAGCCCTCTCTGCGGGCACGTGCGCCGTGCTAGAACAAGAAGCAATGGGTGGAAATGGGTGGACTAGAAGACCTCCAAGGTCCCTTCCAACTCTGTTACTCTATTCTATTCTTGTCTTGCTTGCTGCTTTGGAAGATAAGTTGACCCCCTCCTCTTTGTGGCAGCCCCTCAAATATTAGAATACTGCTGTCATGTTACTTCTAGTGCTTCTTTTCTCTAGACTAGCCAAACCCAACATTCTTCATATGTTTTAGTCTCCAGGCCTTTAATCATCTTAGTTGCTTTACTCTGTACTTTTTCCAAAGTTTCAACATCGTTTTTGTTGTGTGGTGACCAAAATTGGATGCAATATTCCAAGTGTGGCCTTACTAAGGCTTTATAAAGTGGTACTAATACTTCATGTAATTTTGATTCTATGATTTTTTTTATACAACCAAGTATTGTATTAGCTTTTTTGGCTGCTGCCGCACACTGCTGGCTCATGTTTAAGTGATCGTCCAGTAGGACTCCAAGGTCCCTCTCACAGTTACTGTTTTTGAGCCAGGTTTCTTGTGAATTCAGTTTGCAAATTGTATCGTGTTTATATGTTGTAAGTGAATAATAGTTGAAAGTTGATTGAGCAGCAACCATGGAATCTCCTAGGAGCGGTGGTTATGTGGAGAAATGACTTTGTAGGAAGGAGCCAAGTAGTTTTCTGGATAGAAGGGACAGAGGGGCAAGAACTTCCACCTACAATTTTTCACTTCAGCTTTGCTTGCAACATAGCCAGGAAATTTCTTCCAATAACATTGTTGACAGTGTATAGACAGTGTTGATATGCTTGCTTGGTCTTCTGGCAGATATCAAGAGAAGCTGTATGAAGAATGGTTCCAGACTGTCTCTGTGAAAGCTCAGTATAATCTCACTCAACCACTTATCCAACGAGATCCAGAGAGTAAACTGATTACTGTCAATTTTGACCCTCAGGTAAGATGAAATTGATTGATCTTCAATCAATTGATTGATCTGGAAGATTGATCTTCCAGAAGACTTCTCCCTCTTCTTTTTGGCAGAAACAGGTGAAGTTTTGCAAAGTGAGGAGTGTTCCAATGCTTGGAGCCAAGAATGGCTCAATCTCTGCTACTGCTTGAGGAGATAGAGAATTACATGGCTAAAATAAAATATCCGATAGAATACCAGCATCTTGAGACCTGATGATTTGCACCGTGCCATTCAGTGGAGCTCGAATGTACTGTAGTTCACATATCCCAAATTAAACATTTTATCCAACAAAAAAATATGCTGAATTAAAACAAAAGCCCAGCATAATTTTCTGCCTGTGGTCACAGATCAGTCATATGCATGTAAGAATCTCCAAGCAGAAAGAGAAAGAAGACCACTTTGATTATGCCCAGTTGATATTCAGAAGCATGTTGTTTTTTCAATGGAGTTTCTGTTAACCACCATAGGGTTAACTGATAAACCTTTATGAATTTGACTATAAAAGCAATGCTCTCCATATTTCCTAGTAATTTATATAAACATTTGTGAGATTAAAACTGGGATTGTTGTATGTAGAAACACTTGTGGTTGAATTTTAGAAATATCCCATATTGGTGGGACGACAATCCTAATTAATATTTTTGAGTTGAGAAGGAAACTTTCTCCCTGTATTCCTATTTGGTTATTCAGGAAGTTCTATAATTGAATCTCTAAATACCGTGTTTCCCCGAAAATAAGACCCTGTCTTATATTTTTTTGAACCCTGAAATAAGTGTTTGGCCTTATTGCCATGCACTCAAAAGCCTGATTGGGCTTATTATCAGGGGATGTCTTATTTTTGGGGAAACAGGGTAGATATACAGAGAGAGGAGAGAAGAAATACAACTTTTTAATAGGAAAAAAAAAAGATACCAGTGAAAAGGTTTCAAAGGTTTTATTTTATTTTGTGATTTTCTAGCTGGTGTCCGTTCTAAGAGAAGTGAGCTACCTTGGAGAAGATCAGATTGGGAAGATCCCAGAAACAGCAGCAGAATTATATTCTTCTAGGGAATCCTTCAGGCAATTAGTGGCCAACTTGGATTTAATGGTTACTTGGTACAACAAAACATTGTGCACTGTCCTGGAGGTGGAATATCCACTCATAGAGAGTCAGCTGCATGAAATTGATATTCAGCTGAAAGAAGCAGAAGAAACATTAAATTGGAAAACAAAAGGTAAGCTCCGCTTGTAGAGTCGCATGTGGTAGAAATAAAGCTATTTCTGATCTTTCAGCCAAGCTGGATCTTCTTCAGAAAGCTCTCTTTGCTCATCCGAGGTGGCACAGTGGTTAGAGTGCAGTACTGCAGGCTACTTCAGCTGACTGCTAGCTGCAGTTTGGCGGTTCAAATCTCACCAGCTCAAGGTTGACTCAGCCTTCCATCCTTCCGAGGTGGGTAAAATGAGGACCCAGATTGTTGGGGGCAATATGCTGACTCTGTGAACCGCTTAGAGAGGGCTGTAAAGCACTGTGAAGCGGTATATAAGTCTAAGTGCTATTGCTATTGCTATCTTTTCTCCTCAGCTGATGAATGTGGACATTACCAAATTGGGTGAAAAAATACCCGTGTTCTTTCTTCTTCCTGGTGTCCTCTGTGCATTGCTGTCATCTGGTGTCTTCAGTGCTATGTCCATTTCAACCCAGTATAAAGGGTGAACTTAGCTTGAATGTTGGGGCGTTTATTTTCCACTTTTAATAGTCAGGGAACACGACTCTTTGGCATTTGAAAAGAACCCAAGAGCGTAGAAAGAGAAGAAATAATGAAGAAATATTTGGAGGATGGGAAGTCATGTTGGTGCTGATTCATTTCCGAGTGGCTAAAATAGATGGGTGAGATTCTCTTCCAAAAATTAAAAAAAATAGTAATGGTAGTTGACATTAAATGTTGAAGGTTGTGTAATAATGAGAGTTGTGTTTTTGGCCTTCTGTATTAGATAATTTTTGCTTTGGCAAAATTACACTGTAGTCATGCAAAGGCTATATTTATGTAGAGAAAAACAGCTCATGTTCAGTAACATTTTCTCGCAATTCATTTGTTTCCGAAGGGAATGCCATCTGGCCTTTCAGTAAGAGCACAGCAAGAAATGATTTTCCCCCTCAGTTTTATAGATTGGATGACTTGTCATTGTTAGCTTCTTAAAATGTTCTCTATTGTTGCTTTTATTGGAAGGCCTTTGGGATCGCATTTCACACATGGTTAACAGTGTTCGAAATCTTGAGCAAACGATTCAGAAAACCAAAGACAACATCGAGGAAATTCAGAATATTATGAAATCTTGGGTCTTTCCAGTTTTTGAAAGAAAAGATGGGAAAAAAGAATCTCTGCTATACTTGGATAATCAGCATGAGCGATTGAACAAACACTATCAGCTCATTACAGATTCAGGCCATAAGATTCATTTTCTGATTAAGGTATGGTAATGCATATATGGACATAACTAATCTGTTAGAAAGAGTCATCTGCAAGTATTTTGTTCCCATGACTAAAAGTATTAGTTATACACATGAAATGTCTCGTCCATGCTCTCACTTTAATATGCTTTTATATTAACATTACACTAGGAGTGCCAGGTCAGAAACTGGTAGCTACTTTCATCATATATACCTGTTTGCATTTAGAGTAGGTTGGGATAAAACCACACCTACAAATCAAGATGTCTCTGATTAAATAGAAAGATTCTGAAATTGTATCTGGTATAGATGTTTCATTATTCTGTGTAGATTGATTTTATTGCATGTATTCACAACAAAACAAAATATATAAAATACCGAAGTACAAAAAAACTACTAAAAAATATAAACTTAGAAGAACAAAAAGTCATACTACTCAGAATGAAGAGGGGGAAAAAAGCTGGTAAATACTTTTTGTATTTTCCCTCTTTTTTGTATATAACCTCTTTTTGATGAATTAGTCTCCTCTTAAGACCATGAAAAACTTATTTAATATTCTTTAAAACTCAAGACTGACTCGTTAAAATTTTATTTTATTATTTTATTACCAGAATTTATAAGTTACCTGACTCCAATTCTTTATTCCATATTTCTTGTAAATTGTCAAAATTTATCTTAGTAAGATTCTTCAATTGTCGATTGTTGGTTTAGCCTCCCAAATACTTATTCAATTATATTCAGAATTGTAGGGGTTGCCAAAATTGCCAAAACATTAGGTCCAAGTTGGGAAAAGATCAATTAAAAACGTTAAGGTAGGTTTTAGGCAATGTTATTCTTTCTACCCTCCTCAAAAGTCTTCAAAGCGTTATTACTAATAATCAGATATAAAACATTACTCCCTTTTTGAGCCAAACATAAACCAAAAACATTTTTCTCCACTATTGTTAAATATGAATTATTCCAGAAAATCAACTCAAATAGAACCTTTATTATGGTCAAAGACCAGCATAATCCAGAGAATCAATTGATTATGAGAACAAGGTCAAACTTAAAATCCTCTCCTCACAAACATCCAAATATGTCTTGCTGCCTTTAATGTTTGGAAGATAATGAAATTCTAAATAAAATTGAATGAGGTTTTCAAAGGATAGTCAGTAGAAGCTCTGGAAAGATGGTGGTGGCATGATGGCAAAAGATTCATAGGAAAAATATCTGAGATCCACTTAACATCTTCAGATAAAAGATCAGGCAGCAAGTGATGAAAGAATGTATATTTGAGTATTGGTATTAGGCACAGTTAGTGATGATCTGGATTAATAGTTTCTATTCTTTCCTTTATGCAAACTGAAGCATCATCCTCAAACACCTTTTCAGGCCATTAAATGTGGCACTTGCAGGCTCCATAGGACATATGATATCTACAGTCACACCAGAATGTATGATTCCCTCAAGCAGTATCTGCTAGATTAAAAGAAATATATTGAAAAAGTAAAAGGGAATACTAGGTAGTGCTGTTTCTACCTTTCTAATTAGTGCTGAGACAAGTTCAAGGCACATGTCTTTTGATTATGATTTCTTTATATTTAGGAAAATTTAAGACTCTTTGAAGCAGATCCATCTTCTGATGTATGGAAAGCTTATTTGGAGCATATAGATGAGATAATTCTGGATGGATTCTTTAATGTCATTGAATGTTCGCTTAAATACCTTTTGGAAAATACAGGTGAACTTGTCCTTGTGGACCAGACTCGTTTCTCATTTCTTTTGGGGGTGGTTATTTCATTATTGTTGTTTCTATTGTGAACATAACGGAGGCGGAGAGAATATTGGAACGTCATGTTCTAATCCAGATGCAGTGTGCAGAACTAGGATTACAAGAGATCTGGGCTGTGATAACAAGATTTATCCCCTTTGTAGCTGGATTTATTTTGTTGTGATTAGAAATAAGAGTTTAAAGTTGAAGGTATGTTTTTCCCTCACAAAATTATGCTGATGTCTATGTCTATTCATTTAATGCAGTGTAGAGGACATAGAGAAATGGCCTTGAAGAATAGGAGAAAAAGCTGCTACCAAAGCAAGGTCAGATAAGCGGGTCTTCAGCCTAGGCCAAGAAACTAGCTTGAAAAGCATCTCAGACAAGACTCATCCTAGTTTCCATGAAGATAAAGTGAACATTCAGACTTCTGTTACTATAGCCTGTTACAATAAAAGTAGTCCTGACTTACATGGCCTTGTGGACCATAGACTGGTTGTACTGCTGACATGCTGCTTGCTTCGTCTGTGTTAGGCTACAGTTCCTAGACTTTATAGCCAGCACGGCCTTTGGTTGGACTGGCTGAGAACACTAAAAATAGTAATCCAAGCTATCTGAAGCGTGCCAAACTGTGGAAAGTGGTAGTAGTGTTTCACTGCAGAGGTGGGAAGGAACTGTCAGCAGACCAATTACATCTGCCTTCTTATCCTGCAGATTCCAAGACAGGCCATGCTCCTCTTTTCAAAGTGCAGCTGGAGTTGTCTGTCCCTGAGATGATATTTCGTCCTTCTCTGGATGCTGGTGCCAGTGATGGTTTCTATGATATCATTGAAGGGCTCGTCAATAAGATCTACCGGGTCTCTTCCCTGGTACCAAGGCTTGCAGATCACTGCACATTTCCTCATTATCAGGTTTGATCCTTGGTGGCCATAATCCCATATTATATGTGAATCTATGCCTCCACTCTTCTGTTTAGTTCAGGGTTGTATTTCTGTCTCCGGACAGGCTGACATGGAGGAGATGTCTGACCTTACTGACATGCGCCAAAGCTTAATGGGGCGTGTCCAGAAGACAATCTCAGCGTGTTGTGACTATCGCAACTCCTTTGACCACTACTCCTATCTCTATGTGGATGACAGAAAGGAATTCTTACGTCAGTTCCTCTTATATGGTCACGTTCTCACTGCAGAGGAGATAGAAGTCCATGCGGAGGAAGGAGTCCCAGAGACCCCTCCAACACTTCAGCAGTTCAGAGGGCAAATAGACTCTTATGAGAGGGTCTATGAAGAAGTGAGCCACCTGGAACCAGTCTGCGTGCTTGACAGCTGGATGGAAGTGGATGCCCGTTCCTTCAAAGCATCTCTTCTGGGTGTAATTAAAAAATGGAGTTTCATGTTCAAGCAGCATCTCATTGATCACGTGACCCACAGGTACCACTACTTTTCTTGCTCCTCTTGGGTCTCTTGTGTTAAGTAGAAAATGTGGTTAAAAAAGGAATGGATAAACATCTAGACCCAAAGCTTCTTTTTTGTGGCACTCCAGTCTACATCAACACAATTTTTAAATAGCTGGCATTGCGGTTTCCCTCTTTTTTTCAGGCAGGAGACAAGTAGGTCCAGTAGATGTAAATTGTACATAAAGAATGGTGGTGTTTAAGAAAAAGTCCAAGAATTCCCTCAATATCTTGTAGTTTGGTCCATTTCCTCTCATCGTAACACCACTGCTTGTTCATGCATGTGTTACAAAACTTGACCCAGGAGAGATCAGTTTGATGTTCTGTGAATCACAGTGTTTTTCTTCTTTAGGATTCTGTTGAACATCATATTTCCTGAACTTGATTTAAAATTACCGTAGGTGTAATGTTCTCAATCAGACTTCTTTAACTCATGGCCATTTCCTTCAAACCAGCTCTTCTATTCCCACATGGAATGACCTGTGCTTATTTGTTTGGCTTTGAGTCATTTTCAGAGATCTTACTTCAGTGATCTTTTAAGTGAGCATTGTACATATAGCAAATGTCTATTTGCTGGAGTGATTTCTACTTGGGGGGAATTAAAATTCACATATGATTGGAACAATTAGTACAATTAATACCCACACTAACAAATAATGAGAAGAATTAGTTCAGGCAATTACAATTATTACTAGAATTCCAAAGATAAATACATGAGAAAGAAGAAACTACGGGGAAACTATTATACATTTTCCAAAGGGGGGAAAACTGTTTAATTAGCATGACCAATGCCTAACACATGGATAGCATGCTGATTCTAAATATTCTAAATATTAAAAGGTTTTAATTTTAACAAAAATAAAGAAGGGACTATAACGTGTACTAATTATGGTTTGGAAGATTTTATTAAGGAAACATCAGAGACTGGATGATTGTGCAGACTAGGGAATGTTTTATTAGTGGTAAAATTGAAAAGTTAAATAGAAAAGCAGAGCAGTATCAGTTGATCATTACTTTTCTCAAAGAAGACAGTATAAAAGAATTTATTCCCAAGTTGCTGTAAACAGTAGACAGTAGACTGGAACTGATGCATACAAACTACCTTTAGATCAAGATAGGGAAGTTCAAATCTTTGGAATTGATTAGCCATTGTTTGTCACAGCTTTGCAGGCCCTTCACCTCCAGAATCACAGTAATTACTAAGTGCTACTATGCACTTAACTGAATCTCATATTTTCTAAACTATGCCAGCTGGAGCACTTCCTAAAGTTAGGTCTGATTATGGAAATTGTAATCTTACTCTGTAATCTAATGATCTGGGGACCATTAGCTTGATGGATTCTTTGATAGTTTTCTCTTTTCTTCTTTCTTGTAATTGCCTCATCCTATGCATAATTTCATGATCTGAAGGGATAAGTAATGTCACCATTAAATGTCTTCAATGCTGGTTTAAAGTCCCTTCTATTTTTGTGTATTCCCATGGTTATGCTTTAAATGTCATGACTAATTGTTCCAGCAAAACAATAATCAAATGACAATGGCTGAATCCTTGTTGAAGGGATTACAGTACAGCAATCTCTGTGAGGTCTTGTGGGATATAGCTGGAAATATCATGCCGTAATTGTAGTTTATTCTTGGAGAAAGTGAAGGACACTAATTATATTTCCAAATTATGATCATAGAATCATCAAAAAAATAAAATACGAAATGAGAATGCCTGATTATTCCCAAGAGAAGATCATGTCATAGTTTTTCAAGTAACGAGGAACTTCAGGAGTTCTGTAGACTTACTGGCATTTTGTCCTACTTATATTAACATTTAACATGTTTTGGATTTCAGCTTTCTTCAAGAGTGGAGAAGAATGAGCCCAAGGAATATTGCAAGCAATTGCCCATTTCTTTTAGGGAAAAAAAATAAACATATCAAATATGTTTTCTAAAAATGGGATCTTTTTTTCTGAGTAGAAGGGATTCATTTTGTCAAATCAATTATTTACACTGTTTCTTCAGTGCAAAAAAAAAGAAAATCAAGCTGCTATTCTTTCTTTAGAATGGGAAAAGAGCCATGTAGTCCTTTTTTGACCATGTGGTTTAAAGAGAGAAAACTAGTTCTCACATACCTTACTAAAAGGGTATATCAATATCTCCTGGATCCACCTCTCCATTACAAATGGAGTTTGAATTCAGATTTATTTCAGGGCCAATCTATATTTAGGACTAGCCTGCTGGCTGATAGACAGTCTGCTGTTGGTGAGGGCATAAGTTTCTCGAAAGATTCATGGGCATGCCTAGTATCTATGATGCCAATCTATATATTTTATAATCCCGCCTTTCTACTTTATCAGGAAAGATATCAATTAAAACAAATAATGTATTTTTTTTTCTTCCATTCAATTGTGTCCAATTCTCAGAGACTGTCTGGACAAGTCCCTGCAGTTTCCTTGACAAGATTTTTCAAAGTGGTTTGCCACTGCCTCCTTCCTAGGGCTGAGAGAAAGTGCCTGGTCCAAGTTCACCGAGCTGGCCTTGTGCCTGGACTAGTATTTACAGTCTCCCAGTTTCTAGTTTGATGCCTAGCTCAGGGTTGTCAAACTCGCGTCGTCACGGCGGCATCACGTGACGTATCAGGACTTTTTCCCCCTTCGCTAAACTGGGCAGGGCGGAGCCAGCACGTGATGCATCCGGCCCGCAGGCCGCGAGTTTGACACCCTTGCCTTAGCTACTACACCAAGATAAACATTATTTAATAATGAAGAGCCTTGCAAAAAAGGTGCATCTTATCTGCTTTTATTAGGGATAGACAGTAGGTACAAATTCTAGGGGAATGTGTCCAATAGCCTGAGATTTGGATAAGAGAAGGTCCTTTTCTGAAGATTAGAAAATTCACATTTTCAAGCAGAGGCATTTTCAAAAGGGCCAGATCTTAACAGCCGAAAGATTCATAATAGGAGAGAGAGAGTCCCTTAGATATGCAAATCCTAGGTGGTTTAGGGTTTACAAAGTCTAGTAGCAAGAATTTAAGTTAACATTTCAGGAACTCTCAGAGGGCAAACTCCTCTGGAGTCACTGTTCAGAATCAGTCCTGGAAGCGGATGCAGTGCTGGGCAAAATGGCCTCTGCTGAGTCAGAATCACTGCCCTGGCCCAAGGAATAGGGATGGCAGCAATCTTTCTAGAACAGGGCTGTCAAACTTGCAGCCCCCGGGCTGGATGCGTCACGCACCACGCCCATGTCTGGTTTGGCGAAGGGGGAAAAGTCATGATACATCACATGACGACGCCATGATGTTGCGGGTTTGACATCCCTGCTCTAGAACTTTAAATCATATACAAGCAGGTAACAAGAGAGTAATTTGGACTTCTCCCAGTCCCTTGGGCAGGTAATCCTGGGCAAATGTTGCTACAAGCAATGGCTACTAAAATACACCTTATTTACCTACCCTTGTTGAAAGCAATCTGGAATCCAATAATTCTACACTTCTTTCAATTACTCTAAGACCCAAGGACTGCACCCATTTCTTTCTCCCTGTTTTCCCTATGGTTGTGATGAAAAAACATAGAAAAAGTTTCAATTTCAAAAAAGAGAAAAGATGCTGTGGGCAACCTGCCTTCCCTATTTGTCCTAGCCCTTATTAGGCAACTGGGCTTTGGAAATTGACAGCTCATTTGTTATGCATGGTCTCTCCCCCCACCCACTCCAAGATTTAGGATTGCATTGCTTCCTTTTTCTTTTGTTCAGGTGATTTGCTGAGTAGGAGCCCTTATTATTTGGCAGCCAGGATGGGTCTTCTTCTTCTTCTTCTTCTTCTTCTTCTTCTTCTTCTTCTTCTTCTTCTTCTTCTTCTTCTTCTTCTTCTTCTTCTTCTTCTTCTTCTTCTTCTTCTTCTTCTTCTTCTTCTTCTTCTTCTT
>QLTV01002931.1:2532348-2546410 GCA_003457575.1 Thermophis baileyi | reverse complement strand
CTAAGGCAAACATTTTCTCCAGTTATTTGCTTGAAGGATGATATATTTTGTTATCACATTTATTGTTCTCAACATATTGTTTTTTTCCTGTGATTGTTTTCTCTGCTCTGCCTTTAGTTTGTCTGATCTTGAGGAGTTTGCAAAGATTGCTGAGAAAGGTTTGAACAAAAAATTGGAGAAAGGAGATTATGAAGGTTTGGTGGAAGTTATGGGTCAACTGATGGCTGTTAAAGATAGACAGTCCAGCACCGATGAGATGTTTGAGCCCTTGAAACAAACTATTGAATTATTGAAGAATTATGAGCAAGAATTGCCTGGGGATGTCTATAGGCAACTGGAGGTGAGTGAAATCCTAGATGCAAATAAGTGAACATAGCAAAAACTCACTGACTGATTTAAGGACACCATTCTCTTCCAGAGAAGGGTCATGGAATCCTTGACCCTAAGAGCAGTAATGGAGCTAAGAAGGTATAATCAGTGTCAGGATGAGAGATGTCAGTGTGTACAGTGTAAATTACTCTGAGTTTTCTAAAGAAAGAGTGGAATAGACATCTCAATCTGGGTGAGATGCACATATTTGCATGCCTCATAATGATAAAACAGCCTGTTCCAAACAAGTTCTCACAATGTGAGTTAGGACTGGTGTTTTAAATTCTTAGCAAACATTGCCAATGGATGCTTCAGTCCAAATATATCTGCATTACATAGCATTTCTATTGAATTGAGAGAAAAAAATCTAGAAATGGGCTACACATCCAGATTTTCAGCTCCTTAACTGCTTTTCTTCTGCTGAAATGGCAGCTCAAAGTTAATTTTTGTTGACATAATTATTTAAAAACATGCCACATTTATTCTATTTAAAGACATCTTCTTTGCTTGTTACTAATCTAATAACATGCATTAAGATCATGGTACAGAAATATGAATTGTAGGATAAAGAGGAAGACAGTGAGGGGCACTGAAGACCATGAAAAATTATTCCCTGCTTCTTAATGGGATGCAAGATGTAGATTTTCCCTAATTAAAAAAAGCAAGGGAAACAATATTTATTGAGGAAAACATATAACTAGCAAAGTACCTAAGCAGCATGGTTCCTCTGTTAGAAACAAAATATCTTATTTATTTTTTTTAGCGACCAGCATAATTTTATTTATTTATTTTTTGCTTCCAGGAACTGCCAGAAAAATGGAACAATGTGAAGAAATTGGCCATAAATATGAAACAGCAGGTGGCTCCCTTGCAGGCAAATGAAGTAGCCATACTTCGCAGGAAGTGTGCTCTGTTTGATGTGGAGCAGAATAAATTCAGAGAAAGATTTCGCCAAGAGGCGCCTTTCAGGTGAGGGCAAATCACTGCTGTGAAGCAATGGAAGTCTTGTGGGTTTACCGAAGGTAGCATATATTTATCTGGTGATAAGATAAAGAGATCAAATCATCTGTATAATGGGGAGGCCCATTTATTTGGCTTGTTCTTTGCACTGGAATCTGTATCCTGTTATTGCAGTTCTTGTGTTCTCAATGCCAAATAGCAAGAGAAGGTTAAAACAGTTACCTTTTTTAAAAGCATCTTTCCATATCTATCATTGAAAGATAGGTATGTGGCGTCTTTTTGCTCCTGGTATGGGTATTGCTGATATCTTACCTTTTATTTGCCATTACGCTATGCTTGCAGTTCTGATGCATTGGTCTTGGCCTTTTCCTTGCATTGGTCTTGGCCTTTTCCTTGCATTGGTCTTGGCCTTTTCCTTGCATTGGTCTTGGCCTTTTCCTTGCATTGGTCTTGGCCTTTTCCTAGCCTGGTGTGAAATACTTAAATGATGTTGTCACCTCAGCTTGACCCAACTCTTTCCTGAAATTTCTTGGTCAGTTAATTGCTAAAAAGCTACTGTTCTGGCCTTTGTCGTCTGGGTTTGCTGCACAGTTAATCTTACTTTGGGATGCAGAATTCTGAAAGAGATTCCAGCCTGTAATTTTTATAGACAGCTTTCTGGGGTTGAAATTTAATATGTTTTGTTGCCTGTTGTCTTTTATTAGTGCAAAGTTTATGGTTCTGAAATTGTTTTGAATCAACACTCAGGAAAGATAGGAGCAGGTGCAACAAGTCAGAAGGAAGTGTGAGGTGGAAGGCAAATGACAGTTGTTTGTATTTCTTCCCTATGCAGTTGGACATACCATATTCTTTAATTTCCACTTGTTCCAATTTTACACACTAGTCATTAATGTTTAGCATTTAATTGCATTTGTAAGGGGAAAAAGTACACAAAACTGATTAAACTGAGTTAAAACTTGCTTCCTAGATTTGATGCAACAAACCCTTATGAAATGCTAGATGCATCCCATGCAGAGCTACAGCAAATGGAGCATACCATGACCTCAATTTATAAATCAGGAGATTTATTTGAAGTCAATGTTCCAGACTACAAGCAGCTCAAGCAGTGCCGAAAGGAAATGTGCATTCTTAAAGAACTCTGGGATATGATCTCCATAGTGATCTCTAGCATGAATGAATGGGAAACTACAAAATGGATTGATATTAATGTTGAAAATATGGAACTGGAATGCAAAAAGTTTGCCAAAAGCATCCGGAACTTGGATAAAGAAATGAGAGCTTGGGATGCTTTCTCAGGATTGGACAACAAGGTGAAAAACATCCTGACCTCCTTGAGGGCAGTGTCAGAACTGCAAAATCCTGCCATCCGGGAGAGACACTGGAATCAATTGATGCAAGCCACAGGTGTGTACTTCACAATGGATGCAGACACAACCTTGGCAGACCTGCTCAAACTCAACTTGCATAATTTTGAAGATGAAGTTCGGAGCATCGTTGACAAAGCCATGAAAGAAATGAGCATGGAGAAAGTTGTGAAAGAACTGAAAACAACCTGGGCTAGCATGGAGTTTCAGTATGAACCTCATCCACACACAAATGTCCCGTTGTTGAAATCTGATGAAGAGCTCATTGAGACACTTGAAGACAACCAGGTGCAGTTACAAAACTTAATGACATCCAAATACATTGCTTTTTTCTTAGAGGAAGTGTCTTCCTGGCAGAGGAAGCTGTCTACGGCAGACTCGGTCATTTCCATCTGGTTTGAAGTTCAACGGAGCTGGTCTCACCTAGAAAGCATATTCATTGGGTCAGAAGATATCCGGGCGCAACTTCCTGAGGTAAAAATCATCATTCCCTTTTTATGGGAAATACTACATAACTGTCAGAGAGCAATTATTAGAAATCTTGGAATTGTAGTGCTAATAAATCTGTGCAGCTCCAAACTGAGGAAAGCAATTCAAGTCCCAGGATTACAATTCTTTAGGGGAAACCGTGACAGTGAAAGCAATGTGAGTGATTTTAAATATTTAATGTAGACAGCTCTGCTGGATAAGATGGCATAAGTAAAGGATGCAAATATACCGTGATAGAAAGTTGCTTGAGCTCTTTCAAAGGATAAAATGGCTGACTTTGCTAAATAAATGGTCATTGCTTATCTTGTAATTTCCAGACTAGAATTTATGGTGTTTTCTGTAGCTAAGTCTGAGGTGGCTGGGTTATGTTTGGAGAGGAATTCCTCATCCTAATTTGCATCCTGTTGCATATTTGGGATAAGGCACTGCTCAAAAGATTTGAACGTGTAATAATAAAAAACACATTTGAGAGACAGGTGCAAGAAATCGGTAAGATTCATGTCTTCTCATTTATAGGATTCCAAACGTTTTGAGGGAATTGATGTTGACTTTAAAGAACTGGCTTATGATGCTGAGAAAACCCCAAATGTAATAGAGGCAACTAAGAAGCCACAGCTATACGAGCAACTAGAAAATATTCAAAACAGGTGCGTTAAGATACACATACCTGAATTGTGTGCTTCCCTATTTCTAGGTAGGTAACGATGGTCCTATTTACAGTTTCCTTTTCTGAGTGATTAAATCTGGCTTTAAGATAACTTTTCAGTCACTTGAACTGTTCTTTTTATAATATGCAGAGTTAATTATGTTCTTCAGTTGCAAACAGAGGTGGATGCCCTGTGGCTGTGGGCTTTGGAATGCCACGAATGAGTAGGCCAGAGCCTCTCCTAAGATTCCAACATTTTGTAAAGGGCAGTATTTGTTTGTCTGTTAGATTTAAAATCCCACCTTTTTCTGTAGGAGCTCAAGGCAGTGCTCCCTCTGCCTATTTTCCCCACAACAACCCTGTATGGGAGATTGGGCTAAGGGAGAGTGACAGGCCCTTAGTCAGTATCTGTGACTGGGGATGGATTGGAACCTGGGTCTCCCAGCTCTTAGTCCAACATCATTATTAACTCTGCTTTATTATTATTCTCTGAACACAAATAATAATCCCTTTTAATTAATTAATTTTCAACTAAAAGCACCATAGATGTACAGATAGTCCTCACAATTATGACCATAATGGAGCCTGCCCATCATGTAACTCATGCTGGTCATAAAAAGGGTTGGTCATGTGGCAAAGCAGAGTTTATAATCCTTTTAGTGGTGGTCGTTAAGCAAATCACGGTTTTAAGCCAAACAATGGTGCGCTATAGGTATGGTTTTGTTTTTTTCTTAAAAATGCCCCTTTTTTTGCAAAACCAGCTTAAAATGTGGTCACGTGACTGCACTTCGGTTGCTCAGCAACTGGGCCACATTTATGGCCATTTGCAGCATCATATGATTTTGATGGGGGGGTGTGCACTGTCTTCAAATTTGTGTTGTAAATACCCCCCAGGTAGGTTTGTCAGAACTTCAAATGATTGCTAAGTGACCAATTGTAAGTCAAGGACCACCTGTAGTTCTTGTCTTGGCTTCCTTTTTCTTTGACTTTTGCACATACTTCTCCCAATGCAGACAAACCATTCAAAAGTAGTTCTAACGGAACCTTGTTTTTAAAAATGAAATGTATTGTCACATACAGTATGCAATATAAGTGCATAAAAACATTATTTCAATAAATGTGAATATATTAAGATATACAGCCTAGGAAGAGGGTGCAATTGTATAAATGTGTATCAGCATGTCTAGTTTACTTAGACTGCTATATTTGCCTTTTATTCCATACAGTTATGCTATTTTATGTTTGATTTTGTCAGATTGTCTTTGTGTGAAAAAGCTTTGGCTGAATATTTAGACACCAAACGATTGGCCTTTCCTAGGTTTTACTTTATTTCGTCTGCTGATTTACTCGATATTCTTTCAAATGGCACCAATCCACAGCTGGTAAGTCACTTCCATTTTCCCCCCAGTTATAAACATGGCATTTTGGGAAATATGCTGGATTCAGTTCCTCAACACTGGCTGTAAGAAGAGCCTGTTCTTTCATTTCTGTGACATTGTCCATAAATCTTCCCTTTCAAGGCATGTTGGATCTTTGAATCCCCACTAGATGGCAGCCTGTACGTCTAGTACTTTTCTTTCCTTAAAACTCAATTAAGTCAACATTGGTTTGTAACAGGAGAGAGGAAAGAGGTGAAAAGTTTCCTTGTACAAACCATTGCAGATGAAGAATAGGTATGCCAAGTAAATTGCAGAATACCACATTTTGCTGTATATTTTGTACTATGCCTGACTTTTCCAGTTGGCTATAGATATTGAGAAGTTTGTTAAGACACATTGGAAAAGATCATTTGTAGTGGAGAAAGAATAGGGTGGAAAATGAATTGAAGCCATTTATTTAAGCATTCATACCCACCGATATCAGAAGTGCTTACATAGTGGTACCCAAGGGACAATAGCTTTTAATATCAGGCAACTGTTGCCTTCTGGATCTAATTATTTTTGCATATATAAAAGTAAAGGAGAGAAGGAATAAATAAATAAATAAACAAACAAACAAACAAACAAACAAACAAAATAATAATAAATAAATAAATAAATAATAAATAAATAAAATAAAATAAAATAAATAATAAAATAAAATAATAAAATAAATAAAATAAATAAAATAAATAAAATAAAATAAAATAAAATAAAAATAAAATAAAATAAAATAAATAAAATAAAATAAAATAAAATAAAATAAAAATAAAATAAAATAATAAAATAAAATAAAATAAGAAAATAAAATAAGAAAATAAATAAATAAATAAATAAATAAATAAATAAATAAATAAATAAATAAATAAATAAATAAATAAATAAATAAATAAAAAATAAGAAGGGAGGTAGGATGGTCTTCAGTTGTGCCTTGGATTCACCAGAGCCTTTTCATCTGATCCAGGCTTAAATGCATCAGAAGAAGAGAGAAACTCAGTGAAGAATAATGCCTTAAAAAGTTCTCTGGTAGAAGCTGGAACATTTTGAATTCTGTCTTTTATTCCTATTTAAAGAAATGTGTTGTAAAATCAAAATAAATATTATGTATGGTGAAATATGGATAAATGTATCGGTTTTCCATTGTTGTCTTGGAGTTTTGTCTACTGATTCTAGGAGAGGATTAATTGTTCAATGATTTCATCTTAGTGGCCCATATATTAAACTAGCAAAGCTTTAAGCGCAATTGAAAGATTTAGTTGATGGCAAGTAAGAATGTTTAAACACAATTTATCATATGGAGGGAGAGATGCTTTCTACATAAATATATTTTAAGATTGCAGAATTCATTTTATAAGCTGTTAAATACCAATTATAGTTGATGGGCATTCTTTAAAATTTAGATCTCTGAAAATGAAAATTAACTAAGAAAACTGACTGTAAGTATAAGTTGTGTTTCTCTTTGATTCAAAGTCTGACAAGAGTAATCTTAGTGAATATACCAGCAGGAGATGGAAGCTGATATTTCTTTTAAGTCCTCATTTGGGCCTAATGTAGTTAAGTTCAGTGTTCCTTGAAATATGAGCAACCTGTCCTAATTCATTTTGCAGGTTCAGCGCCATCTCTCAAAACTTTTTGATAACACGGCCAAAATGAAGTTTGATGTGGATTCTGAGCAAAACCCAACCAAGCTGGGTTTAGGGATGTACAGTAAAGAGGAAGAATATGTTGATTTTAGTGAGCCATGCGATTGCAGTGGGCAGGTAAGTAAGTGAGTGTCAAGAAACAAATTGCTTTTGGGAGAGCAAGCGAGCAAGCAGTAGGTTCCAGTAAGCCACCTGTGACAACTATTCCTGCAGCCTGGAAAACAAAGAGAAAGAAAAGAAATTGTGCTGGGTAGTCAGCATCCTTCTTTGTCATGTAGGGCAGCCTTTCCAATATGCTATCTGAGTTGGTTGTGATGTGAAGGGCTGTATTTTTCTTTCTCATTCATACTTTTATATATCAAATATTTTAAGATTTAGATCTGCACTGAGGCCAATATTTTATAAAACCACATTTGGAGACGGGGGAGAGGGCAAGTGGGGATAAAGCAAAGTTTAAAATGCTTTAAGTAAGTATTTGCTTTAAAAAATGCCATTTCAAAGCAATGATCATACGGGCAACTTAAAACATCACACCACCAATGGTTACTTTAGAGTCCAGCTTTATCTTTAATGGATCATGAACAACTTAGAGAAGTTCAGTTTCAATTCTTGAGTTGGAGTCAAAAAGCCACAGGAGGCTTCCTCACCGATTTTCATCTAGTGCACATATATGATGCTCAGAATAACATAGAATTATCCTTTCCATAAGATGCGGTGGAGTATGAACGATTATGACATTTTCTACAGAAAATGCTAATCAAGGAGAGGTGCCGGATCTATGGCTTACAAAAGCCCTGGAAATGGACACTAGACACCTCCAAAAGTTGATACTACGTCATAATATCATATGCAATGAGCGGCGATATTAAATACATAACTGGAACATAATTATATTTACAATACTTAGTTTTAAAGAAATGGAAATGAAGTCAAATCTAATTTTTGTTCTGACCTCATTTGGAGCATGGCCCTGGAAAGATAAATTATAGCTCTCAGTTGGGAAAAACTTATACAATCCTGCTACCGAAAATAAAGAAGTAGCAACATTCTTTGGTATTTCCAGAGAAGGACTCATTGTAGATGGCCCATGACTTACTTTTCCACTTTCTTCTCTAGGTGGAGTGCTGGCTGAACCGTGTGTTGGACTGCATGCGGGCCACTGTAAGGCATGAGATGACAGAGGCTGTGGTGGCTTATGAGGAAAAGGCAAGGGAACAGTGGCTGTTTGACTATCCTGCCCAGGTATTGCTTTGCTTCTCCTTCTGGGGAACAATATGTAGAATCTTTTTTTTTTTTTGTGAGCAAATGATATTTGCTCCAATTTTCCCCAAGCAAGCCACCTCCAGTCCTGATAAATAGGATTGCTAGTTTTGGATTTCCCAGCCAGTTGCTTGCCGCGGTGGATTGAAAATGCCAGCTGCTGTAAGTCCAGCATATATGGAAGACTGATGGAATAGACAGATACACTCTCTAATATGGAACATTTTTCATCTCTACTGCATCTGGTCAGTCTATCAGTCATAGTTTAAAGCCACTTTAGATTCTGTTTGCAGATGTTGAATAATTTTCCTCTAATTCTCAATGCCCCCCTCCTTTCCCCGGGACCACCACTGCTGAAAACTGGTGGCATGCTGGGTTGCAGAAAAAAGAAGAAGATGAAGAAGACTGTACAGTAATATAAAATCTACAATTAATATTTCAGTATTAAAATTCCTGAAATTCTTCCATCTATTCGTAAATTACTATCTTAGCCTAGTAGGTTGTCATGCCCCCATCGGAGCCTGACTCTGCGGGGGAAGATGAGCTGGAACTGGAGCCGACAGAGATTGAGGGGGTGGCTTCATTGGCTTCAGAGGAAAATGGGGAAGGGCAGGGCCAGTCAGACCAGGGCCTTTCAGGATTAGGACAGCTTGTAGGCAGGGAGGAACAGGGGCAGGAGGAACAGGGGCAGGAGGACCAAGAGAGGCTAAGCAGTGAACATGAGGGACAGAGCTCAGGCGATGAACAAGGACCACCCCTTTCTGATCCGAGAGCACAGAGAGTGGAGAGAAGGCAAGAACAGCGCTGACTGAGCAGGCTACTCAGGAGAAGAGTGCCCCGCCCCTCTTCACAAGGCACACCTGGGGAAAGACACTGTGGGGAGGGGCATTTGTTGGGAACAAAAACTGAATTCCTGAAGTGTTGAGTGCCAACGTTTGAACTTTACAAGAGTCCTTGCATTCTTTCTGGCTTTCTGGACTAATTACCTGGATTCTTTGCTTCCTGAAATCCTTGATTTGCCCTGCTGGATTTATTGCTGTGCAGCCGTGGTGTACACAGCGCTGGGCTGGACTATTTGCAGCCAGAGGCTGCTTGAGGTGTATGTGGGTGTTTGTCATCACTTTGTTCTGGGACTTGCCAGAAAGGTGGGAGCGTTTGGGGAAATTTGGAGCAATAAAGGGGCTGTTTGAACTGCCAGCTGCCTGTGTTATCTCTGTGCCGTGCCCCGGGCATCACAGTAGATGATGTAGTTGAATCTAGTTTATGACCCCCATCCCTTCCAGATGTTAAGGACAGGCCTGAACAAAAGATTGTCCATCTCTTCTCTCGACCTCAGTAGGTTTGTTGGTTAAGAGAAGATGTTTTAAATAAATATGACCTTTACCATTTATACATTGCACTAAGCCATGATTTTTTTTAACCGTAACATTTTGAGCCAAAAGCAAACAAGCATGTCGTGGCTTATGACAACATAGGAACCCAGCAGGTATCTTGCTTGACCCTGGTTTATGTACCAAAGTTCAGAGATTAAGAACAACCTAAAGGGTCATTGTCAAGGGCAGTGCTGTGAAAATAATGGGAAATGAAGTTTCTATTACAGGGCCAGCAGCCTTGCTTTTGTGTTAAGTCAGTAGAGGAAAAAAGTCAGCGCCAAACCCTAGGAAAAAACGAAGGCCACCAGTAAAAGTTTAACTGTTAAATGTTTAACCTTTTTGCTCCCTCTATAAACATTGTTTCCACTTTAATAGCTCTTGAGCCAGATCAGTGCTACAAGAATCAGGCTGCCAACGACTAAAAATTATCAAATGGCTTTACAGCTCAGAAGTTTTTGCTTTGCTTTAAAAAGAAAAGAAAAGCCATTTCCTCCAAGCATCTAATAAATAAGGGCTCCGGGAAAATGGTTTTCTTTTTATAATATACTGGGCAAAGGTTGCTTTTCTAGTCTAAACTTGATTTAGATACCAGACACTGAACAAAAGTCTGGTTGATTTATTTTTCATTTTTTAAAGAAATAGTGCGGATATTTCAGAGCTTTCCCATAGCTCTCTGCATATGTCCGCAGTGCAAGCTTTTCTATCTGTTCGTGTTTAAAAATAATTATGCCCTCCTAATGGTTTACTTCACACTTATTAACATCCTGCTTCTATCCCATGACATTTACGGACATTAAGCTCTATATTTCATGCTTCTTATGAACTTTTTTACTGGCTTCTCATAGATTACCTAAAGCAGGTGGTAGCAAGAAATATCTTTAAGATCAGAAATATTTAATCTCAGCTTTTAGATTATGCCCTGACTATTTAGTCTTTATGTGAATGTAAAACTGGTCTGTCATGGTCTTTGACTTGATCTTCTTCCTTTTATAGATTATTTTTTATTTGATGAGTTGCCACCCCTTCCTATTAATATTTCCCATAAACTTAGGAAAAACAGTTATGATACGAAAGGGGATAGAAATGACTAGAACAAATACATGGGTCCCAACCTAAATCAGAAATTTCTAAATCCTGCTTATACAGCTATAACATCTCCCCATTTACAGAGCAATAAATGAATAAAACACTCTTATCAGTTGATAAATTCCATGTGGCTTTTTGGGGGAATTGACCATGAGTAGTAACTTGCAGGCCTCTGCAGATATTCTTTTTAAGTATACTTTTTGCTTCCTGATAGATTTCCCATTTTATTTTTCTGTAAATGAAAATACACCTATGCGCATACACAGAAATCGGTCCAGTAGCACATCAGTTGCTAGTGGCTTTGTGAAGGAGGTTAAGTTGCTTTTCTTTTCCAAGGTGGCACTGACCTGTACACAAATCTGGTGGACCACAGAGGTTGGGATTGCCTTTGCCAGGCTGGAAGAAGGCTATGAAAATGCCATGAAGGACTGTTATAAGAAACAGGTGACACAGCTCAACACCCTGATCACAATGCTCATTGGACACCTCTCTAAGGGTGACAGGCAGAAGATCATGACCATCTGCACCATTGATGTGCACGCTCGGGATGTGGTGGCGAAGATGATTGCCCAAAAGGTTTGTCCTGCAACACGAGGAACAGTGCCAACGCTTTTGCCCGTTATTTATCGTGGGATAACTGTACAGTAGTTCTCGCTTTGCTAAGGTTGGGCTCTGCAAACAAAAATGACAAGTTAGTAAAATAGCAATGGGATTATTTTGAAGGGATATTTTCACTGATCTGGATCTTAAATGCATGGAGGTTTCAGGGTCTGTTTCTCTCAGTTAAAAAAAAATAACTACTCTAGGAGACCTTATGTAATTTAAATGTAGAGTAGGAGAGGAGTAGAGGGAGTAGTAGAAAATTATTAAAGTTATGAATTACATCTGAGTTTAGGCTGAATCTTTTGTTTCACATTATTCATTTTTTTGCACTTAAAGGTGGACAACGCACAGGTCTTTCTTTGGCTATCACAACTCCGACACAGGTGGGCAGAAGAAGACAAGCACTGTTACGCAAATATTTGTGATGCCCAGTTCCTGTATTCTTATGAATACCTTGGGAACACGCCACGGCTAGTTATCACTCCTCTAACAGACAGGTAGGGGTCTATATGACTTCATGGGAGAGAAAACATTATTGATAAAGTGCCATGAAGCGTGGATAGATTTTTTTGGGGGGGGGGGCTTTATTTTTGCTAAAACATGTAGTTTCCAATAGGAAGTAGTGCTTGGAAATCTTGATTAGGAGAGATTCAATTAAGACCCAGCTGCTGTCTTTCTTAAAGACATTTCCTCTTCTTGGACCTGGAAAAAGAACTGCAGAAAGATATGAAACAGATGTGAGGATTTTATGTCCCAGTGCAATGCTTTAAATAAGTTGCCTATGAAGCAAATAGCACTGCTTTTATCAGAATGGTCATTGTTGACATTTATCAATGACTGGGAGCCCCTTATAGACTTTTGTGTAAGAAACAAAATGATTTCGTGATTTGTATTTTTGATGATTAGAAAGTATAGGTTATAGAAAGAAGGGAATGATGATGAAATCATGGAGCAAGTGGTTTGATTAGAATTTATGTACAGTATAACTGCTAAGAGGAAGTTATTGGAAGCCTCATGTATGTGCGTGTGCATTTCATGTTTTCTGTTTTTTTATTTTATTTTTCTTTGCTTTATCTTCTTTCCTCTCTGCTTTTTTATTCAATATAAAATAATAAAATATTTAAAATCTTTTAATACAAATATTTGTTTTTTTTAAAAAGGGTCCTTTTTCATAATTATCTGTAGGCTTCACAGTGTTTCCTAATTTGCCTACCTCATCAGAGAGAAGCCAACTCACTTTGTTTCTAAATGGTTACAAAGGATGTAGACTGATTTGCTTGATGTTATTGCAGCATTGTAATCCACTCAAATCCATCTCCTCTTTACAAATTTTCTATGGAGTTTATTTTATGTCTACCTAAAATTATAAAGGAGTCATTGGTGGGTTATCAATAAAAATTGAAGTAGATGAAAGTATGCAACCAACTTTATTCGTTTCTGTTTTCTATTCTTTCCTTCCTCTTTGTACCTGGAAGATGTTATATCACTCTCACGCAATCATTGCACCTAACAATGAGTGGGGCACCTGCAGGGCCAGCTGGTACTGGGAAAACTGAGACCACCAAAGACCTGGGCCGAGCTCTTGGCATCATGGTATATGTGTTCAACTGTTCAGAGCAAATGGACTATAAGGTAATGGCTGAAAAATGATTGACACAGTAGGTGACTTCTCTAAAGGTTAATACAAAAATGATCTAATTCTTCTATTGTATCCATATAAAAAAATTAATACTTCTTTTGAATTGGTAACTCTCTGCAACGTGGAGGGGACCAGAAAAAAATCCTTGAAAGAAATATTCCCCTATGTAATAAAGATGTACACTTGATAAAAACATATGATTCATATTTGTCAATGCAACTTCTATGTTCCGTTCCATCTTTGTGTAATCAGTGTCTAGTGAATCTCCTAAATTGTTTATGAAGTTGGAAAAGGATTACATGCTGTTCACTAAACAGATTCTATGGGTAATTTCACTACCATCTTTCTCTCTCTTGCAGTCTTGTGGGAACATTTATAAAGGTCTTTCCCAGACGGGGGCATGGGGCTGTTTTGATGAGTTTAACAGAATCTCCGTTGAGGTTCTCTCAGTTGTGGCTGTACAGGTAGGTAAAACGTATCTCCTAAATGCAATTAAAAAAAAATAGGGGAGCAGGATGGTTGAAGGACTCTGGTCCCATTTGACCATGTTGATCACAAATCTGGGTATAGGTTCCAATGTAAATGATCTTTCTAAATGATCCATTCTTTCCCTACAGCAGGGGTGTGTTCTTTTGGGTTAATACTCATATCATTCTCTGTGAGTTTTCTTAGTCATGCTGGCTGTATTTCCTCCCTGGTAGAAGTCAGTATTGGAATTTACTGCTTTTGCTTGCCTTAAGGAAATTGTCACACACTTTCAAAAATTCTATTCTTGGGAACTCATTTCTGGATTGCTGAAGTTTCCTGTTTTTTAATTAAACAACTATAGAAAAATTGCCAGATCTGGAGGATGAGGACAACAATTGCACTTACTTCTTGAAATTTGTGAAATGCTCAAGAAATTTCTTCCACATTTTTAACCTTTTGAAATGAGGAGCTCAAGATGCAAAGAGTCATAGAACTTTATAATATGTGGCCAAAAATCTACTCAGAACTTCTCTTTAATGATTAATGAATAGAAATATTCAGTAATTATAACTATTAAGCAGCTTGACACAAAGTTGCCTATAATAATTGTTATGTTCTAACTGTTTCAACTGTGTTGCATGGTTCCAACCAGGTCCAGCGTTTGAGCGGGAAAAAGCTCAAACGCTATTGGCTGGTCTGTCTGACAGCTCCCTATAAAAGGGCAAGCTGTCAGACTGCTCTTTG
>QLTV01002931.1:2501873-2512479 GCA_003457575.1 Thermophis baileyi | reverse complement strand
TTTCTTTCTTTCTTTCTTTCTTTCTTTCTTTCTTTCTTTCTTTCTTTCTTTCTTTCTTTAAGAGAGAGAGAGAGAGAGAGAGAGAGAGAGAGAGAGAGAGCCACTAGATGGGAGACAAGAGTTAGAGTTTTCTATATCTGTGCTCATCTTAAGACAGAAAAAGGCATTGCAACAGTTATTTAGAGTCTATTCATGTAATAAAGTAATACCATGGAAATCCCATACAGTAGTGCACCTATTGTTTGTTTGAAGACTTATTCATAGGGGAGTGAGTAATCCCCAGGCATTTATAACTTGAGCTAACTTCTGAAGATGGAGTGACAGGGCTGATAAATTATATTTTCCTGCCTGAGACAAGAGCATAAAAATGCCTCTCTCATTTCTGTGATCTCAAATATGTGGGGGGATCTTTATGAAGTATGTGCTTCTGCTTCACACTTAAAACTGTTTTGTGAACTTCTGGTTTTGATGGCTGCTCAGGCAATTACTTCCTTTTATCTTGCTCCAATCCTTTCAACAGAATTGCTCACACATTGGTGAGTAATCTATACCTAAATTCTTACAACTCTTTAGTGTCTCATAAAGTGATGAAGATGGCTCTCTCTCAGTCATCCCAAAGAGCTCCACTCCTGATGATGGAGAGGGACGAAAGTTGAATGAGTTATGCACTTTATTGCACTTCACAGAGTGGATGGTGTCATAGATACTTCCCCTGACTCTGTTGGATTAGACAAAGCTGTATTAACCCCAAATGTATCACTACCTCCACAAGAAGAAACAATGAGCTTTGAATGAAAAGTGAACCTTCATTTAACTCCTAAACGGATGGATTGTATATTTATGAGCCTGGAATCTGGCATATCAGGGATCTATGGGGAATTTAAAACTATAAAAGCCCAAGTTATTAAAGTTGACAAAGATTTGGAAGCCTTGGAGAAAATTATTGTTACTTTTCATGCAACCAGATTTAGCATTTTAGATGTAAAGGAACAATTTCATTGCACATCTGCAAATTCTATGATTTAAAGCTCATGGACATCTGATAAGAAATACCTTAAAAATAAGAACTCTACCTCAGGATGTGGAGGAACAGAAGCTCTTGTTCTTTTACCTGGAAGAATGTTTTCAGCAAATCTTATTGCCAGCTGACATTAAACTTGAAATATTGGTTGCCTACAGATGAAAAACAAGAGACAATCCCTCATGGACATCTCCCCTCTAATTGTTAAATTTCTGAAGTCCAGCACCAGAGACCATCTTCTAACCACTTAATAGATAAACCACGGAATTGAAATATCATGAATATTAAATAATGATTCTCCACATCTTCCTTTATAAATGTCAAATTTAAGAAGAGGCTTTGCTTTGGCACGTAATTAGCAAGGAACAAGAATGTGAAATACTTTTTTTGTACCCAGCAATCTTCTGCCTTTCTCCTGAAGAGATCAAAAGATTTAAAAGCCCATCTGCTGCTGTGGAATTTTTAGAGGCTCTGCACTTGTCTGATAAGTAACAAGCTTGTCTTTTCTTCTTTTTCTTTCTTTCAAAAATTGTTACTACTATATGAATATAGAAGCTTGCATTTCTATGTCTTTATTACCAATGCAGGAGGAATGTGTATTTCTCTCCCTCTCTCCCTCCCTCTCCCCTCCCCCATGCTTGTGTATGTGTCAGCAATACCCAAAGTCAAACTGAAGGTTTAAGATGGAAGATTTTTTTTTTTAATTTTTAGTGATAGTTGGGCAGGGTATCTTCTTTATTTTGACACTTTTTGTTTTATGTTTTTTTAATTTGATCCATATTCATTACTTAAAGGCTCTCCTTTTATGTATGTGGTACTTACCAAACTTAATACAGTATGTCTGTAATGTTGGGAAATTGACCTTGAAAAATATTATATCTACATGGAGACATGGCACTTATAGTAATCAGCTGGAATATAAATGGATTTAGATTACAAAAACCAAAACAGACACATTTGTAACAAGTTGGAAAAATAGCAACAGATATAGTTATATTGTAAGAAATCCCGGATGAGCAGCTTTTCTTGAGATCTGGGAACTTAACTGGATAAACTTCTACTAGCGGGTATCAAATAAACATTGTGGGATATCTATTAAGTTTAATAGTGACTCTAAAGTTGATGTGGAAGACAAGCATTTTGCTGTGAAAGAGTCTTTATTTTTTTTTATTATAAAGATAGCCTGCTTTAGAGTGTTAAGTTGGTGTGGGCTAATTCAGAGATTCCCCACTGAGTTTAATTTTGATGTTTAAAAACTATACATAACTTAATCCCAGATAATACTAGAGATATTTCCTTCATAAGAGATTCTTATTTTGTGGAATATGTTAAGAAGGACATTGTTGGGGAAAAAAATACATGTTCTACTAGTAAGTTAACCTTTTGGGACACATTTAAGACACAGATCTACTGCTTCAACAATAACAACAAAAGACATAGATAATTTAATCTTGTATAGTTAGAAAAGATAATTAAAAATCTTTTTTAATGCTGAAAATGCCACAGATGAATTATATGGAATATTTTGTGCTCTACATGCGGCTGCCCTTGGAAGCTTATTTTATTTGTGGGGTCCTTTGGTGCCCTCTAAGCTTGGTTGTTTTCTTGCAGACATTTCATGACCAATAAGGTAACATAATCAGTGCTAGTTATCTATCTATCTATCTATCTATCTATCTATCTATCTATCTATCTATCTATCTATCTATCTATCTATCTATCTATCTATCTATCTATCTATCTATCATATTTTTACTTCCTTTAGTACTGCCTTTATTACTGTGTATTACATTAGTAATATACAGCTAGTACACAATGTAGCAGCATGGGCAGTTACGTGTAATCCTAGAGCAGCGCATATTACACCTCTGTTTCATGAGCTGCACTGGTTGCCAGTTTGCTTCTGGGTCCAATTCAAGGTACTGGTTTTAACTTTTAATGCCTTTCATGAAATGGGGCCAGGATATCTGAGGAACTGCCTTTCCTCCAATCAGCCTGCTCCATTAGATCTGGCAGAGAAGACATGCTGTGTATATGATAGTTAGGGACCTACATTGGCAAATCCCAGGAGACACACCTTCCCTATTGTGGTGCCTGCCTTATGGAACATTCTTGCCCTGAGATCAGATTAGTTCATCTTTTTTGACATTCCAGAAGTCCCTCAAGACCCGGTTATGTTATCAGGACTGGGGCTCCCAGGGAACCAGAGACACACTTAGATGGCACCATTGTTCAGGTGGCCATTTACATCCTCTCTTTTCCTAAGGGTTTGTATATTTCTTTTTTATCCTATTTATTTCTTAATGCAGATTTTTGTTTACTTTTATATCTGTTCTTTTTATATTTGTTGTTTCTATCCAATTGTTGTGCACCACCCAGAGTCACTTTTGTTGAGAGACAGGTGGCTATACACATTTGTCAAACAAACAAACAAACAAATAAATATTTTACTAGCTGCAGAGTTATTGGTCCAAGCTGCTAGGCATATTTTTTGAATTTTGAACCAGAATCACATGAAAAGTAAAGTTGTGGAATAATCCAAATTTAAAGAAGCGTGGAAGACATTGTCCTGGAATGTCTAGGCCAAAGAATGGATCAATACCTAAATCCTTTGATTTATAATTATTGTTTTAAAGACTTTGAGAGATGGCAATTTAAATGATTTATCTATTACTTCTGTTTGGCAAAATATAGAATTACAATACATACCCTCTCTTTTGGGTTCTCATACTTGTAAACATAACTAAAGCCTATTAATTATATGAAATAAAAGGATCAGTTTCATTATTCTTTTCATTTGACCACTTCTGAATTCACTGCATTTGTGGTAGATCAGGCCTTTGCAAGACTTCCATTTCAATTCTTTTAAGAGGATCAACGTTTTAAAATGACTCAAATATATGATTACAGTTATTACTTGGCTATGTGCTGATGGTATTTTATTCCACTCTGTAGCAGTGGATAAGAAAGTTATAAACAATGAACATTTTAAAAACGTTAACAGTTGAAAAGAGGATTTATGTGATATCTGCTTGCATTGTTCTATGACAGTCATGCTAAATCCAATTAAACTTCACAAGTGTTCAATTCTCCTATTATAGATTTAAGAAGATTATTCCCATTCCTGAGCAGAACATGGTTCAGATGTTGTGTTATCTCCTTGAATGCCTCCTCACCAAGGAGAATACCCCTCCAGATTGCCCTAAAGATCTCTATGAACTTTATTTTGTCTTTGCTGCTATTTGGGCCTTCGGTGGTGCTCTGTTCCAAGACCAGGTAAGAAAAGTGATTCCATGAAAAATGACATTGATTAACATAGCTTCATATAGAAGAGAATATTTGTAGCTCAGGGTTAAATTCCAGGGTCCTTGGTTCTTTCTGAGCTTGGTGCTCTCTGAGTGCTGATGATGTTACCTAGTTTGGTAATGAAATGTCTATAAGAAAATCACCAAGCTCAGAGAGCACCAAAGATCCCATAGCTTCATATATTAAACTGGGCACTCAGTGAATTGGTTCACAGATCATTTTAGGCAATGATTGGCTATTATAAACCACAAACTCTCAGTTTACGTTTGGTATTTGGCCATAATTAAACCAGAGGATGGCTTAGTATGATGTATGAAGCCATATCTCTTGACAAGAGCAGCTTCATGTTAGGACTCTGTCCAAACTGTTGGGTTGATTAATATAAACAAGCCACAAATCAATGTTTAAATGTATATATGTAATATTGCTTTAAATGCATTGTTGCATTCTGACTGGCAGTAACGGCCATAAGAGGGAGCTAGAGAACATGGTTAGTTCTCTCTCTCTTCTGCTGATTCATTGCTGAATTGACTTCGTGTCTGAGAGTAAGCTCTGTGTGTAGCTAGCTATCTGTGATAGTTGAAATCTTTGCTGATTAAGACAAAGAAAGGCTGGTAAGGAGACTGCTGTACTTCTAAACAATGACTGACTGAATGTGTATGATTTGGACTGTTATTTGGACTGTGCTATTTCTTCAAGTAAACTATTTTTATACACTTTAACGTATCTGTTTATTGACTGAATCATTACTTATATCTACTGCAACATTACGGTGAACTGTGCAAGCCTTCAGGGCCCAGAGGTTACTCTGCACAATTCCGTAACACTTCACAACCCACTTAAACATATCCAGAGATTGTCCCAAAGGTGCTTTTTCTAGAGGCAACTGGTTTAAACCAGAAAGTCCATTTGCCTCTTGAAAAAGCACCTTTGGGACAGACAACCATGACCTGGATGACTGACAATCTCCATAGACATATCCAGAGATTCTTATGGAGAAACACAAAGCATTAAAATCTACCCATTGTAAGAATATTATTATAGAAGAAATATGCGTAGTCATTTGGAATCTAATATTACTGAAACTCTCTTTGTGCCCTACACAGTCCTTCAAGAGGTTGTTTTTATTTCGTCCTAGCAAGGCATTCCAAATCTTGATGACCACGTTCCTATCATGCACTTGGAACTGCTAAAAGCAATTTAACCAAAATATAATGGTGCCTATGCCTTTGTTAAAGTCAATTAGAGGTGATGTTGAATGCCACGTATCATGGGTTTTACACAAGAAGTTCTTAAAATATTATAGATGAGCTAGCTGGAATGAAAGTCACTGTATATTTTTCCTGTATTAGTACAGATCATACGCTTGACGCTATGAACTATCCATTATTAGTTTAATTCTGCCTAGCTAATTTTTCAGGGACTTACAAGTACACGTTCTATTTGTAGGTCCTTATTTGATAGCTAAAAAGACAGAAAACTAAAAGCAAAATTCAAGCATTGATTCTCAACAGTAGCTGATGAATGCTAGGTTTTTTTTATAGTGAACAATGGGCCTGGTTTCAGATGCAGCATACTAGGGGCTGTATTCTGGGAGGAGAGTTTTCTGCAAACTTGTGGAAAAGTACCCCCAATACAGAGAGGTCTATTATGTCCATGCACCTCAGAAAGGGGGGGGGATTTTCATAAGCCCTCTCATTTTCTTTTTGTCTTTTAATGACCCTGTAATCCCTTGCATTGGGGTGGAGTCGGGGCAACTGAATGGAGCTGAGTGTTTACTGTCTGGATGCCCTTCCTGTTGCCAATGCGGAGTTCGCTGCAGATATTTTCTCATTGTGCCCAGAGAAAGAAATATCTGCCGCTACCTAGGATCGAACTCACAGTCTCCTGATTGTGAGGCGAGAGCTCCACCTCTAGGCCACTGCACCACTCCATAAGCCCTCTCTCAATGACTGAATCATACGAGCAGATCCAATTCTTCAATTCTTACTTTGGAGATTTTATATAATGTTGGATTAGTTGAAGATATTATTTATTGTAGATATTTCTTTTTTTCTTTGAGTTCCCTATTATAAAACCTGAAGCAATTCTTAAGTAGTGCCCAGCTGATCATGGATGATCTCAAAAGAACCTAAACAGAATTGGATTTGGTTAGTACTTGGGTAGGCCCAGGATTGTAGGTTAAATTGACCAAATATTGAGGAATATCCCAGAAAAACAAACCACTTCCATGTAGTTGTCAAGAAAGCAATATTAATGTCACATGTAGCTTCTAAGAATCAAAGCTGATTTTGGGGAGATTTTGAGGCATTACGTAAAATGTTCAGATATTTTCAAGACTATGCTCCACAACTAAATTTCCAACTGTTTCCTCCCATCTGCGTATTGGGGGAAAAATGTACTAAGCCATTTTCTCATTGTTTTAATTGAGATCCTTTGCCATCAGGGCATTCTTTGTGGGAAGGGAGGCAAAAGGCTTGTTCTCTTCTCTTCTGTTTTAATCCATGTGGGGGCACTGAAACTCTCCTTCACTGATTTTCTTTCCCATAAGACAGCTCTTTTTTCATGATGCTTCTATAACAAGAAGAAAGAAAGAAAGAAAGAAAGAAAGAAAGAAAAAAAAAAAGGGGGGGGAGAAAGTCCCTATTTTTTTGCATCTAAATTAGCCTTATTATTCAATTATTTATTTAATCCTGTTTTTCAGCTGTTATTTTGTCGTCAATTTATATTTCATATCATTAACATGAGCCTGAAGTTCTCTCCTTATTATTATAGGAAAGATGATTTAAAAAAAAATTGAAAGAGTTTTGGAGAAACTGTTAATGACTTAACTACCATTTTTATTCAGTACCCAAGCTTTCGTAGCTCTCAATCCACTTCATAAGCTATATGCGTCCTGAAATACCTTTTTTGTGTGCATACTCACAATTATAGCTGTGGGGAAGGGGAGAAAGTTGGGGGAAGGAGAGGGATAACTAGCGGAAAAAAACCAGGTTTGTTTTAGAAAGAGAAAAATGAAATTTCAGAGTCTCATTGATAGTGACCTTCCTTGTGAACTGGTGTAATAAAAACACCCTTGTTTTAAACATTTGAAAAACTAAAAAGATCATTGTCGATTTCAGAAAAGGCAGGCACAGCCACACACCTCTGTGTATTAATGATTCACCTGTGGAGGTGGTTAGCAGCATCAAACTTCTGGGTATGCAGCTAACGGGTAGGCTGGCTTGGTCGCTCAACAGCGAGACACTGGTGAAGAGGGCACAGCAGCACCTGCATTTTCTGTGTCGCATGAGAAAAGTACATCTTCCTTCCCCTGTCCTTACCACTTTCTATAGAGGGACGATCGAGAGCATCCTGTCATATGGCATTATGGTCTGGTTTGGAAGCATTACTTGCTTCAGACAGGAAGGCGGTGCAGAGAGTGGTGAGGATGGCAGAAAAGATCATTGGCAGTTCACTCCCTTCTATCCAGGACATGGCACATAAGCGATGCTTGAGCTGGGTTTGCAGCATTGTCTGGGACGCTACGCATCCTCTTCACGACCTGTTTTTCTTGTTACCTTCTGGGAGGAGGAGGCTTTGTGGTATCCAAAGCAGAACATCCAGATTCAGTCACAGTTTTGTTCCATACAGTATCAACCTTGTGAACTCTCAAGTTTCCTCTTTCCCCTATGTATTCAAGATGGACAGTGATTAATATTTGTATGTATTTATATGTAAGGGTGTATGTATGCTATATACATACATGTACATATGTATGTATATAGCATGTCTATATGTTATGTATGTGTACACTTTTGAGACCAGTGTGCCCACAGTAAAAAAATGACAATAAAGGTTATCTTGTCAGATTTTTGATGGAAAATCTTCAGCTGGTCTAGTGTACCTTAAAGGCCAATAAGTTTGGCCAGAACTGTCTTTGTCTTTTTCTTCATATAGTTTTTTCCTAGTTCCCCAATAGGTGTATGAATCCATTTGTTAAAGGCATTTCTCCACTCTGTGAATTTCTAAGCCATCCAAGAAATAAGAGGTAGTGTGGTTTCTTGCTATGGAAGTGAGCCTGTATGCAGCCTTTGGACTGACATTCTCCTTTCTGTTTAGATAGCAACAAGATGCTGCAATCTTATATTTTATATCTAAAGAAACCTCAATTTCCTGTTCTGTGTAGACTTAAAGAACTGCTTTTGTTTAATCTACCACTCAGAAGAAACCAGGATTGGAAATTATATTTTCATTCTGATTTCGCTAAGGTCTGATACAAGGAGGAAATGTGATTTGCTTAAAAATGAACGTAACAGCTTACGGCTCACTTATGCACTTCTGCAAAAAGAGAGAAAGAGACATTTGAGGGTTCATTCATATGATTGACTAGGTGTGGTGTGAAGTACAGTTAAAAAATAATTTCTGAAGGACAATGCCCACTATATTGCTTCAGTCCTCCCCCCCCCCCCACATTTTACAAATGCACTTTCTTTTTTCTTCTGCTTTCTATTTTTACCCAAGGACAGGAATAACACCAAAACGGTGGTATTTTTTCCCTCTCACCTGGTTGGTGGATGTGTCAGATGCAAAGTACTAAGGATAAGGGAACATGAACAGAGGGCAGTCCCTGTAAAAGTTCTCCCAATGGAAGCCACTTCTCAGAGACCTGCCTATGGCAAAGAAAAATAAGTTCATCTTCCCTGGTACTGGGAAGATGCAGGGAGTCAATCGGTCAGGAATTGTGCTACTACTGCCTGACAGGACATCTGGTCAGCATCATTGCCAAAACTGAAGAATGGACTACAGTTTCTTCATTTTCAACCAGAATAGAAGACAAATGGCTCTTTTCTGGTAGAATGAAGTTGCTAGGCTTAGCCTATTCTTATAATGCATTTCCCCCATATAAATCTTCTTTCTATTGTAATTACACAAACAAACAAACAAACTAGAATGGTAATCATTGTTCAGGCTAGATTCCCACTCTCAGGAACATTCAAATACTCACACGGAATGCTTCAAACTCTAACAGCAAGTTCTTTAATTAATGTGAAATCATGACATTATGTGTGAACTGAGTTTGTCAGGAGCCTTTTCAGAGTAGATGGTCATTTGCTTTTGGAAAACTCAAGTTTTCCTAGTCCTTATCCTCTCACATGTAAATATGATGTACAGCATCTATTTTGTATCTTAAACAGGTTACCTTCTTTGTTCTGGCAAAGGTTTACATTCTGACACTCCAGAGAAAGGAAACAATAAATTAGCCCTTAACACTGTGCCCTTTTTTCATTGATTGATTGTTTGATTATATGCCATCCAGATGTTTTCAACTTCTAGCGACCAAAGATAGATGACCACACAAATATGAAGCATTGGTTATCCCAAGCGTGCTTTTTCAAGAGGGAACTGGACTTTTTGGTTTTTCTTTGAAGACATTTCGCTTCTCATCCAAGAAGCTTCTTCAGGTCTGACTGGATGGTGCATTCTTTTAGCAAGTTTTTGAGGCCACCTGGAGGTTTATCTGTGTCCTCAGAGTCACCTGAGTGGAGCAAATGGGTGTGGAGCCTTCTTGGAACTGTTGAAAGGACTGTGTTGTAGACTGGAGATAGATGATATTGTATCCCTCCCCCTCTGTTGAGAGAGGGCTGTTCACTTTTGACATAGATGGCCTCTTTGACACCTTTTTCAACCAGCGGTTCTTTCTGTCCAAAATGTGAACTTTGCTGTCTTCGAAAGAGTGGCCTTTGTTTTTTAAATGTAGATGGACTGCTGAATCTAGTCCTGATGGGTTTATTTATTTATTATTTATTTATTTATTTTGTCAAGCATGTATTATATAACAGATATAGGTATAAACATGGTTATTAATACATGAAATGGATACGAATAAAAGGGGACATTAGGACAGGGATGGTAGGCATGTTGGTGCGCTTATGCATGCCCCTTACAGACCTCTTAGGAATGGGGTGAGGTCAACAGTAGATAGTCTAAGGTTAAAGGTTTGGGGGTTTGGGGAAGAAACCACAGGTAGTGTATTCCAGGCATTGACCACTCTGTTGCTGAAGTCGTATTTCCTGCAATTGAGTTTGGAGCGGTTTACTTTTGAGTTTGTATCTATTGTGTGCTCATGTATTGTTGAGGTTGAAGCTGAAGTAGTCATAGACAGGTAGGACGTTGTGGCAGATAATTTTATGTACTACATTTAGATCGGTTCTAAGGCGACGTAGTTCGAAGTTGTCTAAGCCCAAAATTTCAAGTGTTGTGGAATAAGGTATTCTGTTGCGAGTGGAGGAGTGGAGG
>QLTV01002931.1:2464699-2492486 GCA_003457575.1 Thermophis baileyi | reverse complement strand
GCAAGATTTCTTTTAAAAAATTAAATGCGCAGTGCCGGAAACTTGGCTTCTGAAATAAATAAATAAAAAAATCCAAAAAAAAGATGGCAGCACCCACGGACCGGCACCAACCGAACCAGCTCCGTGACATCACCGTGACGTCACCAGCAGGTCACTACCGGTTCGGGCGAACTGGTTCAAACCGGGAGGAACCCACCTCTGGTCTGAAGTCGTTCAGTTCCTTGATGGAGGGTTTCTTCGGCACTGGGATGATAGTAGAGCGTTTGAAGCAAATTTGTGCCCTGTTTCAGCATAATGACAAGTGTTATTAGTTAAACCTAGGCAGAAGTAACTTTTTCTGGGAAGAAGGCTGTTGAATTTATAGCACAATATACATATTATATGTATTACATATCTACAGATAGAGTATAAAATGTGGATCATAGCAACTGAAACACGAATGCAATCTTAGCTAATGTTAAAAAAATTAAGCAAGGATAAGTACATGTTTAGGAGATTCATCAGGATTGTGGCCTAGACTGAGAAGTCAAAGAAAAAAAAAATCCTAAGAAGTTAGTGGCAAACCACTTATACTTTGTTGTCCAGAAAACAGCATGGCTGTGTCCAGGTAGTCATCATCAGTATTTAAAGCAAGACTTAAGGGAATCATCATATTTACTGTTTTGTACAAATAAGGAACTGGTAGCATTAACATTCCAATAGAATCTTGTCCTCTGCCTGATATCTAGAGCAGGAGTCCCCAACCCCCAGTCCATGGACTGGCACCAGTCCGTAGCATACCAGCAACTGGACCGCACACACAAGCAAGGCCCCAACTGCGGGATGCAGGCAGCATGTGGCACCATCCCCTCCAGGCCATGGAAGAACATTTCTCCACGGAACCGGTCCCTGGTGCCCAAAAGGTTGGGGGCTGCTGATCTAGAGGATTTCAAAGTACCATACTTTCTGCAAAGGAAACAAAGTCAACTATCTGTTGTTTTTGCAGCCCAAGCCACTCTCACCATGGACTCTTTTCCTGCTATATCTTTATCTTATTCATCATGCAATCAGGAAAGAAAGTTATCTTCACCCATTTCTTTTGTCATCTTGGGTCTTCCTATTTCCCACTTATGTCCCCAGAATGTCCTCCATTATGTATTATTCTTTTGGCCAATTTTAAAAGCCACTGTTTTAGGGCATCCTCATAGAGTTCAGAAAAATCAGAGCTCAAAGGGATCCTGCAAAGATCCATCCCCAAACTTAGAACAATAAGTAAATATCCAATACTTCTCAAACAAACTGTAAGTAGGATTTGACTCTCAGATAATAACTCACTGGATTGCCTTTCAGCATTTATTAGAATAATATATCAAACAGAAATTATATATTCATTAAAACTTATTTTCTCTATTTTTTTGGAAGCTTGTAGACTATAGAGTTGAATTCAGTAAATGGTGGGTGACTGAATTCAAGACCATCAAGTTTCCTTCCCAAGGAACAGTTTTTGACTTTTATATTGATCCGGAAACAAAAAAAATTGAACCTTGGTCCAAGCTGATCCCCAAATTTGAATTTGATCGAGAAATACCATTACAGGTGAGTAATACATTTATGCATGTATATGAGACAGAGAATATTAAAGGCACAAACATAGTCAGAAAATAATGTGTGAGAAATCAGTCTCCAAATTAATTATTTTATTTACACGTTATTTTTTGAAGCCAGTCTTTACACTGAGAAGTATAGTTGTCTATTTTTGAACACATACTGATAAGCTGTTAGGATTTATCAGTTTATTTATTACAAACTCATACAGAAATGATTTGATGAGAACTTAATCTGAATTGTGTCATAAGAGAGGGAGACAGTGTACCTGAAAGAACTTGGAACTTAGCGTGATATGATTTTATTAATGTTTATGTAGGTACTTTTTTTGTCTAATTGTATTAAAATGAGATTCTTATCACAGGTTCTGATTTAATCCAGTGGAAACACATGCAATAGGGGCCAAATTTGGCATGAAAACAGCAATTGCTCCATTATTATCGTCATTAGTGCAAGGAATATGTATGCCCTTCTTTCTAGGAATGCTGTTTCAAAGAAAACCCACTATAGTCCAGTTTTTAAATCCATCCTCCTCTTCCTTTTCCTCCTCTGCTCATATTCATTTTTGGCATCCACATTTTGGTACTGTGTAACGCACAAATAAATATAATGATAATAATGAAGCAATTGCTGTTTTCTTGCCAAATTTGACTTCATTTGCATGTGTTTCCATTAGATGTGGTCTTTTCAAGGTTGGATTGTTCACTAGGGATCATCAGGATAGTTTTAACCTCCTTCCATGCAACATTAGTATTATTATTAATCAATTTATAATTTATTTATATTTATAATGTATTTATTTAAATTTATAATTATAATTATAGTACAATTACATGCCTTAAACTAGGAAAATATGGGAGGCCTGCTGCCTTTTTTACATACCAGTTTCTTAAGCTACAGAAAACACTCAGCAAGAAGGGTGTATACATCATCCATGCTCCATGCAGTAGCATCTGTTTCTCTCTGTAGCAGAGATATCTTGAACTGCTGTTTTTCTGCTTAAGGCTCTGCAGTTGCTACAAGTTAATGCTGACTCTCAAGCTGGTGACAGGAGAAGAATGACGCTGGCATGATTTAGGGAGGCCCAAAAAAAAAAAAAGCAAACCAGGCCATTCTGAGACTATTTTTTTTTTTTTTTTTTTTTTTTTTTTTTTTTTTTTATTTTTTTTTTTTTTTTTTTTTTGTTTTTTTTTTTTTTTTTTTTTTTTTCTGTTTTTTTATTTTTTTTTTGGCAATTTTGGCCTTCTTGACAACGAGGGAGAGGTTTTGTAATTTGACCAGTTTTAGCTGAAAAGTGTTTACAGGCATTTTAGTCTGATTCTACTCTATAGTTAGTTGTTTGGATTTCCATTTGTTGTCTTGATGTTAGTAAGAATGCAACCACAATGATCCCATCTCCAGTCATTTTCGGGAGGGTCACTGTGAATTTTGGAAACAGAAAACAGGAAACAAATTCTGTTAGATGCAGCCATTACATAATATTTTGCTGAAAATTACCACTGTTACTATTGTGAGAGAAGGTCTACAGCAGTGCTTACCACACTTGGGTAAATTATCCAGAATTGGATAAAAGTGGGTTTTCTTTGGGTAATGACACACGAACCTATTACTCAATCACAACAGGGACATTTAAATAAAGACTATCTGACAAGCAGTTTTGGGTAATGAAGGAAATAGTTTGGAAAGCACTGGTTTAGGGGATACTGTATACTTTTTCTGGAGTTAGACGGAACATCACTTGCACAATTTAATTTGGATGAGAATATTGGTAAATCAAAATATTAAAAATGTAAAGAAGCTTAGTGATGAGCCAATCAAACAAAAAGAATTCTAAGTAGAAGAAACCTACTAATAAATTGATAGAAAAAACCTATGTTCCTTATCCTAATTCTGAACTTGCTATCTAGACACCACACATATCGAAGTAGTCCTTGACTTATGACTGTTTGTTTAACAACAGCTCAAAGTTATGATAGCCTTGAAAAAAGTGACTCGTGATCTGTCCTTGAAGTTGTGACCTTTGCACCACCTGCTAGGTCACATGATTGAAATTCAATCATGTGACCAGCTTGCATTTATGATGGTTGCAGTGTCTTGTGGTCATGCGATCATGATTTGTGACTTTCCCAACCAGCTTCTGAGAAGCAAAGTGAACTGGGGAAGCCAGATTCATTTAACAACCATGTGATTCACTCAGCAGCCACATGATTGGCTTAATGACTGCTGTAAAAATAGTTGTAAAATTGGACCTGGTCACATGATTATTCTGTCGCTAAGCAATGCAGTTTAATGACTGCATTGCTTAGCGACAGAAATTCCAGTACCAGCTGTGCTGGCAAGTTGAGGACTTGTATTCCACGCTTTGAATATGATTGAATCTATTTAAATATAAGGGGAGTATAAGAATAATTGCTCATGAGATATTGTCATGCAATGCCAGTTACTGAGCACACCTGCCTGACTTCTCAGGCTGGGATGTTCTGAGTCTCCTAGCAAATGCCTCTCATATCCTTTTCAGGCCTGCCTGGTTCATACCAATGAAACCATCCGGCTGCGCTATTTCATGGATCATCTCTTGGAGAGACACAGGCCTGTCATGCTGGTGGGAAATGCAGGCACGGGAAAGTCTGTGATTGTCGGAGATAAGCTGTCTTTCCTGGATTCCGAGCAGTACCTGGTGAAGAATGTTCCTTTTAATTACTATACCACCTCTGCCATGTTGCAAGGTAAACTGCCAGGTGAAGTGGGGGAGAAGGGGACAAATTTGCCAAGGCAATTATTTAGCTAGGATAGAAATGTGCTAAGAGTTGTTGAATACTGCAGGCCAAAGAAAAAAAATTAAAAATCCAGGGTGACATAAAAGTCGCAGTGGTTAGAATGCAGTACTGCAGGCTGCCTGCAATTTGGCAGTTCGAATCTCACCAGGCTCAAGGTTGATTCAGCCTTCCATCCTTCCGAGGTTGGTAAAATGAGGACCCAGATTGTTGGGGTCAATATGCTGACTTTTTAAAACCGCTTAGAGAGGGCTGTAAAGCACTGTGAAGCAGTATATAAGTCTAAGTGCTATTGCTATCACTGCTACAGTACAGATCCTACTTTAAAAGAATTACAGAACCCAGAAAGTAGAACTTAATTAGTAAAACTCACAGGAAAATGGAGTCTGTTATTTAATTGCAATGCCAAACATTCAGGTAATAATTCAGGTAACACATTACAGCAAAAGACTCAAATTCATAAATTATGGGCGTTTGTAGCACTACAAGTAAATTTCTGTGGCTTGCAACAATACTTTGTAGGTACTGATCTTGGAAAAAAATACATGTCAGCCTGGTAACTAAACCAAATATAGGTCTTCTGTCAGCTAACAAATGACTTTATTTTGCAACTCTGTTTCACAGTAAGAATGTTTTATTTGATTAACCTATGTTTAATGGCACACTATGATGCTCTTTATCATCTTCATTTTTTGTGTCACTAGACACTTTTGTATTGATACAGGTAGTCCTTGACTTACGACCACAATGGAGCCCAAAATTCTGTTGCTAAGTGAGACAGTTGTTAAATGAACTTTTCCTCATTTTACAACCTTTCTTGCCACAGTTTTTAAGTGAATCACCGCAGTTGTTATGTTAGTAACACGATTGTTAAGTGAAGCTGGCTTCCCCATTGACTTTGCTTGTCAGGTCAAAAAAAGTGATCACATGACCCCACATGACATTGCAGCCGTCATAAATATGAGGCAGTTGCCAAACACCTGACTTTTAATCACATGACCATGCAGATGTTGCAACAGTTGTAAGTGTGAAAAATGATCATAAGTTACTTTTGTCAGTGTTGTAACTTTGAACGGTCACTAAACGAACTGTTGTAAGTCATGGACTGCCTGTATATGAAAAAGGCTTCAGTGTTGTATCCTTAAGCTAATTAACTTCATGCAGCACATGTGACATTTGGGTTTTGGAATTCTTTTGTTGCTCTCTGAGTCTAAAGAAAATTTAAATTGCAACAAACTAAAATTATAGCTTTTAAAATAATTTTTAATGTGGCAAAGAATTAGCTGGGTCATTTAGATCATCATTGCCTAAGCAAAAAAGGGGAAAGATAAATATTTTTTTCAATTCTGTTTTGATAGTGGAGCAGATAATAGTTTTAACTATCTGAAATATACCTTTCATGATGTTAAGGTCACTAGGAGATGCATTTTCTTTGTACTGATGTTCTAAAGTTGAACTTCTTCCAAGAAAATATGGTTCTATCAGTGCTTCATCTATTTTATCAATATTCAGAGTATTGTCTTCAGTAGTAGCTCAGTAGACCTCTTGACTGAACCAGCCAGTTTCTTAATGTGTTTGAAGGACTTCTCCATGTTCTTTAATATCCAAGCACAGGCCATGTCAGTTCAATCCACTTTGCTGTGATTTTTTTTCTTTAAATTTGAAAATCTGTTGTTATCTATTTTAGTGCCAGGGTGCTTGAAGTGTAACACAATGCACCAAGACTGTGTTGTTTCGAACAAAGGATTTCTCATGGGAAAATGGGGAAACATCCTTATAAGCTTTACCTTTTCTGTGGCAATCATTTTATCAATATAATGTTCAAAATGAACATATTTATGAGGCTTTTATCTATAATTGAAATTGCTTTAATATTTGAGCATGAGCAATTCAAAATTTATGCAGCTGCAGCAGCAGCAGCAGAAGAAGAAAGAGTTCCACCTAGAATTATTTTGCAAAGGAGAATGCTGCAGGCAAATTGTCAGTTCCTGCAGTTTCTGGCATTCCTTAATCATCCCAGCTACAATCTGGTTACAGCTGAATAAATGTCATAGATTAACCTTACTTGAATTGATGCCCTCCAGATACATTGTATTTCCGTAATTTCATCCAGTATTTTCATGTTGAAATCTGTCATTATGAGGATTGTAAAGAGAGGCCTGTAACACAGAGAGTGATCTTTGTTGTTTATCCAGAAATGTGGGGCCTGTAGGAATAAATACAGGTATACCATTTTACTGTTCAGTTTCTGAACTAAATGCTTCATTTAGGCTTTTGCGCAGATTGGCAATTTATTTTGTAATATTGTCCTACTTTGAAGCCTTTTTTTGCCTCTTGAATTCCCCCACTATTTGTAGATAATCCGCAACTTTGAGACATTTCACAACATTTAGTACACATTGATCCAGATGATTTTCTCTGTAGACGTTAGATTTAAATATTGTGCATGATGGACCAGAAAAGACAGTTCCACCCTAACACAATTAATAGTACACTGACGAAATATAGTTAAGAAAACAAAATCAGTTTAGAGAATGGAATTTGGATGGTAGTCAAAATATCCAAGGGGGTGCTTTTAATAATCTTTTGGTTTAGATCTTCTATGTTTTAACTCCCACTTTTACAGTTTAAATTCTTACAGTGCATAATATAATCAGACAATTTTGTGATTGATTTAATTATTATGAGCCATCAAATTGGTGTCATCTTTAGCAACAACCTAGATACTGTCTCCAGGATGAAATTTGGTTATTGTAGAACAGCCTTTCCTGATACATCAAGTATAGTAATAAACAATAGCCCTGAGCAGTACTTTGTGTGGTGCTTCTTAAATGAAGAAAAACCTGACCAGAGATGCCTTTATATGCTTGGAGGAGTATATGAGTTTGTACTACCTTGCACATACTCAATTAAATTGTACCAAATAATTAAAAATCATATTCAGCAATATCAAGTCCTTATCCCATTTTTAAAAGTTAGCTATAGTTAGCATTAGGGTTATTTGCAAACATCGTTTAGTCCAAACTGGCATTGAAAGATTATTCTGTGACTTCCATGCATCAGTTAAAAATTATCCAGGACCCACAAACACAAATATTATGAGACGCTGTGGTGCAGTGGTTAGAGTGCAGTACTGCAGGCTACTTCTGCTGACTGCCATCTGCCTGCAATTTGGCAGTTCGAATCTCACCAGGCTCAATGTTGACTCAGCCTTCCATCCTTCCGAGGTGGGTAAAATGAGGACCCAAATTGTTGGGGGCAATATGCTGACTCTGTAAACCACTTAGAGAGGGCTGTAAAGCACTGTAAAGCAGTATATAAGTCGAAGTGCTATTGCTATTATCAATTCTTTATGTAGCAATTTTTCATTTCCATCCTCAGTTGCTGATAATAAGACAAGTCCAAAGTCCCTTGTGTTAAATAAGAGAGAATCTGTACAATTTAATGTAAACTAGCTTTTGTAGTTTAATATAAATTATTATGGTTTGGAGTTAGCTCCAAAATTAATATGCTTCAATAATAAAAATAGATCACACAAACTATTTTTTTCTAAGATCACCCTTGGCAATATCTAATATGGGAGGTTTTTTTGATTTTTCATTTCAACAAATTGAATGAATGAATTTCTGTATTTGTTCTATTTTATGTCTACCTATAATGAAACCTGCTTGGCTTCATTAATATGTTCAGGAGCGAGTTTTGCAAATCTATTTGCTAAAATGCTTATAAACATTTTACGGTCCTGATTAGTGAAAAAAAGGGCATTTATATCCATTGCTTCTAAATTAGCATAACAGTATTATTCATGTTTCTTTCTATGACTTTGGAACTCTCAAAATATAATTAAAAGACAAAAGAGAATAGTGAACTGAAATATAATAAAGTAATTAATAACATTTCATCTGTAACTATCAACCCTCAGAGTCAGTAATGGGTTTCACTTACCTTTGCTATCGGTTCGGAGATGTGCGCGCTTCTGTGAATGTGCAGATCGTCCATGATGATGTCCGGGCGGGTCAGTGGAGCCTCCTGCCGCCGCTACCAGTTCGCCCGAACCGGGGCGAACCGGTAGCAACCCACCACTGCTCAGTCATATCAGATTTTACATCCTATATGGCTCCCCTACATTAATTTGAACTAATAAGGTATTCAAAGAATCATTATAATCTTGAATAAATTAAATTTATTTAAATATTTTCTAATTTTGAATTCCTCATTAGTCCAATTTATATATATATTTTCCAGAAGATTCCTAATTTTGTTAACTTTGTAAATCAATTTTCTCTTAGAAAATGTAGTAGATAGATTCTTATTTTTCATTTTTTGTTTTTCAGTATTTCAAGTTTTTGTTTGACAAATCACAAAATTTTTGCTTGCCGTTTTGGAAGTTCAGATACATTTCATTTACTTTTATACTTGGAAGGTTTTTTTTAACAACTCCTATAAATCTTATTATTAATAGTTGACTTTTGTTTAATATTTGAACCAGAAATTTGTTTCTAAATTTATCATCTTTTTTCAGTATTCTTTTTTTAATTGTACTATCTTCACCTGTAAACAATCCTCTTGTAAATGCTTTCATTCTGTCACAGATCAGTGCATTCAATTATGTTTTGTTTAAATTAATCTGAAGAGAGAGAGGGGGGGAGAGAGAGAGAGAGAGAGAGAGAGAGAGAGAGAGAGAGAGAGATCTTGAGATTCAAATGCATGAATGCTGGATGGAAATAAAGTCATTGGGGGTAGCAGCTGGGGAAAAAAATGGCCGGTGGAAAAAGAGCATAGTGGCCTAGGAATAGAAATTGTATTTTCCCTAGATTTGGTATCATCCTTCAACCTTCTTAAGGTTGGAAATGACTTCACCAACAAAACTTGGATCGGTGAAAACAAAGAGATTTTATTAAAAAGAAATAATAATAGCAGTTTGCAAAGTGTGGTGAATCCCGCAGGCTGAATCCTCAACAAGGAGTTTGAGCCAGGAGAGACACACCTTGAAATTTCAAAAGCATTACATTTTATAGTTCCCTGTCTCGACGCCCCCCCATGCCCCTCCTACATGGATCCAGTGACCGATCACAGCTAATCCGAGGTGCCTTAGAGACGCCTCTGACATGTTCATACCTCCCCATAACTACCCATAAAATATTTTGCAAGCATAGCTTTTTCGTATCTATCTTCTTGGCATTAAGGAATGTCCCCTTAGCAGGGCCTCTTTCTAACAGTACTTAAACAAAAGAATATCTGTTTCTAACACCATAATGTTACATATTTGTTCAGCATGTATTTTCTCCAACTATCTTAAAGCAAAATAATGTTTATATGCATTTCTAACCTATATATCCACATACTATTTTATTTTTGAATTTTCTTATTTCCTGCATTAAGTCAGCATTGTCTTCATCCACTGGATTCAGGATTCAATGATTAAAATTCTGTTCAACTCACAGGACTGTAGCTGAGAATATCTCTCTTGCTTTTGTGTTTTAAAGAAAGTCCTTGTTCCATTCCACCTTTCTTATAAGCAGCAGAGAAAGATGCTTGTTATATCTTTGCAACAGCACAAGGATTCATGCTGGTTCTCTACATGTACAGTAAGTGACTGGGGTATTAAGCCCAATGCAAGCAAGCACGAATGGACAGATGCAAATAACTAAGCATTGGGAAAGGCAACATGGGAGGACAGTTTGTGTGACATTCAGGAGTTTTTACAGAATGTTTATATTATCCAACATGGTTATGATGCTCAGCAGACTTCCAGATGCAATTAGCTACCAAGCATAAGGTAAGTCAGGGAAAATCCTGCAAAAGGCCATTGAGCCTCCTTGCGAAGTTTCTTCATCTATCAAATTTACCCATGGAGAATTCCACAGCCCATCAGCCTCTAGGAAACACAGCAGATGCTTAATAACTCTAAATACAGTGACTGTTTATTCCTGTATAATTGGGATCTGTGTGTCTGTGCTAGACATGTGGCTTATGATATTATTGTGAGGCGCATTCTCAAATTAAAACACTGTTTTCACGAACATGTCATTTAATCTCTCAGTAATTGCATTTCAATTTGATGTATCTCTTCTACACTTGTTAAGACTCTAAAAGGGTTGTTTTCTATGTTAATTAAGCTCTAATTAAATGCTTATTTGAAAACCGTATCTCACTTCCAGAAATTTCAAAATTGTCATGGTGCTAGGTTGTTGAAAGGAGAAATTTCTGCAGAGACAGAGGTGTCAGCTTTCACCCAGTGTTTCAAATTCTTTTATGCCCCAAGCTGTCAAAACCTGAGAAATCAGATACGTTACATGGATGCTAAATGCAAAGCAAAAAGCACTTTAATAACCTATAAATATATAATCAGTGTAGTGAAAAGCAAATTATAAATCTTTTTTAATTGTTTGCCTACGTCATGAAATTCAGATGCAGATATTTGAAGATATTTTATTCTTGCAGGATTGCTTCTAGCTTTAGTGTTTTACTAAAGTATGGCAGAAAATATAGTCTTCAGTTCTGTCTCCTCTTACTTGGGAAATGGGACCCCTTACTTCTGAATAAATGTGTATAGAATTGTAGTTTAAAAGTCTTTGCTGGTTTATGTATGTGAAGTGTATGTATATATACATATTAGTCACCAGATTATTATATATACATATATAGCAGTGGCTCTATATATTAACCTTTTGGAGCATGTATCTCTATTGAAAATAATATAATCTAGTGCATGTCTCTATGTTGAAAATCTATATATTTATATTGTCATCCATACATGAATATGTACTACATGGGGCAGAATTAATATCAAAACAGCAATAATGGTGAAATATATGGGAAAGTGATACATTTAGATAATAGCAATAACACTTAGACTTATATACCGCTTCATAGTGCTTTACAGCCCTCTCTAAGCGGTTTACAGAGTCAGCATATTGCCCCCAACAATTTGGGTCCTCATTGTACCCATCTCAGAAGGATGGAAGGCTTGAGTCAACCTTGAGCTAGTGAGACTCGAACTGCCGAACTACTGGCAGCCGGCAGTCAGCAGAAGTAGCCTGCAGTACTGCATTCTAACCACTGCGCCATCAAAGCTAAACCATTTTGTAAACACAGGTTCCTATGCAGAAAAGTATGGCAAGGAAGGCAAATGAAACCCAAGACTTAAACTTTAGAACATATAGAGAGAGTTAGATTCTCAGATAACTTCAAGTTAATCAGGACTGCTTGGTATCTGCAATAAAGTAATGTATCTATCCAAAACTTGCTCCTTGGATCTTCTAATAAGATTGTGGGAATGGATCTGCCCTGCTAGAGAGGGATTTATGTCCATTCCCAGGCAGCATTCCTGACATGGAGCCATATACCAGACATTCAGGGGTTCATTATTGCTACTTTTAGCTTGGATTCTTACTCAATACTTTTGAAACAAAATAAAACAAAGCAGTCTGTTTTTAGAACCATTGATTTCTTTAACCTGGAGAAGGATAAACTTCCATTCAGATAAAATGAATGCTTATTCAGGTTTTGGCAGAGCAGCATTTGTCAAATTGAAATAACATGTCCCTGGAATGCATCACTATATCCGAAATGAAATTGAAAGTTGTACAACAGAAGCTTGTCACTAGTAATTGCTCAACAGACCTATAGGCAGTTTGCCATTAGACCCAAGGCCTTTTTTCATTTATCAATGATTCTGATAAGCCAATATATTGTTCAGAAGCCAAAATTGAGGTATTTGTACATTAAATGAATTATACATGAATCTGTAAAATTGTTACTGATAATTGTAACCATTCTGCTAAAAATGGTTTATTAACTTAGAATTGAACTTTCTTCTCTGCTGTTTAATTCTTATCCTATCCCTATCCTGCTTCAATTTTTTGTGGATGAGCAGAATATTTTTCTGGTTCCACTGAGGGAATATACAGCAAACTTGGATAATTCAAACCATATTTTAGAATGGTTACATTTAAGGATGCTGCCTAAGAGTGGAGCTAAATAGGATATTAATTTTTTAAGGCTGCTTCTCAAAATAGCAATGCTACATGAAGAACTGTAATGGAGTGTGAGGATGACCTTGAAGAAGGAGGAGAGGAAGAGAAGCCGCCTAGAAAACAATCAGAAAAGAGAGGCAGGAGCCCCCCAGTGGCTTAATAGCTAGAGAGAGAAACTTAGAAAGATGTCAGCTCTCCCAGGTAAACCAGATAGGAAACATGACTACATGTGCTAAATCTACTTTATTGTAAAGCTACATTAACAGAATCTTGAAAGTCTGAAAGTTCAAAACTTCCCGCCAACTCTTTGAACTGCTTGATCCATTAGGGCATGTCCTTTCTCTGTTTCTCCATTAAGGAAAATGTATACATGGCATTTCCTCCTCCAATTTTTCCATGCCACAATATCCAGTTAGTAATTTTGGTCAACATGATTTGACCAAAATCACCCCATGAGTTTTCATGGCCAAGAGTAGACTTGCATCGGTGAGATAGCAATAGCACTTAGCACTTAGACTTATATACCGCTTCACAGTGCTTTACAGCCCTCTCTAAGCGGTTTACAGAGTCAGCATATTGCCCCCAATAATCTGGCTCCTCATTTTACTGACCTTGGAAGGATGGAAGGCTTGAGTCAACCTTGAGCCATGAGATTCGAACTGCCAAACTTCTGGCAGTCGGCAGAAGTAGCCTGCAGTACTGCATTCTAACCGCTGCGCCACCATGGCTCCTGGTGAGATGAGCTGCATATAAATTTGATAAATAATAAATACGTGTCTCCATGGTCCTAGTCTAATGACCTTAACCCCCACACCAGTGTCTTTCTTGGGTTTATGTGTCTTTACGGGACTCTCCTGCAAAGAGTTTGTATTAGCAACCTTCCATACAGAGTGTTTTGATGGGTAGAATAACCACTTTTTCTCAATGTCTATGGAGAACATATAGACGTTTTCTCAGTTCTTCAACTCACTACATATGTTATAGTGAGCTGTCAAGCAAAGCTAAGGACTTATCTTTTTCCTTAGTTTGATTTCAATCAGTATTGATTACTGATTTTTCTGCTTTTTGGAGAGGAATTTCTTTTGTTTCACTAGGATAATAAAAGATATGCACATGCACCTAGTTGGCAGTAAATTCCCACCAGTTGACAGCCATTCTATTTATTATTTCTAGAAGAAGGAAAGGTTGGGAGTGCCTGTGTCCCTTCTCAGACATCCACTGAACACGTGAGGAGAAATTGCTTGTGTCTTTTTAAGCTCCCTTGGGGGAGCAACATTGCCAGCAGCGGAACCAGCTATACTCAGTAACTGGGGAACTGTCTCCATTTATTCTTTGCTGCCTTCTGTGGAACAACTAACACAGCTCTCATATCAGTTACAAATAGAAGAATCTAGCTTAGTCAATTCTGTATTGGCCAAAGATCTCTGTCTTCCTTCACTGGCCTCTTACAGATGTCTACATGGTGAAGAGGGAAAAAGAAAAAGAAGAAATCTTCCTCTAAATCAGCAGCCCCCAACCTTTTGGACACCAGGGACTGGTTCCATGGAGAGAGGTTTTTCTGTGGACTAAAGGGGGTCTGGTTTCACGTGCTGCCTGCATCTCGCAGATGGGGCTTAACTTGTTTGCACAGCCTGCTTTCTGGCATGCTGAGGCCTAGTGCTGGTCCACGGATCAGGGGTTGGAGACCCCTGCTCTAAATGCAACTTAAGTCACTCTGAGAAAACAAAACAAATTGGCTGAAATTGTTATGGTGTTGGTCTCCTCCCAGTGATTTTCTAAGTGGCTAGTGGAAGCCATTACAATATCATATCCATTAGCTAAAAACTTACCTTCAGCATTAGTATAAAGTCACATGTCAACATCGGTAATTCTGTTCCAGGGATTGCTCATTTCAACCCTGTGTAGGGTGGCCTTTGGTCTCATCTGTTTATGTTTGTGCTAGATTTAATAGTTCGTTTGCTTGAGTAATCTTGTTCTTTTTGGCATAAAGGAAGTGCTCCTCCCTTGTAAAACGAGCTAGCTTATTACCAGTGTGTGCGCTATAGAAACAGAGCAAGAATAACAGGTGGTTTACCTGTAATTAGTTATTCAGTTATCTGCATTATCTGTGCATTCATTTCCCCACTTCTGTGCAGATGCCGTCTTGGGTAGATACATTGCATTCTTATGACTGCTGTATTGACCTCTAGAAATGAAGGAAAAATGAGATGAAGACTTCTAGTCATACAATGTAGGGTGCCCTTCCTGCTCAAAATATATTTAGCTATGAAATGGTCATGATAAAAGCATCTATGCAGATACAAACTCTGCTTGCGAATGTATAGATGACTATTAGAAGACACCGAATTACAGATAGAGATAGCCCGTTTTTCTAATTTTTGACAGCGTTCACAAGATAGGAAACCAGTTTATTTGCTCCACGTATTAATAAAAAATATGGTTGTTGGATCACTCTACATACCTATTAATCTGCTGCTATTGTATTTGTTCTTGCCCAAGATTTTAAGCATCATAACTACAGATCTTTAGATTTATGATGCATTTCTTGCAGTTCTTGTATACAGTTGCAATCTATTAACCAGTATTTATTAATCTATGATTCTGTTTTCATGGGCTTCTCTGCTGCTGAAAGTCTTCCTTTGTGAGGAATTATGTGATGTGACCCAGTCATCACTAGGCTTGATACTGGCATGGTTTTTCTTGTGTTTATATTTACATAGGTGCCTTATAGCTCAAGTAGATTAACTGGCAGCCTGGCAATACAGTGTTTATATTAAGAATTTGCTTTCTAAAAATTCTGAGCCTTTGTTTTCTCATAGCTGTTCTTGAGAAGCCACTGGAAAAAAAGGCTGGAAGGAATTATGGTCCTCCTGGAACAAAGAAACTCATCTACTTCATTGATGATATGAATATGCCTGAAGTTGATACCTATGGAACAGTTCAGCCTCATACACTGATCCGGCAACATCTGGACTATGGGCATTGGTAGGTTAGGGATGGATAAATTGATCTATTTTTGATCTAGATCATGGCTTTATACTGAACTTTATTTTGTTTACATCCAATCAACATTAAAAACAAACAAAAACAAACAAAAATATTTAGAGTAGTTAGGAGGCTAAGTTTGGTATGGATGATTTTACTTCTGATTTGAATCACTGTTATATGAGTTATTTATAGCTCCAGTCTGTTTTCTACCCCTCTATATACACACGAGTAAGAATCACGTCACAATCTTTTGGGCATTAAAATCTGATGGATACTCTAGTTAAGTTTGAACTGTACATGCAGACCAAGAGATGTGGTCAAGTCCTTTGGTATCATTCATGAAGATTGAATTCTTCATACATCCCCATGGTAAGGTTCTTTATTTAGTGCAAAACTCCCAAGAAAACCTCTTGTTTTTATTTTAACACTGCAGACTATAGAATGTGCAATCCATCCTTTTTTATTGGTATGTATTGGCTTCTTTTTAGCTACCCCCCCCGTCTTCCTACCAGCCCTGCCTTTTGAATGGAATGTAACTTGTGGCTTTAAAGAATTGGTCCCATCATGGATATGCATGATTTTAGAGGAATCACTATCATTATGGAATGCATTGATGTAATGGAAACATATGTGAATTCTAACCTCATTCAGCCCCCCTGCCCTCAAATTGTACAGTCTCTGTTGAAATATTAATTGAAAACAGCTGGGATGCAGCAGGTGCCTAGTGCCCCTCCAACATGCTGCGTCAGACTTGGCAATGTTTGGCAGGCACACTGCTGTTGTCACTAATAATCTGTGATTAGGATGATGCATTCTTTTTTCTTTTTCTGGCAAAGGTATGACAGAAACAAGCTGTCCCTGAAGGAAATCACGAATGTGCAGTACGTGTCATGCATGAATCCCACTGCAGGCAGCTTTACTATCAACCCACGTTTGCAGGTATTGCTTGCTGATCTAGAACACTGCTGGTTTTGTTAATTACCTTTAGTTTTTTCATGCTTGATTAGATTCTGCCCAAGCAAAGAGAAGCTACAAGAATGGAACAGTTTATCTGTCACAAATCAAAACTAAAGGCTTGATAGGAGAGGAATGGGATGGAGTGGCCAGCAGAAATTAGTGGTTTTCTGGAATGATCATCCTTGATATAGAACTAACTCATTATTTTCTATATTGCTTTAATACATCAGTAAACCATATCTCTGTGCCTCCAGTTTAGGTCAATTGGGATATGACTTTATAAGGTTCAAGAAAAGAGTAAGACAACAGTATTTCAGTACAATGGACAGCAGCACACGGGTTTTCCCCATTCCAACTCTTGTGATGAGTGGAAAGTCCTCATCACTGCAACTCCATCTCTAAGTGAAGCAAAATATTGTGATTGCCCCACTTAGTGACAGCAGTCCCCGCAGTCTCAGGTGCAGTTATTAAGCAGATCACCTGTAGTCATTAAGCAAGAACATCATATGACCATGACTTGTGACCGCCTGCTAGCTTCCTATTGACTTTGCTGGCTGGGAAGATTGCAAATGGCAATTATGTACACGTGGGATAGTTGTAAATGTCCAACGGTTGCCAAATGCCAGAACTGCAGTTATGTGACCATAATATACATAGTACATATACCCTTTCTCTTCTATATAATGCCTACTGATTGTGTGTGTGTGTGTGTTTTTTTTAATATTATGTTCTTGCAGCGCCACTTCTGTGTGTTTGCTCTCTCATTTCCTGGGGCAGATGCTCTTTCCACCATTTACAGTACCATCCTAACTCAGCATCTAAAATGGGGGAACTTCTCTGCAGCCTTACAGAAGTCATCTCAGCAGTTAATACATCTGGCTCTTGCTCTGCACCTGAAAATAGCAGCCACATTCCTCCCAACAGCTATTAAATTTCACTACAACTTCAATCTTAGGGATTTCTCCAATGTCTTCCAAGTAGGTTGCTTTCTCTTTGGGGAACTATTTATTATTTTGACTGTGTATTTGCTTAAGGAGGCTAGATTTTGCAATTAAGTCAAATTATGTCGGTGGTAGTACAACCATACCCTCTCCAAGAGTCAGTTTGCAGTTTGGCAAAATAATAATAATAAAAAAAAGTAAAAAAGTAAAAAAAAAAAACCAATATGCTGCTAAAAAGGTCAGTTGCTTTTTCTGTTGAACCAAGGCCTCTGTTCTATATTTGTTGGGTTGTTGTTGTAATGTTTAGGATAAGTCTGGTCCCTTATTATTGCCATCTTTGATCTGTTTTACAGTAATGGGTGAGTTTTTAACCTGTAACCTGTACACCACCCAGAGTCACTGTGAGTTAGGTGGCTTTATAAATATGGTCTAGAAATGAATGAATGCACGAAAAAGTAAATATTTCTGTGGTATCATATGCACATTGTAATATTATCAGTTCATGAAAGAAGTTCAGGGTTTTTGCAGTGATTTCATTGTTCTGTGGAATATGTATTTCTTCCCCTTTTTATATAATAGTAATTATTTATTTTAAAACTATACATCTTAACTCTTTCTGAATTTTTAAAAAAATCAGTGGAGTCTTCTTCACACCATTTAATAATGTGATTTATGATTGCCTAAACTGCAGCTTCTTTTAATACACTATGGATGACCTATTTTAAAACATGCACCACACAGTTTACTGAGAAATATAATTGATTATGGTTTTTGCTGCATATTGATTATCTTGTTTTCAATTAAAATAGAATGTGTGAAAAGCAGCCATTAGACAGAAAAGCTAAAAATAATTTCTTGGGAGTTTGGTTTATTCAGGAAGTAGTTTAATTTAGTTTAGCAGTTTTATTTACTGTCCAAGATTGTTATAGGATACAAATATACACATGTAAATATGTAAAATTTATAATATAATATAACATATAGAAATATGTACTGTAAGATACACAGCAAACTAACACATATAATAATACTAATAAATCCATTGACTTCCAACTCTCTCTGTTACAGTAGAATAAGGCATTAACAACAGATCACAACTTTTTGCTTTTCCATAATAGTATGAACAAGTCATTTCTATAAAGATCTATCAATCTAATCTGTAAAACCCAAAGTCAAAGTTTCATTCTTTTCCACTTCAAGTATGAAGTTCAGAAGCAATTTCCATGTGGAAACAAAAGTACTTATGTTCTTTTCTTTAATCAAGGTAGTCATTTGATTTGACAGTTCCAGCATTAAACCCACATTGTCCTTATAGAAATTGCAACTAAGAATAACTTAGCAACTTTTTTTGTTGCTTTGAGTTATCCTCTGGTAAGATGAGCAGCCAATACATTTTATAAACAAATAAAACTTTGTAGATATTTCAAGGAAACATTCTGCTATCAGAAAATATATTTTTCTCATCTTGGCAGTCCACCTGGCCAGCTAATGAAGAATGCTAAGTTTAGTATGTGAAACAGTGCACAAAAACATGTGAAACTGACTCTATTGATCCTTAGAAGCAGGCACTGAGCAACATTACTACTATTTCCTCTTCAGAACCATAGCTAATATAACACTGAATGTAGCTTGTGAGAAAGCTCAGTGAAACTGCCTCTCCACAGCCCACTGTATAATAGCAGGAACAATGTCTTTGTAGGTTGGGGTCAAATGCATGTTCTTTTATCTTCAAATACACTTTTCCATAACCCTGTTGAAGCAGATACTGAGCTGAAAAGCTGCAAAAATGTAAAGCCATATCTCTGCTCTTCTTCCAAGAAGAATAGAATTTGTCCATATGAATGAAAGAAGAGGTTTCTGTGCAATTTGTTTTTAACCAATACAGTTAACAGCAAGATTGTGCATGTGTCTTTGTAGAAGGAAGATCAATTTTGAGGTACAAAAGTGCATTTGGAACATAGCAAGGGGTTTAAAATACTGCTATTAAAATATACTCTGAATTACTTTTAATGGTCTCAAGTCCTAAACTGCACTCTTTGCTTTAAAGAGTTTTACTGTTGCAATGGCACATTTATTGCCTCTGGGGCTGGCACATTGAACTATTGCATTGCCCCTTTTTTTGTGCATACACTAATGCCCTTTACTTTGGCAAATTCATGTTAAGGAAGATAACTCCTAAGTATTTAAAATATTTCCCTTGTTCACTTGTTCAGTGATGATAAAGAATATCTTCCAATTATGTATGCAGCTGCTATCTTTGTTGGTAATATTGTAAAAAAAAATAACAATGTTAATTTTGGTATAATTCATATGATCTAATATACATGATATCACTCTTGCATGTGTGTGTGTGTATACATGTATACACACATATGTATATGTATAGTAGATCATATGATCTGATGTAGGTATCTGAGGAAGGTATCTGATGTGGATAACTTCATTGATTTGATCCTCTACCAAAGGGAAAATATGGACTATGTTAGGTAATTTAGATAAGCCACACATTATTAGGACTAATATTTACATGCAAGTCAACTATACTTATGCAGTATTTGATCTGATATATATGAGCATATGAAAATCTCACTGCCACTATCATATATAAAAACAAAGTTCCATAAGATGTTTCCATTTGTTTGTCCATTATACCCAATATTATTTTGGAAGGCTCAATGAACTTTAATTGTTTGCATCCCACACCTAAACAATCAAAACAATACTTAGGTTTAAATTGGATTCTAGTATAATTATTTGATTCTTTACCCACTTTTACTTCTTAGATATATCGTTACTGATAATTTGTTAGTAGTTGTGCAATACTTTCCTTCCACCCTCCACATTTCACACGATTTTTCTCAGTAAGGCAGCTTTAGGAAGACTAATACATTGAGCTGCAGCTTTCTATGATTCACTGGACTATCTGAACTAGAGTGACTGTGGCCAAGTAGCACAATTTGTGCATTTATATTCTGGCCTGCAAGTCTAAAGTGGTTTTGTAGTCACTTGGGAATGGTTACTGTCAGGGGGAAACTCGGTCATAAAGTCTACCAATGCTGATTAATAATGGTGAAAATACTGTATTATCATGCAGTTTATATTAACTACTTCAGAAAGTTTCCTTTTGATTTCCTCCACAACTGATCAGAAAGTTTCCTTTTGATTTCCTCCACAACTGAAGATAGTTTCTCTCTCCCTAACATGGCAGCCCAGGATTTGACATTAGTTCCTTCAACCCTACAGTTTAATTTTTTTTAGCTCTTTTATCACAGTTATCCCCACTTAATAGGTATACTCTGTTATCTTTGCCAGCTTTCATAGAGTGGATATATTATTATTATAATTATATCTGCTATACTCCTGTTGTATATTGCTGAGCTTAAAAATCAGAAATGGGGAAAATGAAGGGGAAAAAAATCAAGAACAGGTTTCAAGCATGCAAGTCAAAGGGAAGCACTTAAACAGCTTAAAATAGAGGATCTGCTGTCACTGAAAGGAGGCTTAACTGTAAGTCATGATATTTTTCCACTAAGTGATCAATTTGAACTACTGAACAGGAAGAGTGTGCAAGGATGGGTAACTTCTGATTAACGATTCCACTTCAAAGGAAACTCAAACAGGCGCAAGATTCACAAACGATGATAACTCAAACAGTATTAAGTTTGAATTTCCACCTGGATTTGTTAGCAAAAAAGTGTATATTACTTGTAGAGACTCTGTGATTACTTTTTTTTTTAAAAAGAAGTTGTTGGACATTAAGGAGAAGCTGGACAAACTTCCCCATTCTCTGGATAGACTTTTGGATGGTCAGATTGATAAGGAGGCTGAAAAAACTTCTAGAACAGATTTTAAAGTTCAGACTGACAAAATTAGCATGCCCTAAGTTTGATAGTTAAAGCAGACAGAGATCACATAGGTTCTCCTTAACAAGACTTCCCCTCCAATATTTTGTGAATCTAAATCAAGCATAGACTGAATTACAGTCAGAAGTTGTTGTTTTTTTGCAAACTTTCTAATCCAGGGGTGTCAAACTCGCGGGATGCGTCATGCGCTGGCCACGCCCACCCCCAGTTTAGCGAAGGGGGGAAAAGCCACGATACGTCATGTGACAACAACTTGATGTCGCAAGTTTGACACCCGTGCTGTAATCCCTTTTATTGGAATGGAGTCGGGGTGATTGAATGGAGCTGAGCATTTACTGGCAGGATGCTCATCCTGACACCTATGCGGAGTTTGCACCAGATATTTTCTCTTTGTGCCCTGATAGAGAAACATCTGTCGCTGCCTAGGATTGAACTTCCAACACTTCCAACCCCCTACGTGTGAGGCGGGTGTCTTCACCTCTAGGCCACCGCACCACTCAATTACAGTCAGGAGTTAGTTCTCTTAAATTGTACTAGATTCAAATGTATCACCAGAAACAAATAGAAATCAGCACTTACAGCATTTAAACTATAACATGTTGAATGATTTGATTCCATATGATTTTGTTGAGACAGATAACTCTGTGCCTTTTATGTTTCTCCACAAGATCCACTTCTGTCCCCACAATTATGACAGGCAGGTGACAATCTTAGCTTCAACCAGTCAATGATGGGAAGCAATGATACTAGTGAAATTGATAGGGGACCCTAACCGTTATTAGGTATTGTTAATAGATACAGTTAAAACACATGATACCTGAGAATGGAAGACCCTTAAGTTGAATACTTATAATTCATATTGTTGAGTATATGGGCAAAATATACTTCTTTATTTTCAAGAAGTTGTATTTCCTTACTATTATTCTAGCTAGCTAAGATCCTTAATCTTAGCTATTAATGTGGATTTAGGGTAATATTATTTGCTATTAATTAATGTCTTCTATCCATCTTATAAATATATCCCAGTGAGGATATATTTGAGGAGTATGTGCTGGACTTGATATTAAAATATAGAGAATCTGACTTAATTCTGGTGGGTGATTTTAACAGATTCTATATGCCTATTTTAATCATTTGTATTTCCTGATCAATGTATCATTCCACTGCATCAATTAAATGTTAAGGGAAGCAGCTATGAAGGATAAAAGATAGCCCTGACCTCTCTGATTCAGAATGTAACGAGCCCAAAATCTCCAGAGCTTTTGGTCTATTTCAATGACTGAACCTTGGCTCATAAGATATAAAGAAGACAAGAGTGCCATTACTCATAATTGGAGCCGCTTTCCCCTTATTGTTGAGCAACCATAAATTATTCTAACATTGCTTGGGTTAGGGAGGTTGGGATATAAACCGAAGCTTCGTTTGCTTTAGAAATTGTAGTACTGGATTTGCCTGTTCTCTTAAATAAGGCAGCTTTATTCTTATCACATAAACTGTACTTTTCTTGGATTTATATGATGGGGTTGTGCATAGCAGATTTCCTATGGTTAGTTGCTATAGAATAAAAAATCAGAAAGTATGTTCTATATGCTTCATCTCCAAAGAAGATTAGTAATTCCAAATGTTCCCACTTAAAAAGTACCCTAATAGCACCTCTTAAAACTTGGCTAATTCATTTAAATGCTTTTTGTTGAAATAATGCTTGCTCATGTACAGTCAGACTTCAAGCTGCCTTTAGAATTTTTGAATTAGGATTAAGAAGTAACATGTTTTAAATATGTACATGTCATTACACCAATAGGTATTGTTAATAGATACTGTTAAAATTTATTTCTCTTTAAAAGAGACACCTGCTTGTGCATTCTAAAGGGCACATTGTAAACTTGCCACAATTATCTGAGAATAATTAATGCAAGCTCTAGGCAGCACACTCCTTGTTAAACTTTCTTTTTTTAAGTTATCACCATAGTCTAATATGTTGGTTCTTTTTCTTCCTACAAAAGGATAGGGAACTTCAGTAATGTGGTTAACCTAGGGTGGGGGTTGGCAACCCGCGGCTCTGGAGCCGCATGTGGCTCTTTGGGCCCACTGCTGTGGCTCCCTGTCCCATCACTGGTTGGCCCCGTCTCTCACCCCTTTTATTTCTTTTTTGGATATTTTTGGAAATCCTGGCTGAGGAACAATAGCCAGCTGTGGTGGAGGCTTCCCTTCGGATGACCCTCCCCCTCCCCCTCCTCTCCTCGTGACCCCCTGCCCGGCTGTGGCTGAGCCGGGAGTGTGCGCACACGTGGGGAGACCCTCCTCAAGCGAGCACCAAAGCGCAGGAAAGGTGCGCGCGGGGCAGGTGGCTGCTTGCTTAAGGAGGGTCTCCCTGCGTGTGCGCACACTCCCAGATCAGCCACAGCCAGGCAGGGGGTCATGAGAGGAGGAGGGGGAGGAGGGTCGCTGGAGCGTGCAGGAGCAAAGTGGCCCTGTACCTGCCTTCGCGCCACATTTGCGTGTAAGGCAGCCTTCGCTTCCTGCTGCTTTGGGCTGGAGTTCGCACCCTCCACGCTTGGCTGAAGAGCTGCCGGGGGTGGGGGACGACACGGCAAGGCAATGGCCGGAGCCTTACTGCACGAGAGAAGTCACGTCCTGTTAAGACCCTCCTTAAGCGAGTGGCTGGCCGCCCCACGCGTGCCTTTGCTGCGCTTTGGCAATAGCTTGAGGAGGATCTCCTCATGCGTGCACACACTCCTGGCTCAGCCACAGGCAGCCAGGGCGTTGCAAGAGGAGAAGGAGGGGGGGAGGAGAACAGTCGCCCGAAGGTAAGCCTCCATAGACATAGTGATACACAGAGAGAGGGGGAGAGAGAGATACAGAGAGAGACAGAGGGGGGAGAGATAGAGGGGGAGAGGGGAAGATAAGGAGAGGGACAGAGAGACACACAAAGAGAGATACAGAAAGGGGGGAAAGGGGAAGAGGGAGACAGAGAGAGAATGGTTTTGTGGCTGGGTAAGCGTGGCTAGGTGGTCATGGTGACTGGGTGGGAGCGAGTGACATTGAGTTGGCCATGCCCACCCCGGTTTTGTGGCTCCCGGTGTCTTGTTTTCTGTGGGAAATGGGCCCAAGTGGCTCTTTGAGTGTTTAAGGTTGCAGACCCCTGCCATAGGGCATAATCTTGCTTTCTAAAACAACGTTCAGAATTTACCGAAACAAGGACTTCCGGTTTCTCCTTCGGCGGCATCGGAAGCCGGACCACCGGAGAGGGGGGGGGGGAGAGCGGAAGATAGGGAGAGGGACAGAGAGAGAGAGACACAGAGAGATACAGAAAGGGGGAAAGGGGAAGAGGGAGACAGAGAGAGAATGGTTTTGTGGCTGGGTAAGCGTGGCTAGGGGGTCATGTGACTGGGCGGGAGTGAGTGACATCGAATTGGCCACACCCACCCAGGTTTTGTTGCTCCCGGTGTGTTTTTTTTCTGTGGGAAACGGGTCCAAATGGCTCTTTGAGTGTTTAAGGTTGCAGACCCCTGACCTAGGGAGAGATTGAATCTGAGGCAATAATGTACCCTCCATTTTTGCAGTCTGCAGTTTAAATCAGCACAGGATAAAGAGTTTAGTAAACAACAAGTCTACATAATTTACTTTTAAACCATTTGGGGAATCCTGGGCCTAATTATTATTGAATAATTCCACTTCAATCAGAAGTGTGTGTCTGTGTGTGTGTCTGTGTGTGTGTGTGTGTGTAAAAAGCTATTCTCTTCCTTGTATAAACATATTATTACCATACCATTATTATTTTGTTTTTATTTGTAGTTTGTTCCTGAGTGTTAGTTGAAATGTAAAATCAGCCACTGTGGAGCAATTTACCCTTAAATCTGAGAAAAGTATAAACATTTAAATTACTTCACATTGACTTGATACCTCTCAATACAATTCATTTATGTTAGGTTAGTCTTGTTTTATTATCTATGATAATGTGATGAACTTTCATTTTACATTTTCAATATGGAGTGATAATTCTCATTGTGACAATGAAATTAGAATTGGGTTGAATATTTATGTAAGGAAAGTGAAGTTTAGGAACTTTGTATATTACTTTTGTCATATCCACTTTTGTACATGTACTGTTGCCTTATATATTTGCTTGTTTAGGATTATGCTATCATGTACAGAGACAGCTTAAAATGGATGGATGCCAGTTTAATGTATGTCACAGAAATCAAGAGTGGCATGGCAGACTGGAAGTAACATTACTCAGCAATAGCAGAACAACCATATGGATCGGTTGTAGTTGCATGGCTAATCCATCCAGAAAGCAGATTGTATCATCATCTGTATTTCTTTTCCTCAGGGTATTTTGTTTTCAACTCCTGAATGTTTGAAGACTCCTCAGGATTTGGTAAAGCTATATTTACATGAATCCAGTCGTGTTTACCGTGACAAGATGGTTGATGACAAGGATTTGATTGTTTTTGATAAAATGCAAGCAGAGGCAGTGAAGAAGTTCTATGATGTAAGTGTTCAATCACTCAGCAAAAACAAAATGACTAATATGTGCGTTGCAAAAAAGCAAAGCTTATTAACCTTATAAGGCTCCTCCTCATCATAAAGAAGAAATATTGCACAATTTAGAAACCATTTATATTTTCTAAACTGTTATGGGTGTTATGGGGCTTCCTGCTTCTCTATCAGGAAACTTTGAGGTAAGGTAATCCTTTGAAACATGTCTTCTACGCAGTGGTGGGATTCAAATTTTTTTACTACCGGTTCTATGGGCGTGGCTTGATGGCGCATGGCTTGGTGGGCATGTCATGGGAAGGATACTGTAAAATCTCCATTCCCACCCAACTCCAGGGGAAGGATATTGCAAAATCTCCATTCCCTCCCCATTCCAGGGGAAGGTTACTGCAAAATCCCCATTTCCTCCCAATCAGCTGGGACTCGGGAGGCAGAGAATAGATGGGGGCAGGGCCAGTCAGAGGTGGTATTTACCAGTTCTCCGAACTACTCAAAATTTCCGCTACCAGTTCTCCAGAACTGGTCAGAACCTGCTGAAACCCACCTCTGATTCTACGTCTGACAAACAATCATTGCATGTCAATGCAAAAGAGAAGTATATGATATGTGTGGTCTGCAAGAAGGTTTGGCTGATGGGAAGATCCTAGGTATTACATTTTATCCATCCTTCTCTCTAGAGTTGAAAGACTGCAATGGCTAATACTTGATGACATTTTTGTTTGCTGCATCTCTGCTAAACTGGAACACTGTGTTTTACTTTTTCCCTTCTTAGGACATAGAGGAAACTTTGGAACAGACTAAGAAGATGAATATCTACTGCCATTTTGCAAAAGGGGTAGGGGAACCCAAATACATGCCTGTCCAGAATTGGGAATCATTGAGCCAGATTCTTGGGGAAGCTTTGGAGAACCACAATGAAGTTAATGCTGCCATGAACCTGGTGCTGTTTGAAGATGCCATGTGCCACATGTAAGGGAAGTTTTGATTTTCAGATGATTGCGATTTTCCTTAGATACTGTAGGTCTTGGGTGGTATCCACAGAAGTAGGAACAATGGATGACCTTCTACAAAGAAGTCCCGAATTCACTGTCTCTACAGAGGATCTTAACATATTTTTCTCAATTTTTCAGCTATATAGAAGGAAAGGTCCATGTTTTAGCAGAATACCAATCTCCTTTCATTGATTACTGTCCTTCTAAGAAAGGGAGTGGTGGGATCCATGCTTGCAAGTGTAAATGAGGGCCAATAAATACATTATTTTATGTAGTTGTATTACTTGTCAACCCTTATCCCAAAATTTAAGGACTCTGTTTCAGTTGTAAGTGGGTTTTGTCCAAGAAATAAATAATCTAAGTGTGTTTTGAGCACATGTACTTTAGAGCAGTACACTACCGTCAACTTATTCTCTCAGCTGTTACAAATACTTCTTCCATTAGAAACATGCGCAAAGGGCAAGCTGCCTGTTTCTCCAACTCCAGGTAGCAAATTCAGTCATGCTCACAAAAGCAAACAATATGCACAGTCCTTAGTTTTTTCTGCTTATATCTTTCTGTTGGAGGCGAGGCATCCTTTCACTTCCCACGCCAGAGGGCCTTGCAATTTAATACAATTGCACTGCTGTGTGTGCTACGGGGCTTTTATTCCATTTGGTTACTCGCAAGCATTTTATCTTCAGTAGCTCAATGTCAACCAGGTTGTATTAGGAGCTGGTATTCAGTGTTCAGAAGCAGGTCCCCACAGTGGATTTGCATGCTAGGCTTATAAAATAAATTTTTCTTTCAGAGACTCTCTGCCTAGTGCCGAGGCACCAGCTCTATTCTTTCTAATAATACACTTGTTCTCCCTTGAAGAGCAGACAATGTGACTAAGAACCAATTTGCATAACTCTTTATGGGGCTAAATTTTCAATCTGGGCAAAAGAGGGCTTGTAGTTTTCATCTGCCCAAATTGAAAATGCTCTCATTTGGCAGGGATCTATCTATTTGTTTTTCTGTCTGTCTGTCATCTGTCTGTCTGTCTGTCTGTCTCTGTCTGTCTGTCTGTGTCTGTCTGTCTGTCTGTCTGTCTGTCTGTCTGCCTGCCTATCTATCTATCTATCTATCTATCTATCTATCTATCTATCTATCTATCTATCTATCTATCTATCTATCTATCTATCTATCTATCTATCTATCTATCTATCTATCTATCTATCTATCTAT